>WBND01001173.1:174931-194207 GCA_013398595.1 Tychaedon coryphoeus
TTCCTTCCTTTCCTTCCTTTCCTTCCTTTCCTTCCCTGAATGAGCAGGGCCTGCCTGCAGAGAAAAGCATCTCCTTGCTGGTGGCTGGGGCTCACTCGAAGCCCCCAGCAGCTCCTGGGGCACATATGGCTGTGCCAGGTGTGGTTCAGGATGGAGAGGTGACACCATATGTCCCCTGTCATTGCTGGGAGGCTGACAGGCTGCACTGTCTGCCCTGCCCACTGTGTCAGCCCTGCCCACTGGAACTCCTCTGAGCCTGGGCTCAGGACAACAGTTGGGAGAGGGGCTGCAGGATCAGCCCCTTGATTGGGGCTTTCCAACAGCTCAGGAAAAAGGGCAGGGAAAGGATGTGCAGTGGTTGCCCATCTTCAGGGTGGTCCCAGGAATTGGACATTTACATGGACTCCTCACTCACCCCACTGGGCTGCATCCAGGGACATGGGCAGGGAACACCCCATGTGGGGGTCTCCACTGGGGCTGTAGTTCAGCTCAGCCCAGCTCCCACCCAGGAAGCACAGGCCAGAAGGATTCAAATCCCATCTTGTGTTGCAGACTGGATCAGGGGTCAGAGCTGATGGCAAGTAACTAGAGAATCCCAGATTGGTTTGGGTTGGAACGGACCTTAAGGATCGCCTCATTCCACTCCCTGCCAAAGGCAAGGGCACCTTCCACTATCCCAGGTTGCTCCAAGCCCTGTCCAATCTGGTCTTGAACACTTCCAGGGATGAGACAGCCACAGCTGCTCTCAGGGCAACCTCAGTTCTCATTCCCCCACAGAGAAGAATTTCTTCCCAACTTGGCCCCAAAATGTTGTTGGGGAGCATTTCCCTTAGCATTCCTGCTGGTGGGGAGGCTTTGGACAGCCATGTGGGCCTCCCCAGAGAGCCCTGGGCTCCCCCTCAGCACCGGCTGTACCGGGTCAGGGCTGACCCGCAGGGCTCTGGAGTCCAGAGCAGTGTCTGAGTCCTGGGCTGAGAACACGGGGTGGGAGGGCAGCGAGTCCCTGGCTCGGCCATGCCCACAGCCTGTGCTGGCCGCCGCAAACCTTTGGCCTGGCGGGGATGGCCCGGCCGGGCCCTGGGCCGGACCCAAGGAACGGCTGCTGCACTCTAACACTGGACACGACGGCTACTCGGGGTTAAAGCGGCACGGCCGGGCACTTTAGAACCCAACCTTAGGCTCTCTAAAAAAGAGAAAGAGACAAGTTTTTAAAATCCTCCATGTTAGAGAAAAGGCGGGTTTTTGTACGGTTTCCTCCTCCTGGGTGATCCGGAGGCACAGCTCGCTGGGCTCTAGCTACCCCCTGCAACAGGAACGTGGAGGTGAGCCAAAGCTGCCCGGAGCTGTGCTCGGCCCTGGCTGTGTCCCTGGCTACCCAGCACCTTGCTGCACCCAGGGCTGGCCACTGACCCTGGCTCGACCCATGCACACCCAGGGTGCCATTTTGTGCCTCTGGGATGGCACGGGGGAAGCCAAGGTGAGGGCTCAGCCCCTCCTTGCTCATGTCCCCAAGGGGCACCCGGCCCTGCCACAAACTCGCCCCACTTGGCACCCAGTGGTGCTGGCACAACCGGCTGAGTTTGCAGCAGGCCAAGGTCCCCCAAAACACAGGAGGCTGTGCAAGACCCCCCACAAAGTGCAGGGGTGGCTCATGGCCACATGCTTCTGATTTTGCCACCAAGGTATCCCCCCTCCCAGCACGCTGCCACCCAGCTTGCTCAGGTTCCCATAATAACTAGTGGAGCAAATTTAGCCCTTCTCCTGGGAAGGTGGTGGCTCTTTTCCTTCCTGAAAAACAGGAGCAGGATGATTTCTGGGGCAAGCAGGGGCTGACCCCACTGCTGCCTGGCGGCAGTTTGGAGTGGGGTGTTTTGCACAGCTCATTTTGCTCCCTGAGCCCCCCACCCCCTCCCAAAGAAAGGAGAGAAAAAGAAAAGAGCGTTTACGTACCATGGGACTTACCCCGAAATTGGAGGCGGCAAAGCGGTCGGAGGCATTGGCGTTGCTGGAGGCGGTGGTGTGGGCGTAGTAGGCGTTGATGTTGGCCAGCAGGGTGCTCATCACTGCCGGCACCCCGGGGCACATGTACTTGGAGGAGAGGCAGGCAAAATGCCTACGGAGAGAGGTGGCAGCTGAGGGTTAAGGGCCATGGGAGGGGATGCAGGATTTGGAGTGCATAAGTCATTGAATCGCAGAGTATCCCAAATCGGAAGGGATCCACAGGGATCATCAGTCCAACCCCTGATCCTGCCCAGAGCCCCCAACAGTCCCACCCTGCCCATCCCTGAGAGCGGTGTCCAAACACTCCTGCAGCTCTGGCAGCCTTGGGGCCGGGACCATTCCCTGGGGAGCCTGGGCGGTGCCCAGCACCCTCGGGGGGAAGAGCCTTTCCCTGAGCTCCATGCCAGCCCTGAAACAGCTCCAGCCCTTGCTGGGCTCCTGGCCCTGTCCCAGAGCAGAGCTCAGCCCCTGCCCCTCTGCCTCCCCTCGGGAGGAGCTGCAGCCCCCGAGGAGTCTCCCCTCAGTCTCCTCTGCTCCAGCTGAACGAGCCAAGTGCCCGCAGCTGCTCCTCACACCTTCCCCAGCTCCGTGTCCCTCCTTTGGACACTCTCCAACAGCTTTAGATCCTTCTGATCTTGTGGTGCCCAGACTGGACATGGGACTTGAGGCTGTGCCAGAGTGCATTGGGAAGGGGAAGGATGGATGCACAGGTTTGGGGCAAGTCTGCACCCATGGCAGGGAGGTGAGCGCCAATGGCAGCAGGAGAGGAAGATGGGGACAGTAACCCTCCATCTGGGGGTTGGGTGCAGCCTCTCCGAACCAGATGGGGACTCACGTCATGGCCTGGTAGATGGACTCCACCCCATAGCGCATGGCAAACTCGTCCACGATCTCCTGTGCTGTCTCATCAAAGTACACCTTCCACGCATCATCCCCCTTGGCATCGGGGATCTTCACCACCCCGTTGTTTTGTAAATCCGTCACAAAGTGGAACAGGTTCTGGAGGTACAAACGAGTCCTGTCAGCTCCCGGGGCAGGTGGTGGCAGGGTGGCCTTGCTGGGGAGGGGCTGTGCCCCCTGTGCCTGTCTGGGCTGCTCACCTCATGCAGGCAGGTGTACTGAACGTGGTAGGGAGCCACCTTCTCCTCGCCCTTGATCTCCACGCTGATGTGCAGTCGGATGGCTCCTGACACTGCTGACTTGTCTGTGCGCTTGTCTGTGGGTGCAGGGAGAGGGACAAGGTGTGAGGCTTCCCTGGGGCAACGCTGCTCACTGCCAGCCCCAAAGAGGGGCACAAAGCTCTGGCACAGGGCCAGGGCTAACGGGACACCCAGCACCATGTGCAGCCAGGCTGCGGTGGGATTTGGCCACATTTCCAGCTGCTAGAGACATGGCCTTTCTGTGCCTCAGTTTCCCCTCTGCAGGGTGCTCTAGAACCTCCTGGGTAGAGGGTTCTGAAAATGACCCAGGAAAACACTTTATCCTGATGGCTTTTGATATTACATGTTTCTAAGAGCAGATCCTGCTGCAATAGCCTTTAGCCTATGGCTGGCAGCACTTCCCCCTTGGAGCCCAGGGCAGGGGTCCCAGCACGAACAGGATGTCTCACCCCTGCGTCAGGGCAGGGGTCCCACATGAGCAGGATGTGTCACCCCTGAGCCAGGGCAGGGGTCCCAGCATGATCAGGATGTGTCACTCCTGAGGGTAGGGGCAGGGGTCGCAGGCTGTGCTGGTTACCGAGGTTGTACCAGACGTCCATCTCCCCGCTCAGGGTCCGGACCTCGATGATGGTCTGGCCCAGGAAGTCGTCGGATTCCCTCTTGAAGCGCTGCTTGACACGGGACTTGATGTCATCGTCCTCGTCCCACACACGGACCTTGATGCGGTCAGAGGAGTTATGGCACTCGCTGGGGAGGTGACAAAGGGCAAGCCCCAGGATGAGCAGCGAAACCTTTCCAGCTACTCCCCCTCACTGCTTCCCTAAACAACAGGGACCAGCACAGAGCAGGAACTGGGGAAGAGAGCAGAAGGGAGACACAATCCCCGCCCAGTGGGCTCTGTGCAATACCCAGGCAGCCCCAGCACAGCCTGGATCAGCCCCTGTAGTCACATCCTCATGGCATAAAACAGAACCCCAAGGGACCCCAGCACCTCAGTGGGGGCAGGATGAGGCCCAGCTGGCTCCCCCCATCCTACTGGGACATGGCAAGAGCCAGCACAGCCTGGCACAACCATGAGGAGAGGGGAATGGGGAGACTGGGGGTGAACTTACAAATGGAAATTCTCCTCCCAGACTGGGTTGAGATTGCCGTAGATAGTTTTAGTCCTTTTTTTTGTCTTTCCAACCTGGACAGTGACATAGGGGTCACTGGAACCCGTCTTATCCTTTGCTTGCAGGCCCTGGGCACAGACCACTGCAGCACAGCATAGCACAGCACGGCAGAGAGAACAGACAGAGAGAAGTCAGTGCCACAGCCACACAAAGATCCCCAAAACAGGCGCCTGTGTCCCCCCATGGGCTGAAGCTGCCTGGCAGAATGGGGACATTCTCATGGTCCCCAAGCCTGAAGGTGACAAGCTGCCTACCTGTGATGCTAATCTTGGCTGACCATTTGGAGGTGCCGTCCAGGACACTCTGCTTGACCGCCTTCATCTGCTGCGTGTGCGTGGTCTTGTTGACCCCAAACACCTCCTGGATCAGCTCAAATATCTCGGGCTTGTTGCGCTCCCGGATCTTCATGCGGTCCTTGAGCACCATGATGATGTTCTGGGTCCGGTCCTCTGCTCCATGCTTGGAGCTCTTCTCTGCCGCCCCTGGGAGAGGACAGGCATGGGTGAGGAGTGGGGGACTGGTGGTACCCAGGAGAGCTCTTGCAGATTGGCACGGTGGGCTTGGGGACAGGCACAGGAGAAAATGGCCTCCAGCTGCACCAAGGGAGGTTTATGTTGGATATTAGGGGAAATTTCTTCTCCAAAAGTGTTGTCCAGCCCTGGCACAGGCTGGAGTCACCCCTGGCAGTGTGCAAAAAACATGTGGCTGTGGCACTTGAGGACATAGTTTAGCAACGACCACAAGGGCGCTGAGTTGATGGTTGGACCTGATAAAGGGCTTTTCCAGCCTTAACAATTCCGTGATTCCATGACTTCATGCATGAATTAATTCAAACCTGGAGGGACCTATCCCCTGCCCAGGAGGAGTGTGCCCTGCCCACCACTTCTCCCATGCCCAAGTCAGGAGCGGAGCTCTCCTGGGCTGCCCCCTCCTCCTTCTCCAAGGTGAGAAGGGCCAAGGCTGTGGCTCCCAGGTCCTTACTCTGCAGGCAGTCAGCGTTGAGCAGGTCCTGGCACTTCTCATGGCACTTGACGCCGCACTCGGCACAGCGCATGCCCTGCCGGGCAATGCCCCACAGCAGCCCCTCACACTCGTAGCAGTAGGTGGGGGTCGTGGCCGTCCACACCTCAAAGTTGTGGGGCGTTGTGCAGGAGATGGGGTACACTAAGGCTTGCAGGGTCTTCTTGTAAACATGGTTTTTCTGTGCAGGGACAGGGGAGAGAGGGGGAGAAATGCTGAAGCAGGGCAGAGGATGCACATGGGGACATTGATTTAAGGGTGGTGGTGCTGGGTTGACTTGATATGGTGGTGCAGTGGGACTTGATATATTCTAAGTCCTTTCCAACCCCAGTGATCCCATGATTCTATCCCTGGGTGCTGCCATGAGCAGCCCAGATGCTCACACATAACCAGGGATGCTGGCGGGGCACAGACACTGCACCTCCATTGCTGGCCTGGTCCCTGAGGCTCAGTGTCCCCCTCCCAACCATTCCCAACCCAGCCCATCCCAGCACCTACCAGCTCCTCATTGTTCAAGGTGCTTGAGGCCAGCGCAGACGTGATTCCCGCTTTCCTGGACTGGACCAGGGACTGTGGGAAAGAAAGCAAATTCCCAGATCCAGCAGACCATGAGAGCGCCCTCCTACATCCCCAAGTGGCTGTGAAACACCCAGGACAGACCCCCATCCCAGACAGAGAAGGGTCCTGGCCGCATGGGGGCAGTGGGGACAGCCCAGCCCCCACTGATGCCAGCACTGCTGTGCAGTGGGACTGGAACCAGTTCAGCAGCTTATGACATTCCCAGTTCAACTCCAGTGGGGCAGAGCCTCTCATCATATGCCTGAGACCACTGGGGATATGGGGTAGGGGGCACTTACCATGGCCTGTGGGCAGCCAGGGCCGGCAAGGGGGGAATAAAAAGCCATTAGTGCAAACACTTCCAGGAGAGCCCCTTCCCTGCCAGAACCAGTGGGAATTGGGGCAACACCCCCTCATCCAGCACTGAGCAGTCCCTGGTGGGGGAAACTGTGTCCCCAAGCCACAGCACTGCAAATCCCAGCAGGGAAAGGCAGCAGCCCCCAAAACCCATACACTGCCCACCCCACCATCTCCCACCCCTAAAACACCAACACAGCACAGTGCAGAAGCATCAGCAGTTGCCCAAGAGGGCTGGGGTGGGGGCTCTAAGTTTGGGACAGCAAGGGGGTGGGGGGATGGGGGGAGGCAGGTTGGGAACAGGAGGGTGGCACCCCAGGGAGGGCACAAGGGAGCTGACAAGGTTTTAAGAAAGGGGGCAGGAGGGGAAGGGCACCTAATTCTGGGGGACAAGGGTGTCTGGCTTCCAAAATTGCTGTCTCTTGTCATCAGGAGGGGACCAGCAGAGTGACCTTGTGAAATAGAGCCCAGGGTCTGGAGGGGACCCCATCATGGGGGCCCATACATTGGGGCTCTCCAGCCCCATACACTGGGACAGTGGGCACAGGAGCACAGGGTCTAGGCAGCCCTCCCTTGGTACGGACATCTGTCTGTCCAGCACCAGCGTCATCCAAGCTGCAGGGACCTATGGCAGCTGGGACAGAAAGGGACCAGGGACACAGCACCAGTCAAAAAATGGGAAACCAGATGCAGCCCTGGGAAACCTTAGGCTGATGCTTGGGGTAGGGACCAGAGCTCCGTTAAAGAGAAGCACCCTGGGTAGGGAGAGCCCAGCTCCCAACTGCAGGGAGGGCCAGAAGCCCCCCGAGCAGTGTGGGACACCCCCGCCCCCTTTGGCAGGGCCGGGGGCAGCAGGGCTGGCTGGCAGCCCCCAGGGGCGCTGTCTCTTTAACCCCTCGCACCGCGCTCACCAGATCGCTGACTAGAGGGAGAGATTTGCGTCCAGGCTTAATGTCGGGCATGCTGTTAATGCAGCGCAGAAACCTTACAGCTGCCCCCCTGCCGCAGGGAAGGCCCAGCCAGGCCACAGGAAAGAAAACAGAGAACACAAGCCATGTTAGAGGCAGCTGGGGAGCGGGGCACAGGCGGCGCAGTCCGGTGGGGTGCAGCGGGAGCAAAGCTGGCAGCTAAGGGGGTGCCTTGGGAGGAACCTCACCAAATCGCTAACTAGGGGGATGGGTTTTCGCTTGCGAATGTCCGGCATGCTGTCTATAATGATCAGCCCACCACCAGGCCTGCAAGAGAGAGGAGAGTCAGCGGGCAAGGGCAAACTGAGGCAGAAAGGGGCCCCCTGTTGTTGCCCCGTGGTCACTCAGCGCTTCGGAGAACCACAGAATGGTTTGGGCTGGACGGGACCTTAAAGCTCATTTCGTTCCACGCCCTGCTATGGGCAGGGACACCTTCTACTAGATCAGGTTGCCAACCTGGCCTTGGATATTTCCAGGGATGTGGCAGACACAGCTGCTCTGAACAACCTGTGCCAAGGCTTCATCACCCTCACACCCTTCTCAATATCTAGGACTTGGTGAATATGACTGCAAAGCAACCCCTGTGTGGCCTGGGACCCACCCATGGGACCCTCATCCCCACCGCTACCCCAGCCAGGGTAGGGATCACTGAACTAAAAACTGAGGGGGAAGGGGATTTTGGCAAAAACTGTGATTTTTCCCCACATGAAGCTTAACAGTGAAACCCAGGAGAAAATCTGCCCATTTGGCTTAGTCAGCTTTGGCTTTGTAGTGAGGCTGGAGAGCTGGGGCTCCCTCTGGGACCCCAAAGGGGCGCAGCAAGCAGGTGAGCCTCAAGTTCTGCTGCAAGGAAACCCAAGGCAGGAATGGAACTTCACAGCCCTGTTGGAAAGAAATCCCTGGAATAATCTGGGGATTCTCAGGCAACCTACCAGGTTCTGCCCAGGTCCAAGGCAGGGCTGTCTGCAGGGGCAAGACAGGACTGAGACCTCCAGCCCATCCAGGTGAGAGGTTCAGGATTCCCATGACCACTCCATGAGGGAAGCAGGAGTTGCCACCCCTCCTCATCCCCATCTCTCTCACCACCTCGCTCTCCCCCTCAGCAGCAGCGCTTGCAGTCACAGAGCAATGTCGTATCTGCTGGCTGCTCCAAAAGCACTGACCAGGCCCAAAATTCAGCTCCAAAAAACTGGCCTCCCTGCATGCCCACAGCTTGGCAACCCTTCCCTACACAAGCCCACTGCTGAGCTCATTAATCACATCTAATGAGGAGGGGCTGAGATCCCGGGGGGCAGAGCGTACCCAGCCTCCCCTTGTACTCACCCGCCTTTGAACCACAGGGATTTTTCTCCATCACCTTCCCCGCGGGCCTGGAAAACAAGGGACAGTGTCAGGGCACTGCAGGAGGCACCAGTGTGGGGACAGCCCCCCCAGTGAATGCTTTCAGCACTGGGGGAGCATGGAAGGATGAGCAGGGTGGACAGAGAAAAGCAAGTTCCAAAAGCAAGGGAACTCTTCCCAGCAAAGAGCTGGCACTGGGAGTAAATATCTTCAAAAGGCTGATCTGGGTGAGCAAATGAGTGAGCTTCAGCAGAGGGGCTGAGGCTGGCAAAGCAGGGGAGACGGCTACACTGTGTGAAAATTCAGGGCTTGGGGGAGTGAAGAAGCATCATAAAGGCTCGGCAGGTCCTCAGGGACCCAGAGCAGTTGGAAAGAAGAGCAGGAAGAAGCCAGAGCACATGGAAGAGGGTGTGTGTGCAGGGATCATCCAGCAGTGCCACCTACCCCTGCAGGGAGGGGATTATTTTGGAGGAGAAGGGCAGAGAGAGACCATTACCCCTCCTTCATGGGCAATCCCTGCACACACACACAGACACACACACACAGGGAAGGCACACACGTGGCTGGAGGTTCCAGGTGGCCATGCTTACCTGCAGACAGGCTACACCCCTTCCCTGCAGGAAGGGGAGACGCGGGTGCAAGGGCCATGGTGGTGGACAACTGAAAAGACAAGCGGTGGGGAGGGGGATCGAGACCCCGGGGAGCAAATCCAGAGCCAAAACAAAAAGAAAAGATGGAGGATGGAGTCTAAAAACAAAACAAAACATTTGTCAACTCAACAGAGGGGAGAAGGCTGGGGCTCGCATGCAGCACACACAGGGGATCCTCAGCACTCCCGGCCGCTCCGGGGTGTCCCACTTGGTGGGAATGGGGTTGTGGGCACCACTGTTGGTACCCCCAAGTCTGTGGATGTCTCTGGAAGCTGCCCAGCTGTGGAAAGGGGCCGTGCTCCCAGCCCAGAGCCGTGGCAGAGGCCAGGGGGTCCTCACCTCCTGCAGCTGTAGGCAGACCTTGTTGAAGGCTCTCAGCCAGTTGGCTTTGGCTCGCGCTTTGGGGTCCTGCACCTCCTCTTCTCCCGGCTCCCTGCAAGCACACACATCCTGTCACCTCCCAGCACTGCACCAGGGAGAGGGGAGCAGCCCCCACACCCCCAGCAGGTCTGAGGCTGTGATCTGGGATTCCTGATGCATTGAGACAGAGTAGCCATGGCAAAATCACCTCTTGGTACCAGGAAGGACCTGAAAAGGCAGCAGATCCTGCTGCAAAGGGCAGCACAATCAGGGCAGAGCACTGGGGAGAAGCCAGAAGCTTCCCCACCCTCAGAAGGCCCTGCCCTGGGCATCCAAGTGACACACAGGGGACACGAGCATGTGAATTAAACATCCTTTGCTCCCCATCTCCCCAGCACAATGTCCTCTGGCCACTTTCCACCACAGCTTCCCAGGGTAAACAACACCCAACACCTCACTGGTTCCAAGCCCCGGGAGAAGTGTCTGCCTGGACATGCTGGGTGTTGTGGGTTTTTTTCTCCTCTCCTACAAAATCAAGACAAGGAGGAAAAGAAATCCTCCAAGCATACCAATCTCCTGGAGAGCCTGGTGTGAGAGGAACTGGAGAGAGGAACCCAGAACTGCTCTGCAAAGAGGCCATGGGGTGCTCAGGAGATGAACCTCTTCAGATCTAGGGGGCTTTGTCTGGGATCTGCTAATCTGGGATCCTCAGTGCTAATCTGTGGTTCTCAGCACAAATCCACAGTCCCCGGTGCTATTCTGGGGTCACAAAAGCTAATTTGGAGTCATCATTTGAGGCCCTCAGCACTACTCTGGGGGTCCCAATACAGCCTGGTGTCCCCAGCACTAATTCACATTCCCCAAATCCTAGTACAGGACCCCTAAGCCCCCTGCCCAGTGGGCACTGCAGGCAGACATGACCTGAGGCCCTCAGGTTCCTGCCAGGTCTTGGGCCTAAATCTCCATTTTTTTAAAAAACAGCTCATTACACATTGGTTTCAATTAGAGAGTCCTCATTCCTGGTGTGTAATTTAAACTAAATAAAAGGCTGAAAAACCCCGTCACACAGTTCACTTCTGCACAGAGGAGTGAAACTCATTTAAAATGGAAATGGTCAATAACGATATTTGAATAATCTGTCCCCAAGATATGAATTATTCACATGCTGCACCAGGAACCTGACCACCAATTAATTCACTTGGACAGCATAGGAGGCCATGGATGAGCTTTTACCAGGCCTAGGGAGAGGACTGACTTCTGCAAAGAAAATCTCCTCCTCTGACCAAACTCCACCCAGGGTGCCAAGAGTCTGTGCCAGAGGAGGGGAATCACAGCCCTGAGATCCCATTCCCCCAGCCCCATGTTTGTCCCAGATTATAAACCTGTAGCCCTGTAGCCCCAGCAGGGCTTGAGCCATGCTTAGCACAGAGGGTGGTGGGCCCAGGCAGCGTGCCCAGGGTGCTGGCTCTTGCCTGGGTGGCACAAGGTGGGCTTGCCCCACCTCGATGGCTCAGGCACCTGGAAAAGCTCCAGACACAGCAGAAGGTCCCTGGTCCTGCGCCAAGCACCACAGCACCCCTGAGCCACCTCCAGAGCATCCTCAGTGCCTCCAGGCACAGTGCCATCCCAGGGACACCACAGCTCAGTTCCCCCTCCTACCTCTCAGCTGGTTTTGGGGGCTCAGTCTCCGGGGCTGCCTCTTGTGTGGGAACTTCCTCCTCGGCCCGCTGGGCCTGGAGGGCCTCAGGGGCTTCCTGGGGGGCAGGAGTGTCCTTCTCCTCCTTCCTCTCTTCTTTCCTCTCCTCCTTCCTTTCCTGCTGCTGAGGCTTCTGCTGGGGGACCAGCTGGGGTTGCTGCTGCTGCTGCTGCTGTTGCTGCTGCTGCTGCTGTGGGACCTGTTGCTGCTGCTGCTGCTGTGGCAGGGGTTTCTGTGGCGGTGGGTATGTTTCATGTTCAGGGGGCTCATAGGTGTCCTGGTCCCGCAGTTCCTCCTCCTCCTCCTCTTCCAGCTCCTCTTCCTTGGGGTAGCCTTCCTCAGTCTCACTGTAGTCCTCAATGAACTCTTCCTCCTCCTCCTCCAGGTAGAGATCGTCATCATCCTCCTCCTCCCAGCGTGGCGAGTCCTTGCGGTAGCTGACGGAGCTGTGGCAGGAGTGGTAGGAGTCCCCGTCCCTCTCATCCAGCTCCGAGTCCCTCAGGCTCTCGTTCTCAAAGTCCTCGCTCAGCTGGGAGCTGCCTTGGCTCAGCTCGGCCGACGAGGCATAGCGGCTGCTCCCCGTGGGGCTGGGGGTGAGGGGACACAAGGACAGGGCTCCCGTGGGTCCGTGCCACCCCAGGCAGAGCCCCGGGGCCCTGCACAGGGGCAGGAGGCCGTGCAGCTCCCGTCGGGAGCGTTGGGCTCCTCGTCCTGGGGGCCGAAGGCAGGAACCAGGAAACCCTGTCGGCTGGAACCAGCCCCCAGGCAGGGGCACTCTGCCTCCCTGCCTGTGCCTGGGCCCAGAGTGGGGATGGGGGTGACAGTGTCTGTCTCCTAGGTTCACCCCAGCCAGGGATGGGGGCAGCAGCACCCCCAGCCACATCCTGCCTCTTGCTGCTGCCAGACACCCTGTCTTGCCCCTGACACACAGATCTGTCACACAACCTCTATCCTGATGTTCCAGTGCTCTCCACAGCCCTCCCAGGCACCCCCACTCCAGGACACCTCCTCAACCCCCTCTCTCCTCTTAACACCATCCCTACCCAGGGGTCCCCTCTCTGCTCTTGCTCCTTCCCCCATCCCATCTGCCCCTCCAGCCCTTCCAGCCCCCTCGTCTCACAGCTGCCTGCACTGGGAGGCCCACAGGGGCCCTGTGTCCCAGAAGGCTGCCAGGGACAGGGCAGCCCCGTGGCTCCATGGGGACAGGCTGACAGAAGCAGACATGCAGACAGGACAGGAACATGCCGAGGAAGAGGCCGACACCACGTCTCCAGCACTGGCAGCCAGGGCTCAGGGGGTGTGTGAGGGGACAAAGGTGAGGGGCTGGGCCGGGCAGAGCCCAGAGTGGCTGAGCCAGGCTGTGGGGAGCCAGGGGACAAGGAAAGAGAGTGCTGGGGAATGGCTCAGGCTGGCCCCAGCTGGGAGGGGTACTGGCATCATCCAGGTACCTTGGGAAGGAGCACTTGGGGCACAGGGATGCAGGAGACACAACGCACACCTGGAAACCCCACCCTTCCCCATCCTGATCCTGGCCAGAGCTGGGAGAGGTGCTCTTGGCACATCACAGGATCCCAAATCACTGCACGAAGCTTTTGTCCCGGCAGGCACACCCTGGCAGGTGACCAGGAACAGGGGAAGTGGCGCGTGAGTCCCCGAGGGCCCAGTCCCACACCTGCTGGCACGACAAGGAACAGGCAGCAGTGCTGCCAGACAGTGGCAGTGCCAGCAAGCAGGAGCGGGATGATGGGATGTCACCCCATGAACTGGGGCGCAGCAGCAAGAGGGGCTGGGGGGACACCTGGAGCATCCCAATGCTGTCCTGCACAAGGCCGATCCGGGGCGGGGAGGGTGGCACGAGGCCGCCCTTGCCAGGACTGGTGTTGGCCTCACCATGGCTGCAAGGACCGACCACAGCACTCTGCGACTGCACACGGCACACGGCACAGGTATGGACCCACCTATCCGATAGGTCTAGGGACCGCCTGCTCTCAAGGGAAGGCTGGCAGCTGGTCCGCCTGCTCGACTCAGAGCCGGACTCAGCGTCGCTGCGCCCGTTTGCGGCAGAGTCTACGCTACCATAGCGTCTGCCAGGGGAGGAGAGGAACATGGTCAGCGAGGTCCCACCGCCACCCGCCACCCCCTGCTGCCGTGGGGACACTGGCAGGGAGGCTCTGTCCACCTGGATGAGGCTGGCTCTTTGGGCTGGGCTCTGCCACGTCTGGGTCTCCAGCCACCCCACACTCCACTGCCCAGCTTCCAGCAGGGACAGCCAGGGGTGGGAGGCCCCAAACCCAGTAAGGGCAGAAGAAGGCAGTGACCCAAAAGAGTTTGAAAACTTCCCAGTGAGAATGAAAAGCTTGGATGGAGTCAGCATCATCCCACTCTCCCTCACCTCAGCATCCTTCCCTCTGTCACCCACCGCATTGGGAGTGCCATCCCTGGCATCACCCTGGGGACCTGCTGGCCTCTGTCACCTGCAGGGGAGGTTGAGAAGCCGGCCCCAGGGGGAGTTGGCTGTGGCCACGCTACCTGATGGGAGCCTGGTCCGAGTAGTCCATCTCGTAGCTCTGCATGGAGTCAGTGTAGGAGTCACGGGAGCTCTGCTGCTGGTGCCTCATGGGGTACTGGTGCACGGAGGCGTTGGGCTGGGACGTGGTGTAGTAGGGTGGGGGGATGCTGTTGCTGGTCTCGCTGCGGTAGTCACTGTCCCGGTCATCCACGGTACTGTCGGGGTCATCATCTGCAAGGGACCATGAGTGGGGCAGGGGATGGCCCAAATCTGCCCCCCACCCTGCACAGACCCTTTAGTGCCACCACTGTGTCCCCACTGCTGTGGGACCGTGCTGGGGAGGTGGGCCCAGGGCAGGATGAGGGGCGAGCTGACGTTATCAGCACACGAAGGGTTTTGGGAGGATGAGGGGAAGGTGGAGGGGGAATTTGGGACGTACAGAAGGGGAAAAAGGATGGGGGCAGGGACCTTCCCTCTGCCCCATCAATGTCCCACTACAGAGGCAAAGCCCGAGCTGCTCATTGCCACTGGGACACCCCAAGGGCACAGTCCCATGGTGCCATGTCCCCACCAGCCCATGGGGACAGCCCTGCCCAGGACAGGGCACTTGGTGACATTGTCCTCACCCAGTACAGAGTCATGGCACAAGGCCACAGGCTAGACCCAAGCTCCAGGTCCTCTGAGCCCTGGGCCAGGCAAAGAGGGATGTGCTGGGGACCCCCAGGCTGGGAAGAGAGGAGTGGGCAGGATACTTACTCTGCTGTTCTCCCCAGCCAAAATAATTCCAGTTGCCTACAAAGAAATGGGCAGAGACAAGAAAGATGGAGGCAGCTGATTGGGAGGAACCAGCATCTCCCCAGAGGGCACACTGGATTGGGGACACTGCCCTGGGAACAGGATGGGGTACAGTGGCACTGGGACACTGCCTGGGCCTGAACATGACGACACTGAGCTGGACTGGAGAAACTGCCAGGGATGGTGTCACTGACACAGGCTGGGGACAATGCTACAGCCAGGCATGGTGGCACTGACAGGGCCTGGGGTTGGGCACAGGGGCACTGAACAATGCATGTCCCTGGGATGGTTACAGAAGGAACACTGAGGCACGTGTTGGAATAAACTGAGCTGCCACCCCAAATGCCTCTGCAGGGCCCCCATCCAGTAGCCCCCCACATCAGCCTTGCTGCCCCTTGTCCCAGAGGAACTGTCCTCATCAGCTCCACTGCTGCCATGCCCTGCTCGCCTCCACCCACAGCAAGGCTCACCCACTGTGGAGCTGGGAGATAGCAAAGAAACGCTGGCAAACACAGGAAGGACAATAGGAGTGGGAATGGAGGCTGGGTATGGGGTGGAGTTGAGCCCCACCTGGGTTGGGGTCCAATGCCCCAAAGCAGATATGGAGCCCACCCCTTAAAATTCCACAGTGTGGGAGTAGGCAGAAAGGAGGGTGTGGGGATCCCACAGCGGGGCAGGGACAGGGCAGCACTTACAGCACTGCGAGCCATGCACAGGCAGAGGCTTTTCCTGCTCCTCCTGGAAGGCATACTGCGGAGAGAGGGGCTGGTGAGGGATCCTGCTGGCAGCACTGCCCCTGCCCCCTCACCCCAGGCCTGGCTGCACTCACATCATCCTGGTCCCTCATGGCGTTGAGCTGCTCCAGTTTCTTGGCCCAGTACCTGGCCTCCTCCTCAGGGATATCTGTGAGGGCAAAGACCCCAGCTGGTACACAGACTTCCCCCAAAACAGCCTTCAAGCTTTTGGGGCCACAGGATCAGATCCCCAGTCCCAGCTCCAAGGCTCATGAGCAGCCCTGGGGCTGAGGGCAAGGCAATGACAGCCTGGGTGTGGGGGCAGGGATGGGGCACCCACCCAGCGGCAGCTCAAAGCGCGTGTCGAGCAGGATGCGGTGGAAAGTCGGATCCTTGGTGCCCGAGATCTCGTTGTCGGTCATGATGACCTGGGAGTCGAGTGTGAGCCACTCCCCAGGGCCCTCCTGTTGGGTACAAATGGGGTGAGGAGAGCTCCCAGACCCCTCTTTCGTGGCCCCACAATCCAAGCACACAGGGTTTGGCCCCAGGCAGGACAGGGAAGGCTCTTCCTGGCCCAAAGGACAGCTGGGGGTGGCACATGTCCCTTGGGGTTCAGCAGGGAGATGCCTGTGCCTGCCTCCCTACCTCATTGGACTGCCTGATGGTCCGGAGGGGGATCCACACCGTGCCCACCATGGTGTCCCAGATGAGCCCCTTGTTCCACACCTCCACAGTCAGCCCCAAGTCCAGCCGATTGATCTCACTGGGGACAGGAAAGGTATCAGGTTACTCCCCATGAAGCTAACCCCCCCTCAGGTCTCAGCAGCCTCCTGGGACCACCCCAGCTTCTACCTGTCCCTTCAGAGCCAGGACTCAGGTGAGCCCCCCAGATGTGAGGTCAGGGCAGTGGAGGACTCCCCATGTTATTTATGGGGGCAAGGGGGAGCATCAGGGATGGGGGAGCAAGAGGACCCCCTGGAGACTCACAACATGAAGTCCTGCTCCCAGGAGGGCAGGTTGCCCCGCACTGCTATGGTCGTGCTCTTGACATTTTGCACCTTCAGGGTCACATAAGTGTTAAACTTCTCTGTGGGAACAAACAGAGGGTGAAGTGACCCTCAATGTGTCCCCACTCCCCAACACTGCCCACTTCCACCCCATACACTTCCCTCAGCACCCCAGTCCCAGAAGGAAACCAACATCTGCCGGGGCTGGTAGGATGTGAGCCCCTGCTCTGTCCAGGGCACCCCCATTTGTGTGTGTGTGTGTGTGTGTGTGTGTGTGTCCCCAACTTGCCAAGTGATGCCTCCAGAGCTAAGGGTCCCCTCAACCCCCTTCCCCAGCCCCTCCTCTGGCCCTGCCACATCCCAGCCCAACAGCCCCCCAACCCTCTCCCCTCAGGTGGGCAGGCAGATGGGATCTCACTTACCTTGGGGCCCATCATACTTGGCCTTTTTAACTGTGGGGACAAAGGGAGGGAAGAAAATCAGGGTGAGACCCTGGGGAAAGATTTGGGATCCCCACCAGGGTGTCAAGGGGGAGGGAGGACCCCAGTCCTGGTTGCCCCCCCACACCCTCCCCCTCAGCTGCCAGGTGGAAAAAGTGCTGGAATCCCCCATGCCAAGTGAGGGTGAGGGATCAGATACAAGCTGGAGGTGGGCATCAGAGGGAAGAAAAGGTTCCCCCAAAAACCCTGCTACTCTGGGACAGCTTGCAACCCCAAATTACCAGCCTTCCACTGAGGGGTGTTACCCCCCTCACTCCATACTTTTGATTTGGGATTTATTTGGAGAAACAGATGATGTTACCATCCATAGCCAGAGGAAAACCTGTGGTCTGGGGAGCCCTGTTCTCCACTTGAGCCCCAGCTGGGTGGCACCAGCTCAGCAGCATCAGGGTTAAGGCTCTCCCAAACCACTGACCCAGACTTCCCACAAGAAACCTGGTGGGTTTGTAACCCTCCCTGCCCACAAACAGCCCCAGGGGTGGAGGAGACACCCCCAAAATCCTATACAGCCCCAAAACACCCCCATTGCATCCCAGCCCTGTCTCTGCCGCGGGGGCACTGTGGGGCTGGTTCCCATCCTGCCCATCGGGGGGTGCAGGGGCCCCTCCGATCCTGCTCAGCTCCATGGGAAACCCCCCCAGCTCTGGCTGACCCCCCCAGCTTTACCCAGCTGGGTGGGGGTCGGTCCCCAGCTTTTGGCTGCGGCGGGGGGCAAACGGAGCTGAGTGCAGGCGGGTGCCGGGGGTGGCGGGGCTGCCAGGGGCGACCAGGCGGGCAGGGAATGACACAGCACCCGGAGAACGGGTGAATGACGCGGGTGCCAGCGGGTGCAGGACCAACGTGACCGAGGAGGGATGAAAATAGCCCTGGCGACATCAAAGGTAATTTGATTTCGGAGACGTGCCGCTCGCCAGCCGCTTATCAGCCGCCACCAGCGCTGGAGGGGACGCGGGGCCGCCGCCAGCGCCACGTGCCTGGCAGGGCTGGCGGAGCCCACGTGGCATCAGAGGCCCCGGGGAAACTGAGGCACGGGAAATCATCCCCTCGGAAAACAACTGGGGACCCTTTGACTCGGCTGCCTGCCCTGTGCCACCCAAAGGGTGACACTTGGGTGGCTTTTTGCCCGAAGGAAGGTCACCAGTTACGTCCCTGGCAGCCATGTTCCCAGGGAATCACAGGGAGCTCCAGGGGCTGCAGCTTCACTCGGGGATGGGGAATTCACAATGGGGGGTTGGCACAAGGCTTCAGGATCCCAAAGATCCTCGAGTGACACCGGGCTGGGAGCCCCCGGGCTATCTGGGGATGGCTGGCACCACTGTGTGTAACAATTATGTAAATCAAATGTAATGTATTTATACGTATTATAAATTGATATTAGTCTATTCTAATAGAGCATTTGGAGGCAGAACCTGCCTGTGGCTGACAGGGATCCCCCTTCCCCCAGGCCCAGGGGCACCCACTACTCTTCACCAGCTGCTGCTTCCAAAAAGGAACGGGAAAGCAGAGGAAGGAAAAGCTCCAAAAATACCCGAGCTGACAGGAACAAACAATTACCCAGGGAACACGTGGCTTTCCTGGCTGTCATCTCCTGCCAGGGAGAAATCCTGCAGTCACCATCTGCGGGATGTGCTGCCCTCCCACCCATCAAAGGGTCCCCAAAGCTGGCACAGGGGTGGTGAATCCTGGGGTGCCACCCTGGGGCTAAATTCAACCTGAGTCCCCAGGCAAGCACCTGAGGACAGTGCGACACCAATAAGCTGGGATCTTCCCAGGCTGTTCACTGGGAAGGCTTTCCCAAGCTGATCACTCCAGGCTTCCCAGGAGCGATCTGGATCCTCTCAGAGGATGATGACCAGTTGGCGAAATTGAGGCAGGAGGCAGCTGGCAGAGATTGGACTGGGAATGGCATGAAAACCGGGCTGGGCTGTTGGCATTACGGGCCTGTCTGTCTGTCCACATATCCCTCTGTCCATCCATCCTGCTGGCTGTCCACTTACCCCTCTCCCCACCCAGATGGATCATCTGTCATCCATCTTGCTGTCCATCCATCCACCCACTCCTCTGCCCATCCACCCCACCCTCTGTCCATTTTCCTGTCTCTCCATTCACCCATCCTTCTGTCTATCCATCAATTCTGTCCACCCCACACCCCACCACCCACCCCTCTGTCTGTCCATTTACCTGTCTCTCCATCCACTCCCCTATCTGTTCATCCACCCATGCTTCTGCCTGTCCACCCTGCTATTTTGGGGGCACTTATTGGTCTCTCCACACACCCATCCCTATGTCCATCCCTCTGTCCTTCACCCAACCCTCTGTCCAATCCTCCATGCACCCATCATCCATCCATCCATCCATCCATCCATCCATCCATCCATCCATCCGTCCATCCATCCGTCCATCATCCACCCTTCTGTTCATCCTTCCATCTGTCTGTCCATCCATCCA
>WBND01001173.1:212661-222752 GCA_013398595.1 Tychaedon coryphoeus
GGGAAGGTTTTGCCATGGCCCTGGCTGGGACCAAGGCAGGGAGGGAGGGTCGGGGTGGAACCCACTCTGTGGTTATCCGGCTGTTTCAGGGAGTTGGATTTCTATTGTTTGCCACTGATCCCAGCCTTGCCCTGGGTCCCAACCTGACTATCCTTGCCCCAGCTCACTCCAGGTGCTTTAGTCACATGTTTTTGGAGAAATCTTTGCTGCTGGCAAGAAACAGCATCTCCCTGCTTGGCAGTGAAGGTCTCTGCTGATGCAGAGCCCCAACCCACCTCTGCCAGCCCCATCCAATCCCTTCAGCTCCTGACCCTGAGATGGCACCAGCAAAGGGGCTTGGATGTTTGTGTGTCCATCCCTCAGCACCTGCTGGCCCAAGGCAGGGGCTGTGAATTGCCTTAAACTGGATTTAAGACTGCTTTGGGCAGAACCCCAAACTGCTGTTGGGAAGCAAAGGAACCTCTCTGCAGCTTCACAGCAAAATCTGAGCCAGGGGATGAAGTTACCAAGCTCCCAAGAACCCATTACCCTTTGCAAGAGATCCCACAGCTCTCCCAGGACAGGATAACTGGGAAGCAGGCAGGCTCAGCAGATTCTTGCTAGGAAGAACAAGCCACTGCCGCTGCTACCACTCAGGCTTGCAAGGGAACCCCAAAAACCCAGTCAGAGCCAAACCCTGGGGACACTGGGGTGACCCCCTCCTCATGCAGGGATGGTGCCTGGCATCATGCCAGCTCTGCTGTGGCTCAGGCACAGAGCACAGGGAGAGGAGATCAGATCCTGCCCTGCACAACCCTGCTGTGGGCAGCTGCAGTTTCCAGGGCAAGAGGCTGGGCCAGAATCAAAGGGCGGGAGGTGGGGGGCACTAGCAGTGCCCCTTCCCTCGGGAGCACCCACGCTGCCCCAGCATCCCACTGCCCTGCCTGACGCCGAACAGAGCCGGGGCTTCAGAGCAAGAAAATCGGGCCTTTGAGGCAGCCCCCGCAGCGCCGCGCCGCCCGGGGCAGCAGCACTGGCGCAGGGACGCGGGGCCGTGCCAGGACACGGGGGCGGTGGGTGACGCTCAGCCGGCCGGAAGAGGGACTGGCAGGAGCCCAGGGCCTCTGTGGGGTGCCAGGGTGACCCCATTGCTGCGTGCCCACGGTGTACCCACAAACGCT
Source organism: Tychaedon coryphoeus (assembly GCA_013398595.1). NCBI lineage: Eukaryota > Metazoa > Chordata > Aves > Passeriformes > Muscicapidae > Tychaedon > Tychaedon coryphoeus. Next base: position 213,822 of record WBND01001173.1, read on the forward strand.
GGGTCCCACTCAGGCAGCTGGTGCTGTGGCACTCACAGAGTCTGTGAGGGTCCAGAAGGGGTGTGGGTGCAAGCACAAACAGGAGCTTAGAGCCCAAATCACTCCTGTCCTTTGAGCTCCCTAAGCTCACATTTCCCAATGGGGGGACAAGCCTGATCCACCTTCTGTGCCCGCACCCCTGGGAGATGCCAGCAGCCCGCAGGACTGTGTGTCCTCATCCTGGGTGCAGCAGCAATTGGGAAAACACTGTTTTGCTGAATCAGGCCTGAGTGAAAATACTTTCACCAGAGACAACAGATGTGGGATGCTGCAGCCTCTCCCTGGCCCCAATTTTGGCATCTATGGCTGGGAAAGGCTCAGCTGGTCCAGGACTGCTGGTCCAGGACTGCTGGTCCAGGTCAGCACACAATCCCAGAACCAATTTTGCCTCTCAGGTGCTCACTGCTACACTCATCCTGGCCTGCTGGGGGGCACCTGAGACAGGGGTTTTCTCAGCATTTGGGGTCCCTCATACAGGTGTTTTGTTTTACTCCATAGAAAACACAATCAAATGAAGCTTTCTGAAATGAACCCAGTGTCCACGTTTTGCTTCAGCCCCTCCCAGCACGCCCAGCTCCCGGCACACATCCATCCACTGGGAAAGAATGTGTGATGGATTGACCAAGGGAGAAAAAAATTAATCAGGTTGAGGTAGCTATGAATTACATGGCTAAAAATACCTCTGCGGCATCTCCAGCTGAGACGTCCCTGAGCAAAGCCCCAAGGAGCCTGAATCTCTGCTGACACCCCATCGATCACCCCCTCCTCGCTGGGCAGGGCCAGCATCCGCACACGGGTGTTCCATGGGCTCGCTTGGCTCCGGCACAGCCGATTTACTGCTGAGCCTCGGCAGCGACGCAGAGGTTGATCCGCCAGCGCTGGCGCAGGAGTCCCTGAGTCAGCAGGTATCGAGCGCAGGGTGAGGCTGTCCATCCATCTCAGGGAGCTCGGGAGAGAGGCAGGAAAGCTGCTCCCAGCATCCTGCACAGAATGGCTCTGCCAGGTTTCGCAGGTCGGGCATTCACGGCTGCAGTGGCAATGAGGTGGGTGGTGCTGCCTGGGCTTGGTGCCACCCGTGGCCCCTCCATGGCACCGTCCCTTCCAGGGACAAAGAGCACCAGCATAGTCACTGGTGGGTAAAAACAGCATCCTGCACCCCTCCACCACAGCCTGTGCCTGGTGAGATGGGGGTGGCTGCGGGGAAGGGTGTGGTGGGACATCCAAGTGCCAGCACAGCAACCCGTGCTACCGACCTCTTCCTGGCACCATGGATCTGCTGGTTTCTCCCAGTTTCCAGGGGAAATGCTGCTCCCCATGCCCCCAGAGCCAAGGGCCCACCACCACCTCAGGCTCCAAAGCCATGGGGCCCAGCCCACCGGCACCCCGCAGAGAGCCCCAAGGTGTCCCCCGGTGGCTTCTCCAGGGCAGACCGAGCCGAGGCACTGCCCAGACAGGGAAGGCCACGGGCGATGGGCGCCCTGCGGGGACTCGCCCGTTCCTGGGCACTAGATGGCAGCAGAAGAGCGCGCACTGCAACGGGCACCGGCACGGGAACGGGCAGGAACACTGGCACCGGCACCGGCACGGGAACGGGCATGAACACGGGCACCGGCACGGGAATGGGGCCCTGCGGGGACAGTCCGGGATGAGCTCGGGGACATCGCGGATCCCGCTGGCCATCCCCGGCGTGGGACGCTCTGCCGTGGCCCACCCGGAGCAGTCTGGGGCTGTTGAGGAGAGGAGCCGAGGTTTGCAGGCCAGGGTGGGCCCGGGGCCGGGGGGAGGTGCGGGGTGTCTGGGGAGGGGGCACCCCGGCCAGCGGGCACCCAGTGTGTCAGCGCATACTGACGCCTCCTGCCCGGGGTGCCACACTTTTTGAGGGGGCTCCCTGCACACCCCAAAAATAGCACCTCCCAGGTGCTGCTCCAAAAGGCAGGGAAGGAACCAAATGGTTTTGCAGAAACACCCCAGCACCCAGGAAGAAACTGGAGCTGTGGGAGAAAGGTGCTCCTGAGCAAAGGGGAAAAAAATACAGGTGCTTGTACACAGAGGTGTGAGGTGCCCACACACACACCTGCACATGCACACCACGTGCAGAGGCACATGTGTGTGCTGGCCCCCATGCACACAAACATGAAAATACATGTACATGCACACACGCACACACAACGAACACAGGCATGCACACATACACACACACGAACAGCTCCTTGCACACACACCAACCTGCTCTGGCGCACCTGGGCACAGGTAGGTTCCTGCACACAGCCGTGTGCCCTCCTGTGCACGTTTGCAGAGCTCACACATGCACGCACATCCCTGCAAGCGCTCACACACCCGTGCACATACATGCACAGACCTTCCCAAGGTTTCTCGTTAAAAAGTACCTGGGTAGGTAAATAGGGGGCAAGGCTGGGGGCCACTGGCAGGGGCTGGGGCCAGGGCAGTCATGCTGGGGGGGCTCAGCCCAGCTGCTAATGACCCACGGCTGGTGCCAGCTCTCTAATCCGTGCAGAGGTTCAGGACAAACTGTACCAGCGATTATATAAACCGACTCGCCTCTATTTATTTAATTCCCTTTTATTTATTTATCGCTCAGCCAATTGAAGGCAGGGGAGTGTTGCATCCCCCAGCCCCCTCCCGCCCGGGCCACCCGCCAGCCAGCACCGAGGGCTGCTGTGTCCCCTGGAGCCCCACGTGTCCCCCCAGCACAGAGCTGCTGTGGGGTGCTGACATGCCGCGTGTCCTCTGCCTCGGGGTTGCCATGTCCCCTGGCTCTCAGTGTTGCCACAGGGCTGCTGTGGGTCCCACACCCGCGTGTCCCCCGTCCCTGCTGTATGTGCACGGTGTTCCTCAGTGTGTGCATGGTGGTGCCCGTGGTGTGTGCTGAGAGGACGGCGATGCACGCGTGTGCACACGTATCCAAGCAGGCGTGCCAGCACACCTACATGTGCACACACACCTGCACACGCACAGGCATGTGCACGTGCCCACGTGGTCACACGTGCACTTCCATCCACATGTGCAAGGGCATCCGTGCACAAACACCCCCATGGTTTGCACACCAGCACCACGCAGGCGGCAGCTGCTCTGCCAGCTCCTGTCCCCCGACCCAGGAGGTGACATGAGGACATGAGGCCCCAGCCATGTCAACAGCCTGCCAGGGCCCAGACTGAGAACTGGGGGGGCGGGGAGGAGGAAGTCCTATGGGGAAGGCACGGGATTCTCTCGGGATCCCCCATGTTCCCCCGGCACCCGGTGGCACACTGAGCCAGTGGGCTCCCACCCTGATTCCCTTCTCCTTTCACATGGGGGGCTCAGGAAGCAGCAGAAGGGAGCACTGGGGGGATGCTGCACTGCACCCCGCCTTGCCTCTCCCCTCCCCACAGCATCACCCACCCTTGCCCTGCCGTTACATAAAGGCACAATGACAGTAAATCAAGGGGCAAAACATCTCCCTCGAATTAATAACTGACTTTCTGTGGTTGCAGATTCACCCTCAGTGCCTGTTTGTACCCCCCCTTTCCGCCCCCCCTGCTTGGGTTAATGCTCCCAGGCGCCGTTTGCCATTAACCAGCTCCAGCACCATGCAGAGTGAGAGGCTGGGGCCCAGTTATCCCAGTCCAAGCCAGGCAGGGATGTGGTGAGAGCCCTGTCTCCATCCATTCTGGTCCCACTCGGGCAGGAGTGGAGGACCTGTGGTTCTGCCACTTGCCCAGTGCTCTTGGCCATGGCACCCCATCAGCTCCTGTGCAGGGCCAGGGCTGGGGGCATGGGGAATAATGGGGCATGGCCAAGGCTGCCTCCTGTCCTCACACCAGGTACAGGGTCGCTCTGAAGGCTGCCCAGATGGGGTCTGGCAGAGCCTGGTGATGTCTCCATAACCAGCCTCGCCATCCCCGGATCTGTGTCCTTCCCCCAGCAGCCTCCCAGTGCTCCCTGCACTCCCATTTTGTAACTGGGAGCAGGCCCTGCTCACCGGGAGCTGGGACTGGAGCTGGAGCTGGGGCCAAGCCATTGTGCTGTGCCGCTGACTCGTGCGGGAAGAGCGGGTGCTCCCGGATGAACCCGGCTGGCGCAGCCGTTTCCTGGTGCATTTCTTCTATATTCCAAAAAAAAAAAAACCTAAACTAAATTCTTCTTAAACTAGTTAAGGTTGCTAAGAGACAACAATGTGCTTTATATGGTGCCTTATTGACAAAGCCCAGCTCTTAATAAGCTCCGAAATGAATGGCGAGCAGCTTGGGAAGCCCACACGGCAGGGCCGGACGCCGCACACAGTCGCATCCTTCCTCCTGCAAAGCAGCCCTAACCCTTCCTGGCAGAACCCGGGAAGGGCCCTGCTCCCCAGGGCTGGGGCTGGTCCCCGCTCTCACCCCCCATCAGCTCCCCCAGGAGCCCCGGGCACACGGGGGTACAGCCATGCCCCACTGGCACCAGCAGCATTTCGGAGCTGCCTGCTTGGCACAGGTACAGTGCTGAGAGCCGCCTCCGCGCCCGTCTGCCAAACACTTGGCAGCCCGGGCACAGCCGGAGATGCTGCGGCTCCCTCAGGAGGGGGAGCGGAGCTGGCTGGATCCACGCTGCCCATCCCCAGGCACGGCGGGCACTGGGCGCCGTGGGCCCCGCTGCAGGCACCGGGCCCGTCACAGCTGCGAGAGCAGAGCGTGACCTGCGGGGCCAGACTCAGTGTCGGCAGGGTCAGGCTGCGCTCCTTGGCACAGCTGCTGAGCACCGGGGCTGGGCCGGCTCTGCCGCTGGCATGTGCGGGCAGGAGTGGGCAGGCCCCGGTGCCAGGCAGGGCTGGCGGCCAGCTGGCACGGCGGGGAGGCTGCGGGCTCTGCGAGCACTGGGCACCACCCTGGAGCTGGTGAGGGGCGACGGGCACAGGCCGAGGACAGCCCTTCTGCCATTCACCCCCTGTGACGAGACACCCACAGCATGTCACTGTGGGGACATGCCTGTCCCCAGGGGAATGGCTCCTTCCCAAGCAGCAGCCTGGCTGCTGGGGACCCCAGTATGGGGGGCAAGGAATGGGCAAGAGGTGATGAAGGTGACAAGGAGCTGGATGGGGGATACAGTGAGAAGTGTTGGGCTGAGACCAAGGGCACTCTGAGCACTTCAGTGTCTCTCTCTGCCGTCCCTCCTTTCCCACAGCTCCCAGAGCAGCTCAGCACCCTAACTTTTCCCTGCACAGATGATGTGGGAGCTTCACAGTATCCCCACAGTGGGATGAACTGGGCCCCAAGCATCTCCATGGCCTCAGATCCAGGTGCTGGCTCCGTGCCTAAAGCAGTGCCAAACCCAACCTTGGCCCCGCCACAGCCTCAGCCCCTGAGGAAAGGGGATGCTGCAGGTTTCTGGCTGCTCCCATAACAGTCCCAGAGGAAAAACACGTGCAGGAGCACACGTGTGAGGAAGAGGAGGATTTGGGGGGGTGGATAGCAGCCCGTTTGCCCAGGCCCCAGGCACTGGGGCATCCGTCAGCACATGGAGCCTGGGAATGTCGGTGGCTGAGTTGACTTTGGCTGGGGCCTGCTCCCACCTCACCCAGCCCACAGCGGCGTTTCCCAGCGCCAGTCCCCGTGGCCTGGAGGGGATCCAACAGCCCCATTCCCCCATGTCACTGCCCCTGGCACCCCTGGGCATCGGGAGGGTGCCAGGCAGAGGCAGCAGGATGGGGGTACCAGCCCACAGCACCTCAGGCTCGCCCATCACCCCCTCCCCAGAGGGCTCCGTTCCCTTTCCCCAGCACCGGGGGCAGGTAGGGGCCAGGGCCGGATCCGTGCCTGCCTTGGCCACGTCCCCAGCTTTTCAGCTTAGTGCTCAAATCAGCTTGTGAGGTGCCGGCTGCTTAGCACCCAAATCCCCAGCCAGGGCTAAAAATAACCCCCTAGGCCCGGCGGGTGGCAGCTGGCACCGCTCAGCACTACCTTGGCACCGCCATGGAGGGGCCCTAGAAATGGCACTGGAATGGGGCAGGGACAGGGACCGGGAGGCAGGAGCTGGCCCCATCCCTCACCTGCGTGCCTTTGCCCACCACGGGCTCAGGGCTCCATCCCCAGGGACAAAAGAGGTGTCAGAGGGGAAGGTGACCCAGTATGCCACCAGTTCCTCCCACTGGCACAACTGGGAGTGGTGCCAGGCATAGTGGCCTTGCAAGCGGGGCTTTTCCCTGGCAGTCTCTTCAGTAATCCAGGAGAGAGTTTTGGGGGACAGTTTTATGTCCTCATGCTCCATCTGTGACATGGGTACTGTCCTCACACCACTCAACCACCCTTGTCCCTGGCACAGCCCCGGTGCCCAGCCAGCCTGTGATGAGTTTGTGCAGCCTCAGCCCCCAGGGGAGGAATTTGGGAGTGCTGCTGCTGGGACCCCTTGGCAGGAGAGAGCAGGAGGTTGTGGCTGTGTCTCCTCTGCAGCAGTGGCCACCATCACTGGAGGGGGAAAGCTGAACTCAGGAAGCCTCAAGCTGTGTCCCTGCAGCCACCGAGTGCTCAGTGAGAGTTGTCACCTGCCCTCGCACCTGGGGGACAGGGAGGGGAACAAAGTGCCCCCGAGCTTTGGGCAGCCCCCGGCGGCCTGGGCCGTGCTGTGCCTGCCTGCAACACGCTCGGAACATCGCTGGAGTCGTCACCAGTTTAAAAATAGCGTCTCAGCAGAGTGCAACCACGTTCCCTAAAAGCCATGTGGTTCAAGTTAGAGGATTAATTGGAAATGCTTATTTTGATTTGCAAAGTGATTGGATTTTTCCAGGGCATTTTGAAAGGAAAAAAGTCTGAATTTAATTATCACTATTCCAAAAAGCACCATGGGACTGAGTGTTTGAGGTCGTCTCATGTTTGCTTCACACCCTGCTCCAAAATGCAGACGGGCTGCGGGGACGTGGTGGGACGTGGTGAGGGTGTCCTGCTGTGTCCCACTCCTGCTGTCAGGCTGGTCCCAGCTCCTGGCCATTCCCAGCTCCCGGCCATTCCGGACACAGGGGATTCAGAATGACCAGCAGCCATCGGCCAGCCCTGGCGTGCGGCACCCAGCAGGATGAGAGCTCAGGGGGGAACTGTGTCAGCACAGGCCAGGCCTGGTTTGGGGAGGGTTTTCTTTCACCAAGTTGCTTTGTTTTCACCAAAATGGATTTTTAACAGTAATTGCCTTTTTCTTCTTTCTCAGGGAAAACGTCATTTTCAATTACATTTCTCTGGGTTTCCATTGAAAAATGAAAAGCAAATGCTCTTTCTTGCTGGCAAAACGTGGAAAAATGTCTAGGAATATTTTTGTCCAAATGAAAACAGTTTCAGTTCTTTTTTGAGATCTTCTTTTTCCTGAAAAGAAACCACAGTTGCCTTCCCAGTTATTCTAGTCGGACTGGTTTCGAGACAGAGTTCCCAGTTCCAAGGTTGGAGCTGGGTTTACGGTGCTGCAGGGCTGCTGTGGGGTGCCAGTGCTACCATGGCCCCTCCATGGCTGGTGGAAGGATGGGGCAGGAGCGGGGTGACACCTGCACCAGCACCTTGGGATGCACCAGGCTGGAGAGACCCATGCTCTATGCAGAAGGCTGGGGCTGCAGGGTCGTCCCCAGGGGTTTGGGAATGTGACCTGAAACCTACATTTCTGAGACACTTTGGAGCCCAGGGATTGCATTGCACTCCCCACAGCCGTGCTTCCATCTCAGTTTGAGACACAGGTGCTGCATGGGGGTGTCTGGAGGGTGTCAGGGCTGTTTGGGATGTTGGGGGTATCCAGAGAGCAGGGCAGGGCTGGGATTCAGGACTCAGTTTGGAACATGCTGGACACAGCAGAGCACCCAGGAGGGCCTGCTCGCAGCCAAAAAACCCCTGGATTCAGAAACAGTGCCTCCATTCCTCCAAAATACCCTTTATTTGGAGCATCTTTCTGCCTTGAAGTTCCCCCTGGCAGCTCTGGGCCCCAGAGCTGGCTGGGATGCAGGGCACACACGGATGCAGGATGCCCCACGATGGAGGCTCCGGCTGCAGGAGCTGTTGGCTCCACACACCCCCAGTCCTGCCAGGCCGGAGGAAGGGGAATACAGAAATCAATGTTCAACATTATCACTGGGCTGAGATTTGTCTCAGCTTCCTGGCCCGTGACGCTGCCTTCCCCCTCCTCCCTGCTCTGGGAGCACAGCCAGGATGGCCGGGCAGGTGGGGAGTGACAGCGCGGGCATTTCCGGGAGAGCCTGCGGGTCCTGCTGGCTCCGTGCTCCAGGTGCCCTCCTGCACACCTGGGCTGGGCACCTTCCCCACCTCCCGCCCTGCTCAGCCAGGGATGCTGCTTGCACGGAGTTCACCCACATCCAAAAAGCCATGAGCGGCCCACAAGACCCCTTATTTCTGCCACAGCAACGGCCTTCACCCCAATAGACCCCAAAATGTTGATTTTAAAAGATTCAGGATCCAGCAGGAAAATCATCCCCCATGGGTCTGATTTGCCCCTGCAAGGGGCTGTGCCTCAGTTTCCCCACTTGGAACACAGAGGGATGTGGTGCTTCTCCTGCACCGCCACAGGAATGGCACAGCAGGAGAGATCCTGCCTTGGGCCCGGGAGGCAGCCTGGGGAGGGGACCACACATCCCCTTCTTCACCCCAAAACAGCTGAAGGGTTGGGCTGAGCCCCGAGGCAGCGTTTGGGTGCAGCAGCTGGGAGGCTTCAGCCCCAATGCTACAAGAGAAGGAACAGCCCTGACGCTGGCAGCCAGCAGAGGATGTTTGCTCCCGCTGTCACGTGCCTCCACCACATATTTAGACACTGGAGCAAGCCAGCCCCAGTGACAAACATGGTGCCACTTGGGTAAACACAGCCCCTCAGAGGCAATGCACTCGGGGCCACCATAGGGAGAGACCCAAGAAACCAGAAAAAAGCAGTAAATAAATT
>WBND01001174.1:0-12888 GCA_013398595.1 Tychaedon coryphoeus
TTTTCTTGATAAATGGTTTGTCATAAGACTGTCTGGTGTCCCTGGACAACAGTATGCTTAAAACCATTCAGTGATTTAGGTGTTTTGAAAGGGAAGCTCAGTCCTCCAGATGTCTTTGACAATTGCATAGACAAAAGCATTAAAATATGAAAACAACCTATCAAACTGACCTGTAGACAAAAACTGTGAATTCTAGGACTGCAAATGTCAACATGCTGCAAAAGTAATGTTTAAAGAAGAGCTGTATTTGATATGGCTTGGTGTCCTTCAGACAACATTTAATACCTAGCTTATTATTTATTCTTTATCAAACAGCATCACGCTTGAACCAGTACAGATTGTTTTCAAAAGTTCTGTTGTATCAGAGGTAAACACCATAGTAGCAGGATTATTCTGTGCAGTTATTTTATGCATTAAATACATCTAGCACTTTTGAAATCTTCTATTCAGCTTCTTGGAAGTGTCACAGGTGGTGGCAGCTAGAGTTCAAATGTCCATTTGCTCTTTCAAGGAAAAGATCTTTGGTAGTGTTTAAAAATCCTTTGAAGTGTTGCCATAATTTGAGGCAAAACGTCTAGTAATTCTTATGTAACTTATATACTTAGGTAGCTTTCTTTATTGTCATTTTTATCTATGCTCTGGCTAAAGTATCCTCTAATTAGAAAAGCAATAGAAAGCAAAAGCAAGTGTTTATAAGCTCTTTTTTCATGTATGTTTTGAACTGTATTAATTGTGGAAAGAGCAGGTTTTGTAGTAGCCATAGTCTTAATGGTGTGCAGGTCTGGAGTTGGGATTTTGAGAGTGTAATCTCTCCAAATAATGATTCTTCCTCTGTTGAGACAGACGGCATGCTGCATCTGGATCAGTACATTTTACTGCTTGTTTCCTTCCACAAAATAAGGAATCTTAAAATGGTATTGCCTACGAAATTAACCTTTGGGAGATGGAAACAAGAAATTGTGATTGTAAGGGCTGTGAACAGGTTGGCAGTAGTGCTGTGAGCCACAGTGGAGGGCTGCAGAAAATGTGTGAAAGCCTCTCACTTTTGTGAAGAAGGGTTCCTGCAAACATCCCCAGCCTCAGAGCTCCTGAAGCATTGAGTGGTGTGAGCATAGAATTGTTCTGTCAGTACTCTTTGGGCAAAGATGGTTCTCAGGCAGCTTCCTTTATTTATTTTTTTTTTCCTGTTCTCAGTAGGTATGAGAGAACTATGCTCAATATCAAATTATAGGTAGGTAATCAGAATAAAGTGTGTATATCAGAATTTAGAATGTCAGTACAAAGCAGTTTTAAGTGTAAGCAGCTTGATTAAATGTACTGGAAGCCCATTTTTATATTTCTTTGCAGAAGCTGCAGCTTGAAAAGATTAGTCTCTTGATTTTTAGCATTATGATAATATAAACTATTGAAACCAGCTTCAGTACTGTATCCTGCCAAGATGAGAAGAAGCTGCTGTTGTGAAGCCTTTCTAGGGAGTTTGTGTGAGAAGAGCCTCATATTACATGGCATGTGCTAAACCTGCAGCTGGCCAAACTTGAGGAATGGAAAAAGCAGTTTAATGCTGTAGTCTGAGGTGCTTCTCTGGCCTCCTGTTTTTGCACAGAACTAATAGCAATGGAAGGGATTGGCTAAAGAAGTCATTGACTGCTTGGAGCACAACAAATCAGGCACAGTTCACAGTGACAGCAGTCTGCCTGGAGATCCAGCAAATAGTCTTACATGCAAACTTGCTAGTGGTCCTGCCCTTTACTTGTGGCTTCCAAGTTGTGATTCTTGAAAAGAAGTAAGAGTTCATGTGTGTTTATTCTGGTATTACCTCATACAGTTCCAATATAGCCCAATATATTGCCATTAAGATGGGATTTAGATAAATTCACCACAAAAAAGTTTATGCTGCATGGCATACACTACTATCAAGAACTCTTAAATAAAGCAATTTTTACTGAACTTTTTGATACACCAGTGTATTACAGGCTGTGTGTGAAAAATCTCAAATCCCCTCTACCAAAATACCAAGTATTTTCTCATTACTAATCTACTTCTAATAGATGTGGAGGCTATTCACAGTTGTCACAAATAACTTATTGTTATGATCCAGCACTGGAGATGAAATAGTAGATTATCTGTGTAGGAGCAGAAGTTAACTGTTTCTTGTCTGAAGTCCTCTCAGTGTATGATAGAATTGTCAGCTTGTAAACATACATTATTTTCCCTTTACCAGCGCAAATAAACGCCATGACTGAGTATTTTTGGACTGATTATTTTATTTTAAGAATTGTGTTAATAAGACTGTTTCTGATCTGAAATGATAAACCCCCTTTTCTTACCCCTCTTGTTACACCCCCTCCAAATCCACAGTGTGTTAGTGTTTTTGACTGTTTATGAAGATCTTATCATACATGTATTGGCTGTTCTAAAATAGTGCTAGGGCAGTTTTTTCCATTCAGTGTCTGACTTGAGTAGAAGCATTGTTTCCTCATGAACACGAGCATGAAAAATACTATGCCTGCTTGATTTACAGCTGAGGCCACAGTGGTGCTTTCTTAATGCTGCCTTAGAGGGCTGAACTTGGAGCCTTCTGGAGTGAAATTCTTTTGTGCCCACACTCTGTAATATCTGTTCTCAGTGCTGCTTTATTGGGCACCCACCAGCACTGATAACCAGAAATAACCTTTCAGTTATTACATTTTGCTCGTGCCTCAAAATATTTTCCTGAGAAATATTGTATGGTGTGGAGAGACGAGACATAGAGAACAAAACTTTGCTGTGTTCAGAGTGTGCAGTATCTCGGAGCTGATCTGGTAACTGATAACTCAGAATACCAGTTGTGAGCCACTATCTGCTGCCCAGAACACAACAGACTGAGCTGTGGGCTTGTTTGAGCACTACAGTAAAATGTGTGGCTGCCACATGGTGGTTGGGGTTTTGAAGTGACCTTTGGGGGTCACCTTGGCCGTGTGTGCAGGTTTTACCAATGCTTGGCCAGCCATGCTCACATGATGATATATGTGATCCTTTCTTAGACGAGATACAAAAGTATTTCTCCACCTTTTTACCAAACCTGAATTTGCAGCAAACTCCAAGCTTGTTCAAAAAAAACCAAAATAAAGGCATTGCCACTTTAGTCTATTTAGCCACATTTCACTATTTTAAGACATGAAGATACAGATTCCTTCTACCATTCTTTGATTCTCCCTGACTACACTTCTCAGAGAACAATTTTGTTATTTCTTATTACAGACATGATGCATGTTGTTGTAAGAGCAGAAGATGTTATCTAATGCTGGCAAGTTTTTTTGGCCAAAGCTTAAAAATTGTTTAGATAATTTGAATGCTACTCCCTTTATGTAATAGTTTAAAATAGAGTTTGTTCTAAGTATAATGTGATGGTTTTCTATGAGGAGTAAGAATGGGTTTTATATGAGCAAGTAATATGTGGTTATACTGTCTCACGCTTGATTTGAGGTTTTGAGAACAAAGTATAGTTGAGAACATGTTTATAATCTGCACCTTCTTTTAATTCATCCTTTTTCTCTTTGTTTCCTCCCCACATCTGAAAGAAGTCATGAAGGGAGGCATTAACGCCTAGAAGCATATTTACATTTTATTCTGCACTTCTGTTGGAGCAGGGTGGCTCATCCTCTTCTGGCATGAACCTCAGGCTTGAGTAGGAGATATTTTCTTAGTTCTGGTTCAGGCAGGTCAGCATTTCTGAAATGTCCCACATTGAAATTCTCTTTTTGGTCCTCACTGTTCTTCTTACCACTCTGAGTGATTACATGCTGCTCCTTGGTTTGGCTTGAGTGCCTGAATACAAGTTAGCAATCAATAGATTTATCTGGTCAAAGGCTGTGCAAATTCCCCAAAACTTACAGCCATTAGTTCTATCCAGGAAAGCTGCAGTCAGCAAACTGCGTAACTCCTGGTTAGGTTTCTATTTGTCTTCTGTTTAGTGTACGTGACACAGTATGTAACACATAAAAGAATGTGTTATGAAAGAATATATATAAACACATAAGATGTCTTTGGTTTTTTTGTTTGGTTTTTTTTTTTTTTTTTTTTTGTTATCCTTTCTGGAGATAATATAAGGTACTCTTTAAAAGAATAAGCTGTTAAAGGTAATGATCTGGAAACTGATCATGATTCTGCCTAACAGTGGAAGGCTTGTGCCTCACAGGATCACCAGGTGTGTTGCAGGTGTATCTATTTCTCTGAGAATTTCATAATTCTGCATCAGTGAGAAAAGCACTGATGTGAATCTGTGCTGCTGACCTTTGGATAAGGTTGACATAATCTGTTTTTTTTTAAATTTGTTTTATATGTTTACTGCTGATTATAAGAGTATATGGATGACACCCTTCATAACTGACAGGTTTAGCAATATTTCTTCTGGACTCGGTGCTGAGGCTGTGTATGGTAGTAATGTATCAAGAGTAGGAACAATTTGGTAAAGTGCATCAGCCTAATATTTATTACTCTTTCCCTGTGTATACTTGGAAGCTTTATTTGTGTCCACTCTGTTTTGTCTCTTATTTAGTAAATGCGGGTTTTGCCCTTTACCTCATTGGGATTGAACCTCTAATTGTTCAAATGTTTTCTAAGTCCTGGGATGCAGGCTGCTTCACAGTGTGCTGCTTGAGCTGGTTTGTTGGATGTTTTTCAGGGTCTTTTTAGTGTATCCATTCTTAATACTTGTTGCCTTGGATAAACTAACTTACTCAGCTTAGAGTGCTTCTTGCTTTCTTACAGCAGTTATGGGAAATGTTTGAGTTTTAATGTTCTGGTATTTGCCTGGCTTGGCAAAACAAAACTGCCTTTTAAGTGAGCATATTATGTGTGTGTATACACATACCTTTTAAATTGATACCTGAAGTTGAGATTTTCTGTGTTTTTGAAGTTGAGAGTTGAATTGTAAATAAAAGATGTAAGTTGGCCTTTGTCCATGGGCTGATGTTTTCTCCATCTGTCATCCTTCCTATTTAAATGGGGAGCAGTGTTTGGGAAAAGACTTCTCTTCCCTTCTTTTCCCTTAAATGCCAATCTCCCATCTTTCTTTCTGGCAGCATCACCTTACAAAGAGTAGTAGAATAGTTTACAGGGAAATGAATAATTTATTTCCTGAAAAATTGATCAAATGACAGCTAAGTCTGAACCACAGGAAGTGCTACAGCAAAGACCAGTAACTTGTGGTAGAACAGTCTGTGCTTTCAGATTAAGAAGTAAAAGTTCATGCACATTTGAAATCTTCCAGCTCTTTTTCTACAGACCAGGTGTTTGACTTATTTAGGGATCTAGAACTAATTCTTGACTATACTTACCACACTGGGTGTTAACAGTTTGCTCTTGTAAGTTTGTTTTACATTACTTGAAATCCAGGATGTATGTCATGCACAGGATGTAAACAAGCAACTCAAAACTTCTCTCATGTGATTCTTTTAATTTTTCTGTTTACAGAAGTAAGATGGGTTGGTGGTTTGTTTGTTTGTTTGGGTTTTTTTGTTTGTTTTTTGTTTGTTTTGTTTTGTTTTGTTTTTTTCAACATACATTTCACATGCCCACTCTGTTCTATCAGTCACACAAAATACAAATTTTTTTTGTGTTTTCCAAGGAGCCTTTTGAGGATGGCTTTGCAAATGGTGAGGAAGGGACACCAGCTGGGGATGCAGCTGCTGCTTACGCACCTGACAGCAAAGGGGTAGTCAAGTTTGGCTGGATAAAAGGTGTGCTGGTAAGTTTGATATATGGCTCTTCAGTTTCTTACAGATGCTGATGTATTCTTACAGATCTTCCCAACTACCTTCTTTTTTGACAGGCATTGTGGTAGTGTAGTATAAAGATTTTATGTATGAGAGGCGTGATAAATGCCGTAATTTTAGAAAGGGTTGCTCCTATTTCAGCTGAATTTTAAGACAATAAATACTTCAAGGCTTTAAGTTCTTAAGGGTTTATGGTTTCTTAGGTTTTAAGAGTTTTCAGATTGCATGATTTCCAGCAAGGAAAAAGATACTGCAGTAGAAAAATGCATACTATACTTCTGTGGTTTGGAGAGGTCCTTATCTCATCTTTTGGAGGATTGATATCTTACTCTTTAGGTAAGAGAGAGACCCAAGACCTGATTTTAGTCTCTTGTCTAAATTCTGTACAATGCAAACTCTTATTTTTATCAAGATCTTAGGGTTGTAAATACAGGGATAAAAAAAAAAAGCATACCTCTCCGTCCTGTTACTGTGCAGCTTTGCTGTAAAAGTTAGAGAAAGGGAAAGATGCATCATTCTTTTTATTTTAAAAAGAGTAAGTTATTTAGTAGGGTATTGCTTTAGTGCTTTTTTTTTTTTTTGAGGGAGAAATTTGTGGGAGATACAAACCGGCGTTATAGATCTCACAGTCATCAGATTTCTATCTTATTTTAAGTCATACATTCCATAGTGTGAATTTTGAATCCTAAAGGGTTAGGGTCTAAATTATTATTATTGTTTGCTTAAGACATACTGCAAGCATCAGGTATTGAAGTACTCTTAACTCTGTGGTTAAGGTAGTAACATTTTAATCATACTTAGGTCCCTTTTTTAAAAATCAAAACTTAAACTTGTATAATAAAATCATATTCTTGTGAAATAATTTGAAAAGTGGTGAGGAAATACAGCAAGATGATTTCAAGAACATTAAAAACTGAAATGAAGAGCTAGAGAAAATTACTGCAGATGCAAGAATTAATCTTTGTTAAATTTCTGTTTTACCCTAGGTACGATGTATGTTGAATATTTGGGGCGTGATGCTCTTCATCAGACTATCATGGATTGTTGGACAAGCTGGAATAGGTATGGGTACTAATGCTGTAATTTTATTTCAGTGGTTTTCAAATGTGATCCACAAGAGGTTTTGATCCTGAGCTTTTACTTCAAACAGGAATAGGAAATTATCTTAATATTGCCAATTTTTATGGTAATTTATCCTTATCAAAAACTTCAACCAGTTACTCAGACCTTTTCATTTAGGTACAAGGGAAGTATTTTAAAATTGACACTTGTAAGTCTCCAGAGATCTGTAAAGATATACTCTTGATCTCTGGTTATTAAAACCTGCATATAGACTGTGTAGTCAGTATATAAGCAGTTCTTTTCAAAGGCTTAGCTTAGTGTTGGACTGATCTGCAAAAGGCCTGTGTTTCCTTGAATCTCTAGAATGCACTTCTTGCCTTGCTGATTTAAGAGGATCTTTGCCCAGCTTTATTTGTATTCTGAGAGGGGAAAGAGGAAGCCTTTTTGCTTGAAAGTAAATTTGTGTTGTATTTGCAAGACTGAGTATTTAAATGAAATTAAGTTGGAGGTTTGTACTCTAAAACTGCTGGGCTTACAGTGTTTTTCACCTTTTTTCCCTAAAGGCCTTTCTGTCTTGGTTATTGGAATGGCCACTGTGGTGACAACTATTACAGGACTGTCTACTTCAGCAATAGCCACGAATGGATTTGTAAGAGGAGGTAATGCTATTTTCATGAAGTTTTTGAAGCTTTCCTCACTATGGAGTGTGCACTTTTGTGTTGCTGAGGAGCAAAGCCTTCCTTGTGTTCTATATGTGATTAAACAGTCATGTAATTAACAAAAAGTCAACAGGTAGCCTACTAATTAGATTTGAACTTGTACCTTGCTTTTCTGCTGTAAAAGAAACATTATTGGTGTAAATTTTTTTAATACAAACATTTTTAAGGATACATATCCAGGAATGAGTAGGGTCTTGGTATTTTCCTGAGCTTCACCAGTTGGTGTGTGCTTGTATGTGTTCATGCCCTGAAATAAACCTTCACACAAGTAACTCTCCAAACTCTAAATTAGCTCCAGCTTTCCCAAGGGTGATGGTTTTCATTCTCTTCCATGGTTTATGTGGTGTTGTCAGCTATTTTTGGAAATGGTTGGTGCCTCTGGCACAATCAAACTGCTGCATGACATTACAAGACTGCTACTAGGAAAAAAATACGATGGAATTAAAAGTAGGAACTTACAAAACTATCTTCTTTAAGGTTAAGAATGAAGAGAAAAGCCTCACTATCACAGAGTAAACAGATCTAATGGGAAAGATCAGCTATGAGTTGTTAGCATTATGTCAACCTTAGTTTCAAAATTCCCTTTCTGTTTTTTAATTCCATTATGTATATCAGGTTTTCCCATTCATATAGGAGCTTTTTTTTTTTTTAAGGTCACTCTTGAAAGATAGTACTTCATTAAAAAATTTGAAATGCTAAATTGGAAGAACTGTATAATTTCATAGGAACAATTGTTCCTATGGAATTGTTATATTACACTAAGATATTTTTTTAAATGTTTCTTAAGAAATACAGAGTATGGCCAAGCTGGGTACATGTACAAGATTTGCACAAAAAGTCTAATGCAATAATGAAATTAAGCATTTTTTGTTGCAGGTTTTTAACATGCACTCAGTTGCTTCAGACTGGAGCTGAAGGATTTTGTTGTTTCTATAAAGCTTACCCTTAAATTTGGGGAATATGCCTTTGCAACATTTTCTAAACTTTGCTTTCCTGTAATACTCCAGATACTCAGATTTTCATTTGTCATGTGGGATTTGAGATGTTGTTTTTGTCCAGCTCAAAAGTACAGAAAACAGGCTCTTGAGAATCCCACTGGAGGGCAGAAAATTCCTTTTAACAACAGAGCTTTTAGAAATTTGTCTTGAAAATTTGGAACTTCAGTCATTTTATTCAGTCTGCTTTGCTAGTTTCTTGATCTTGACTGCACGAGTGCTTTGAGTAGCTTGAAGTAAAAAGCCCAGTTATACTGCAGCTTGTGTTTTACAGATTTTTAACCATAGAACTGGTTTCTTACCTGACTAATATGATATGGTGCATGTTCCAACTAGTCTCTTTCCCTAAGAACTTGAAATATATTCCTGAAACTTCAGTATGTCTGTCTAAAATACTGATTTAAGGGTTATTTTCTAATACATGAGGGAATAAAGAGTGGGTAGATTCTGGCTCATGTAAATGTTAAATTGCTGATGACTCTCTGTTTTAGTCTCTATCATATAGAAGACCTGTTTGTCATTTGTACTTTTTTTTTTTTCTTTCAGGTGGAGCATATTATTTAATTTCCAGAAGTCTGGGGCCAGAGTTTGGTGGTGCCATAGGTCTGATTTTTGCATTTGCCAATGCTGTGGCAGTGGCAATGTATGTTGTTGGTTTTGCAGAGACAGTTGTCGAGCTACTCAAGGTACGTGGATGACAGTGCTTATATTGATTATACTTTGTATATAAAATTTTATACTTCTTATACAATATTTGAGTATATGAAGTGTATACTTTACATGTAAAGTTAAAGATTATGCTTGTGTTTTGAGTCATCCAGTCACAAAACAGTGTGGTTTGGAGGAGACATTTCAAGGTCACCTAGTCTATTCCCCATCCAGGTAGAATCACAGAATGATTTGGGTTGAAAGGGACTCTAAAAACCACTCAGTGCCACCCCTGCCATGGCAGGGACCCCTTCTTCTGTCCCAGGATGCTCCAAGCCCCAGTGTTCAGCCTGGCCTTGGACACTTTGCAGGGATCCAGGGGCAGCCACAGCTTCTCTGGGCACCCTGTGCCAGGGTCTCACCGCTCTCACTGCAAAATCTTTCTTTCTTACATCTAGTCTAAATCTCTGATCTTTTAGTTTAAAACCATTATTCCTTATTCTGTCCCCACAAGGCCTATCCAAAAATCTGTTCCCATCTTTCATGTAAGTCCTCTTTTAAGCATTAAGTGATTGCAGTAAGGTCTCCCTGGAGCTCTCTTTTCTCCAGGCTGAACAGCCCTTACCATTTCTATTTGGAAGATTCATTGATTCAAAAACAAGGCAAAAAACCCAAATTTCTTGAATCCTTTGAAGGAATTTACAGTTGGTAAATATGTGGTGTGCAGGTTAACTAGTAATAAATTATAGGGAATAGAATGCTGCTCTTTAGTAGGGAAGATACTTACATGATGAAGTGTATGACTCTGTATTTTTTGTTTGTTTTATTAGGAAAATGGAACATTGATGATCGATGAAATGAATGATATCAGAATCATAGGGGCTATCACAGTGGTTATACTGCTGGGCATTTCCATTGCAGGAATGGAGTGGGAAGCAAAAGTAAGGAACTTCCATCTTTTTTTTTTCTTTAATTCTCTGCTTCATAATTTTGATTATGTTTTTGTACCTAGCTGTCTGATTTATTTTTAGTGTATTCAGTGTATTCAGAACTGCATGATGGTATGTTAGAAGTCTGTTGACTTTTGTGCAGTAGCTCTTGGTCTGGCACTAGCATGTGCACCGCTGAGCATTTCAGATCTTAAACCACTTCACTGGAAGCTTAAGCATCTGTGAGAACCTAAACTCCAGCATAATCCACTCTTAAGGACATTGTCAAGTAGATTAATGGTATTTCCCTCTTCTGGGCAATTACAGCACAAGAGAAGGTAAGAACTTAAGCATGGGAATTTTCCCTTACTGTGAACTTTAGGCAAATTCTGAGGATGAACACACTACTGGTACCAAAGCCAACCTAGAGCTATGTAGTTTCTGCTAGCTCAAACCCAGTACCCTTGCCTTTTCTTCCATTCTCTTCTGGTTTGTTTTTCCCCTGGTAACAGCCTGGAAACAGTGGGATGCATTCACCTGACCCAGCATGGAGAAGGGATTTGTACACTGGTGGTGATGAATGTATAGGAGGGAAAACCTCCTTCCCTCATCTTGTGGCTGCACAGTCTTAGGTCAACTCTGGCTGAAGAGATCTTAAAAGTACCTTAACAGAGAAGCTGCCTTACCAGTTTTGTGTTTGGCATTATGAGGCAGTGTACCTTGCTCTGTCTCCTGCACCTTGTAGGCTTTTTCTGAATATCTGTCCATAATTTGCTCAAAAAAAAAGAAAATTAAGAGCCTCTCACTGGGGCTTCCTTCCCAACTTGTATTTATATCACAATAGTTCCTATTTTCTGCATTGAGAGGCAGCTGAAGGAACCTCTTTGTGAAGCATTGTAAGTTTCTTATGCTCCTGCATCAGGAAGATGATGGTATTTATAATCAAAATGAGAGAGAGTATTTTATCACTGTTGCTTTCAAGAAATAGGCATCCTGGAAGACGTGAGTGAAGATCAAGTACATTTCTTTGATCTACTGGGGTGAGAAGAAACTTACAGAAATTTGCTTTGGCAAGATCATCTAAACTGAGCTTCTGTAAAAACTGTTTGCCTTTCTCAAGTAGCCCTTCACTGTCTATAACTTGAATTTTTTATGCTATCTTTATACACCCAACTGCAAGTAATGCTGACCTCCTTATTCTGAACTGTTCTGAAAGAATTATTTGTTATTAATCCTCTGGCTGCTGCCACATGAAGTCACAGGAAGTCACAGGAAGTATCTTGATTTTGCTGTGTAGTGTGAGCAGTTACATAACAATAGTTTGCATGAAAATACCCTTGTTTAATGTTTCTACATCAAGCCTGAATTGTGGTATTTCTGCAGTGTTGTCCTCCTTTTAGGGGTAGCTTTCAAAAGTCCTGTCCTCAGTGTAAAAGTCAAGACTTTGTTTCTTTGTCATGGAAGGAGGCAGGTGGGAGCAGTGATAGATGAACCTGTCAAACAAGCATTTCATGTGGGCTAACATACAACTCAGCATAGCAAACACTGATGTCTCCATCTTGATCTGTGGTCTTCTCCTATGCCTTAGCCATGCCTTGGAAAATGGAGCAGGGGAATCTATAATAATGCCTCTGAAATACATCTAAAAGTGAGGACAGACTGCGATTTGTTCCAGGGGATTTGTTTTTTTTTTTTTTTTTTAATGGCTTTACAGGGTTTATGGTGTTTGCTGCTCAACTCTTTACTTTCAGCTCATTCTTTCAGGCTTTGGAATTTAAGTAAGATACGCAGGAAACATCCCTAGCTTCAGGGAGAAGCCTAGGTTAGTTGCTGGAAAAATCCACTTGTGGCAATTGCTCTGTGATTACTTCATGTTTGTTTCTTACTGAAAACTTCTGTGAGCAGGAAGCTTCATCCTTACACCTTTCACCTATTCTTGAGGCTTTACAAATATTTAAATACAGGGCACAAACTCTTTTCTTCAGGTGGACTTTTGAATCTGCTCCAGGCCGTTTATCTCTGTTTATCACTGTTCCACCCTGTTTTCTCGAGAGGCTGTGTGAACTGAAAACTTTGTCTTGTAGGCATCAGCAATGCCACAGTGATAATTGCATATTAACTCCTCATCCTAGGCCTAAAGAAGGTCTGTGAATAGCTTCCCCCAAGCTGCTGGCATTCCTTTCCTAAGGAATCAAATAACCTAAAAGATAACACCAGTGTGATTGCTTATTCAAATGAAGATCTGAACCATCCCTAAAATGCCTAGATTTCTTTTTTCACACTTTTGAGATGCTGCATGGTTTAAAGTACTTCTTGTTCAACTTGTGGGGCTTGTAATAGTTCTGTGGAAAAGTGTCTAAAAACCTAGGTTGTAATAAAAGAAGTCTCAAGGAATTAACAAGTAATTGTAATTTGCAATTTTAATTTCCTAAGTAAGGGTTGAGAACATAAGGATGTAGCGAAATAATCTAGTTCCTTGCATAAAATAGGAAGCAAAAGCTGTTTGATTCTGGATGTAATAAAATCTTTAGAAAATATCACATACTAAAGTATAAGACAAAGTATGGCCATGGCTAATAATGCAGTAATACCATTTGTGTTACATTTGGCTATTTTCATGTGAATTTCTTGAATCTCCTCAAATGCACTCCTTCTGGAAGGCTTATATATAGAGAAATAAGTCCTTTTTAAGCATTTTGTCTTTAGGAGTATAATTTGAAGTGTTTGGTAATAATAAACCTTTTTGATTAGGCATAAAACTTGGAAATTATTCCTATGT
>WBND01001174.1:21321-38488 GCA_013398595.1 Tychaedon coryphoeus
TTTAACACCACACTGGTTCTGCTGGGTCTGGTTCCCAATGTATTCTCCTAGCTTAGAGAAGCTTCCTATAGTCTCTTAAGGCATAACTTGCTAGCTTCTAAAATGCTAAATATTAATTGCATAGGGTTTGCTGGGGGATCTCTCAAGTTTATCGAACAATGTAATATCAAAAATAGAGTGTGTCAATAATTGGAGGCATTGGACAGAACCTAGAAGGAGAATGTAAAATATGAGGCAGTGTAGTAGATGTTCCCCATTTTCATTTGTTTTATCACTTGGGCTTTCTGAGACCATGTTAGTCAGCAATAGGTTAGTTGGAATAGGTAACACATTCCAAAGTGTTTTACTTCCATTACTTCCTTCTTATCTTCTACCCATGATGACTTTTGCCCTTGATAATTTGAGCTTCAAATTCTAGATGCATTGTGTGAAAAGCCACCATCTCTTGTACTGAAATCAGGATGCATTTATATTCTGTCTCTAGTTCATTCATTTCAATGAATGCATGATGTTCAGAGGGCTTTTAAGTGAAGAGTACATAGTATTTTTTTTTTTCTTTTTGTGTAGTTAATGGTGCCATCCAATTGTGCTTTTTCACATATTTTTAAAAAATTATTTTGTTTTTCAGGTCATGAGCATGGTGTCAGGATTTGCACCACTGATTTCTGCAGGTATTTTCTCAGCCACCCTGTCATCTGCATTAGCATCTCTTGTGAGTGCCCCTAAGATCTTCCAGGTAAGAAAGGGAAGAAAACAGTAATATTTTGAAGAATATTTAATTCTGAGTCATGATTTTTGGAAGGGGGCTCTGACATACTGCCAGTCATGGTCCATATCAGATGACATCAGTAGATTGTTCTAATATTTACCTGTTGTTTAGAATGGGAAACAGTTGTTCTTGATGCTCCTGAGTGTGTTTTGCTCTATCTTCTTTTTCACTATTGAATCTCCTTCTCTGTATTTAATTGGGTTAGAAAAAGTTCAGTGGGAAGCCAGTTCTGTTGATGTAGAGAATTAGTGTGTATATTGGGCAAACTTTACACTTCCTGAGAAATTACAGTCTGTAAAAAAAGACCTTTTGTGATTGTAACACAGTAGTCAAGTGAAATAGGCAGTTACTTACAGAGGAGCAAGGCTGCTTCTTGCAGGTGGACATTACTGAAGGATAAAATAGTGGAAATACAAAATGTCAAGATGCAAAGACAGTTAAGAATAAAATTAGTCCATGATGGCTATAAACTAGCAGGAAGTGTTCAGAAAGACAGTATGCAATGCAAGATGGCATGGGCAAAATGCATGTTAACTCTTGATTTTTCGGATTTTTTTATTTTTTCCCCTTAGGCTTTGTGCAAGGACAGCATTTATCCAGGATTTCAGATGTTTGCTAAAGGCTATGGGAAGAACAATGAACCACTGAGAGGATATATTCTAACATTTTTAATTGCTCTTGGATTCATACTAATTGGTTAGTTCAAAATTTTGGTAAATCTCAATCCCCTTTTGTCATTTAGAAAGCATTCCAATGCATGCTGATGACAGGGTCCTAGAGATCTAATGCACAGCTTAGTTCTGAACCAACAATCTAAATCTGGTTGTTTTGTGGTTTACTTTCTCCTAGCTTCTAGATACAACTATCTCAAGAACTGCTGTAAATTTTAACTGCACTTCTCTTTTTAACTATAGGGATCTGTCTTTAGGTGCTGTCAGTCAATAGAAATACCTCCTTTTCTTGAGACAGTGTTAAAATCATGTAGATAGGAAAGTTTGTTTCAGATTTTTAATAATGACAGCTTCAGTAACATAGAACTTGCATGAGCAATATTATTTAAAACGTGCTTTTCTGTGAAAATGTTCTTTTCAAATGGTGGAGTCGAGTGCTGACACTGCTGTTGATAAAGGTTGTCTAGGGATAATTAATTACATGTGTTCTCTGTAGGTGGCAAACTAACTGTGCTGTGTCCATCTATGTGCCAGTGTTTTAACTTCTTTTCCCAATTTGCTCTGTCCTCCTTCCTCCTCATCTGCTTGAGGCAGAGCTGGCTGGAAGCTTGATTGCAACTAGAAACTTACAGACTTGGATGGCACATTCTGCATTTTGATCACTTTTTTTTTATTTTTAAATGATGGTGAGAGTACACATCCAAGTCTTTTGTACCATGCTGCCTTGAGAAAAGGAGAGAGCATCAGGTTTTTCCTTCTCACTGAGGGGGATGTAAGCATCATTGTTGTGATGGTGTTGGTCTATGATACTAAAACCTTCTGGGATTCTTCAGAACCTAATGCATTAGTGCACTGTTTGATCCAAGCCCTGCTGGGAATGAAATTTTCTCAATTAATGATCTTGAGAAAGTATGTAGTGCTTCCAGGGTGCATCTAGGACACTTGGTAGTGCTTACATTTTTGAAACTGAAAGCTACATTTCCTAACTTTTAAAAGATAACTTGGTAAATAGGAGATCATTGACATAAAGCTCTGTCAGCAAAAAGCATAAACTGCATTTCCTCAGAGTGTATCACAAAATAAGATTCCTTGTAGCAGAATTTTTACTCTGTAATCTGCAAAGTCATTGGATGATACCTTTGATAACAGCTTGCTATTTTTTTTCCCATTTTACAGCTGAACTGAATGTCATTGCTCCAATTATTTCTAATTTCTTCTTGGCCTCATATGCCTTGATTAACTTCTCTGTATTCCATGCTTCTCTTGCCAAATCTCCAGGTAGGAACTACGTTTTAGGGGTGGGAGTTTAGACTTGCAATTCCTTTATGCATAAATACAATTTAAAAGGTTTTAAGAGAAATTGAGGTTTAATTTAATTATGACATTTGTATTTGATTCTCATGGCATTAAAAGCTTAGTAGGTTGTATTCACAGGTCCTCTGAAAATTTCAGAACTGGGTGATCCCGTAGGGCTTGGGGGATACTAATTTTGTCACCTTTGCTGAGGGAATATAATTTAGAGATTATTCAGAAACTCAGGAAGAAAGCTTTCTTGCTAATTCAGTAGCAAGGTTAGCAAACCACCCTTTTGTTGTCGTCAGTTTCTGTTAATGTGTTTAATCTTCTAGTCCTGAAGAAACAGGAATTGCTGGTGGTATTGCCACATTTTTATAGTCTTTAGTGTGGGAGTTTGATTAAACTACAAGGTTAGGCCAAACAGAGCAGATGTACATTATACCCAGTCCATGTGCAGTTGTGCTGGAGTAACTCCCTTAAAAGTTTCTTAAGTTACTGAACTAGAAGATTTATCTTCTTTTTTTTTTCGCAGAGGATGGGTATAACAGTTTGCACAGCAGTTCTGACTTTATAAATCTGTATTTAATACACTTGTTAATCTTGGATGTGTTGGTGGAGGTGTGCATGTGTATACCTGATTTTGGAAAAACTTGTGATTAATAATGTAAAATACTGGCAGTCCAGTACTTTTATGTAGCCAAGTTCTGTTTGGACATACCTGTCCTTTTCTTTTTCATCTAGTGAGAATTTCTATGTGAAAACAGTAAAAATGCACACCTAAAAACAGTAGTAAGAAACTGAGGTATGAGATGATGATTTATACTTTACTGCCTTTGAAAGGAAAAGATCGAATGTCAGGCAAAGCTATTGCCAAAAGTTCTTGGAGCCTGATTCAGTAGACATAGTGGCACAGCCATCCTCAAACTTCTCTTCTGAGCTGTGCTTTTAGGGAGCAAAATTAGGAGCATTTACATATCTGTGTGAGAATGATGCAGATTCATTTGAAAGGTGTTGGAAAATGGAGAGCATAAATGTGCCAGTCTGCATTTTGTACATCACTGAAACTCAAATGTAATCGATGCAGAATAACAGGGAAGGGGAAAAAGTGCAGTGCCTTCCTACTCTTGTAGTGTTGTTTAAATTAATTTTCCACCTCTTTTTTCCTACCCTCCAAAATTTTATTTTGAATAGGCTGGCGCCCTGCTTTCAAATACTACAATATGTGGATTTCTCTTATTGGAGCTATTCTGTGCTGCATTGTAATGTTTGTCATTAATTGGTGGGCAGCACTTTTAACCTATGTCATAGTCCTTGGGCTTTACATCTATGTCACCTACAAGAAACCAGGTATGTATAAAGGATTTTTTTGGTTGTGGAGGGGGCAAAGAAGGGAAAAAGTGATGGCCTTGGCAGGGAAAAACCCCAGCAACTTCTTTCTGTTTGGACCACTAGATTAAAATTTCTGTTTCAGGCTTTTTAGTTGTAATTAAATGGAATTTTTCCTGCATAGTCACTGCTGTTCCCCTTCCTCCTAAGTTATGAGGATGCCACTTAGGCATAAATGTCTGAATGAGAGTTGGAGGAAAAGGTGCATATAGAAAACAGTAAATTCATTGTGGCTATCAAGAGATGTGTATGGGAGCAAAAAGATGATTCGTTTTCCTCATAAAAATAATAATCTAAAAGGATCTGCTTAATCTATTAGTTTTCCACTGAAGGTATCTGACTTTGTTTAGGCAATGTTTGGAGATTCAGTTTTTTCTTTGCTGTGGTATAAAATAATTCAGCACAGCATTTTTTTCTCAAGTGGTGTTCTTCGGACTGTGAAGTTATTGTGGTGTTTGAAATGTGGAGATAAAGAAGTCAGTTACTCCCTTCTTTAACTTTTTTTGCTAAAACTTCTACAGAAATGTTACCTTTAAATACAGTAGCCAATTAAGCTGTAGGTTTTGTTGACTGGTATTGTATAAAATGCAGCAAGATGTAGCTGAAATCTGTGGGTTTAGTCCGTGTCCAGCATTCATTTTGTAATCATGTAGCTTTACAATGGACAGCTGTAAATAACACATTGGAACCTCAAATCTTTCAACAGATGTGAACTGGGGATCCTCAACTCAAGCCTTGACTTACCTGAATGCACTGCAGCATTCCATTCGGCTCTCAGGAGTGGAAGATCACGTGAAAAACTTCAGGTGACACTTAAAAACAGGGAATTCTGTGTTCACTAGGCTGCTGTCATGGGGTTTGCTGTCAAGGTTTCTGTTAAATCCCTGTTCATCTCCTGTGATTTATCCAAGTAAATGGAATTACAGATTGAGTTGGGTCCTTAGTACAGGTGCCATCCTCTGAGGTTATGGAGAACCTGGCAGCAACACTGTTTTCAGCAAAGCAGCCATGAAAATTAAATGGAGCAGCTAAAGAGATTGAGAGAGATTACTTTAGAGGATTTTGTATGATAATATGTATTAATTATAATGATGATGAAAAATGATCACCTGTAATGAGTTCTGAAGTTTGGACACTTCCTCTTTTAAAATTTATTTAAAAGTTGCATTTGTCTTATTTGCATTAGGTTGGCTCTGCCTTCTAAAGGAAAGTAATGTAAAAATGGGCATATGATTCCTGTATTTCTTCTGGACACAGAAGAAATCTAAGCTACAAAATGCAAGGGATGTGATTTACCAGTGGGGAAGAAAAACTTAATCCCCCTGCCCTAGTCTTGTCTCAAATCTGTTCTTGAACTTTTTAAATGTGTAGATTTTCAGATTTAATGGGATTATGGAATTTTTTTGCAATTATTCATAGATCTGCTGACAGTTGGGTAACAACTGAGCTTTTTTTAACTTAACATAGTCTTGTAAAAGTGATGAGGTTATTACATTTGCAGTGATGAATATATTGTTATGGCTAATATTTGGAAGAAACTTTTCTGTTAATAAAAAAGCCCCAGAACTCCAGATTAATTCCAATTCAAATCTTCTTTTTTTCCCCTCATAATCTTAGGCCTCAGTGCTTAATTATGACAGGTGCTCCAAATGCACGTCCTGCTTTGCTTCACCTTGTCCATGCTTTCACCAAGAATGTGGGCTTGATGATCTGTGGCCATGTACATATGGTAAATTTATTCTGTCTTTGTTTTATAAAGTTACCTTATTGGTGTTTTTCTTCTCTCTGCTTTGGGGTTTGGTTTGGTTTTTCTAGTCAGTTTGATTTTGTTTCTGGCTCATGTTTAAGTTTTGATTTGAATATTTGTTTGGGTGGTTGTTTTTTTTTTTTTTTAACTGAAAGCATCATTAGACATTAAAAAGTGCACGAAGATATTTACTGGTAAGTTTTGCTAATGTAGGCATCATCACTATTCCAGTTAGGTGTACTACAGGGAAAAATTTATAAATAGTCAGTACCTTTGGTAATTTGATGCTTAAATGGTGAAGGACCTTTTACTTCTAATTGAAGTGAACATTGGGAGATTGATTCCCATGTAGAGTTCTTAAAAATCCTAGGAGAAAAGAAACCTTGAGTAGGGAAGTCAGTATGAGTTTAGCCAATAGCTAAAAATTGCTTTTAGCCTTCCAAGTAGCTTTTTATTCCTTCAATTATCAGATTCATTTAATTGTCAGGTGTTTCCTCTTCCCTTTATGACCAGCTCCTGATACTCACTAAGTATCTTTGGGTGTTTTTGTCAGAATTTCAAGTGAGCATGTTTTTGCAGAGGGGGTTGTGTGTTGCGGGTTCTGCAAGGATATAATTCTAACAGTTCTTACTACTTAGTGTTTTGTTTGGCAAACTTAAGAGTGGTCATGTCATGGTAGGAAGAAAGCAAGTTTCAAGTAACTTTTCTTCAGAATCAGCTTGTCAAGGGTTGTGTTGGTTAGATGGTAGGGTGGCTGTCATGCAGTGATCTGTACCAAAACCTCTGTTTAGCTACAGAGAAACTGTGGCATCTCTGATAAACCTAGGTAAATTAGTTTTACCACATTGGAATTGTGTAGTTTTGCTTCATATCTTAAGGCCAGACTTTTGTCACATCACTAAGAACATTTAAGCAAGAGTGTGACAAAAAATGTAATCCAGGACTGACACATGTCACCTACACAGACTCCTGAGAAGCCTTCAGAGTCCTGTGTGACCCTGGTATCTCCAAATTGAAGAGACCTGGGTTTGAAGGGTGTAGGATTCAGTGGAGCAGGAACTGGCTGGATGGATGGAGTCAGAGTTGTGGTCAGTGGTTCCATGTCCAGCTGGAGCTGGTGATAAGTGGTCTCCCTCAGGGCTGTGTCAGGGATGCCTTCATAAGTGAGAGCAGCCCCACCCTCAACAGGTTTGCAGCTGGCACTAAGCTGAGGGGGCTGGTGACACACTTGAAAGACTTTCAGTAGAAACGTGGATTACTCTTAAAAGTGTTTAAATTTATTACACTTAGCAAGTATGACTTGCTTTTGATCTGTTGAACAGATAAGGGTAAATCAAGTTAATGCAATCCACATACAGATACTGTCTTAAGAAACTTTTAATTTCTGTCTATATAAACTTAATATTTCAGTGAATATCAAAGGGCAAACTGAGATAACACAGATGTAATCACTGCCTTTTAAAAGTAGGGCTATAGAAAAAAGAATCAGGTGGTGTCATCCTTCTTTTAAGAAGGCAACTGAAGATTTTTTGGGAACATATCCTTTCCCTATTTAAAATGACTTTCTTACAGGAAGGGTGGCCCTGCCTCATTCTTAGTAGCTTTGACCATTTGGTCAAGTCTGTGTCCTTCTACAAAAACTGGGCTTCTGTGTTCCTGATTATACCTTGTGCTGTATTCTGCATTTTGATGTCTAGGAGGAGCACAAAAGATTCACCTCAAGAGAAGTAATATAAAGGAAATATTTAAAGAGGAGGTGACTTTGACTACAGGATACAAATACTCCCATGAAGTGTAATATTAAGTCATCCTGCATCTGTGTATATTTCTTTGCAAAGCCCTTTTCTTTTAAAACTGTGTTAATGCTTTGGAGGACAAGCTTATGCCTCCCCCTGAGGAAGAGGGTTGTGCTCTGCAGGAACAAGATTGCTAAAGTTTGAGCAACCCTCTTCCTAAAAATGGTAAAAGTTTTTCAGTTTTGGTGCTGATAATGTGTGGTACTTTGTGGTTTGATAGTGTGCAAGCATGTTTTGAGGTTCTCTGAGTTTGAATTTGTTTCTAGCAGTGACACTAAAAAATTGGGTGGGGCTTTTTTACTCCCATTACTCATATTCCTAATTCTTGTTCCCTCCCCTCTTATTATTTCCTTTTTTTTTGAAAGGGTCCTCGGAGGCAAGCCATGAAGGAGCTGTCAACTGATTTGGCTAAATATCAGCGATGGCTAATTAAAAACAAGATGAAAGCTTTCTATGCACCAGTGCATGCAGAGGACTTGAGGGATGGAGGACAATACTTAATGCAGGTATTTAAAAAAAAAAAGTTTAAGTGCTCAAGTTGAACATCAAAATCAGAAGGGGCTTTATACTTTGAAATATGTTCCTTTTGCAAAATTATCTTAAAAGCTTTGATGGAAAGTACTTTATAATTCTCTTAAGCAGAAAAAAGAACCTTTAGTTCAGTAACATGTTATTTTGTAAAATCCTTCTTGTTCTTCTTAGGCTGCTGGTTTGGGTAGAATGAGACCTAACACCCTTGTTGTTGGATTTAAGAAGAACTGGAGACAAGGTGATATGAGAGATGTTGAAACCTATATCAATTTATTCCAGTAAGTAGTAAATATAAAGTTTCAGCTGGTGTGTCCTATTTCAGTATGATTGGTAGTAAGAAAGATCTTAGTTACATGAAGTCTCTTTCAAGTAGACCTAGATTTTCCATTCAGCAGTCTTCAATACCTTGGTGTTTTTCTGATATGGAAATTAATAAGCAAACCTTTATAGTTTAAGCAGATTAGAAATCTCCATAATAACTTTCTGTATCTGAAAAGAGTTGTGGCAGAGGTCTGAGGTTTGAGAGTTACTGTCTGAAAAGGAGAAATACTTTACTCACAAGATACACACCACTGACACCCAGGCTAGTACAGGAAGGAGAAGAGAAAGGAAATCCCAGAGTAACTTGACAGTACTGAAAGGCAGACCAGTTGTGGCTGAAAAAATTAATATAGTAACTTGTGTTGCTACCCAGACAAGGTAAAAACTTGTTTGGGTAGCACTTAAGGTAGAAAAAAAAATAGCTTATTTTACTTACACAGAGGTTTTTGTGTTCAGCTGAAATGCTGGTTAACCCACTTCCTTTGTGCTTTATACTCCTTTGTGATTTTTTTCTATTTCTCATTTTCTGTGCTTTTGAAAGAGAGAGAGGATGGAGCTTTAGCCTATACAGGCAGATATTAGAAAAGGACAAAAATGTCATCTCACCCAGGTCTTTAAGAGAAAAGCAGGGGCACCAAATACAGTGGAAAAATAAGGAAACACGTTGGTTAGTTTTTCTTTTCTTCCTATTTTATTTTGGGATGGCTTTTGCAGGAAAATCTGTCAAGGTCAGCAAGTCATGTGGTTCTCCACATCCCTAAAGAAACCTCAGGAGGTAATAACTGCAGGTCAAATGTATTTCTGGAAAACTAAAAGTTTCTGAAGCACACAATAGAAGCACATCTAATCTCTACAAATCTAACACATTAAATAATTAAATTAAAATGTTCACTAATAGACAAAACAAATCAACCTCAATATTTCTTGCACTTATTATAGAATACATTGATACTTCAAACATTTCTAATCAAGTCTTACTGCTTCTAAAGGGAAGTGTTTAATTAGTGAAATCCTGAGAAATTTCTGTCTGTGGAAATTATATGGGAGGGAATTCTGATTTATGGCTGTTTGTAATGAACAAGGTACTTATATGTAAAGGATGGTGATTAATGACTAATGCAAACTGTTTGATATGGTTAAGTTCATCTTTTTCTTGTCTTATATTTTGGGGGGGGTTGTTACTAACTTTATTCACTTTATTTCACTTTTATTCAGCAATTTTTGGGGGTTTTTTGCTCTTTTCTACAGTAATTAAGTTCTGCCTCTTTATTTTTGACTGGAGTGAGTTTTGACTTTATCAGATGTGATGGGATTAGGCACATCAGAGCTAACTTACAGCTAATGAGATATTAAATTATATCATCTTAGGTGTTTTTAATACCCAAATGTTTTGGAAAGATGTCAGAAATCTTTAGTTCTCAGATCAAAAAGATCTATTCAAATCCCTTTTTTTATGGATTAAGATAAAAATCTATATTTCTTGGTGTATCTTACTATCTGTGCAGAACTTGAGTGACCTATTGACATTGATTTTATTTAATCATTGTTTACTTAGTGGAGAGAGGGAGGAGGAGTAGGTATCCTTTCTAAATACTGTTTTTCCTAAAATTATATTCAGTTAATGTTTTGGAATTGAAACTGACATTCTAAAGCAAGTTTTTAATTTGGGACTTCCAACAGCACTGCTTAATCACTGGAATTTGTTCAGGGAGGATGCATTTTTCATTTGGGGGAAAAAAACCCCTGTAAAATATTTTATTTCTGTCCCTTTTGTTTAGTGATGCCTTTGATGTTCAGTATGGTGTAGTTGTCATTCGCCTCAAGGAGGGCCTGGACATTTCTCACCTTCAGGGCCAAGGTATGACTCACTTTATCTGGTGAATTTGCTGCTCTAATTTATTTCTAAAAATACTAAGGCTCTGTTAAAAAAGAATCAACAAAACACCACTGTTGTGGTACAGTAAAATTCAGTGAAATTAGTAAGTCTGAACTCTAAGACAGTGACCCATGGTCAGCAGCAGAACTTGGGTTTCCTGTGTTTCACCTTTTTGTGTTTGCAAATTGCATATGGCTGCTTCCAGAAGACCTGATACTTTCCTGGAACTGATTCATGATGCTGGCAAGTTGGCATCAAGTATTTTGGGCACAAGCCCAGAAATTGTGAAAATCACAACAAATACTGCACCATGCAGGAACTCCATTGAGTTTGGTGTGGGTTGCCAGACAGATTTAGGGACTCTGAATAGTCTGCCTGAAATTTGGGAAGATTTTCTATGTGGAAGACTTGGTAGTGCTTTCTGAGTAGTGTTCTTAAGTGGGATGGTGTAATTTTAGTTAAATTTCAAGCCTGTGAGATTTGGTGCACCTGTCCTGATTTGATAATGTGTAATTTGTTTGTGGCTTGCTCCATGAGGCATCCCCCTGAAAGAGGAGGTTCCTTCACTGGAAAAGATAAATGTTTTAGTGTTAGGAGAGAGTCAGGGATCCTGTCACCATGTGCAGGAGGGCAGAGGAGTGTGAGAAATGGCAAGGAGTGAGCCTTCAGTGTGGAAACAGCACTGCTGAGAAAACTGGGAATGTAACACCAAGGTGTCAGAAGGATCTTGGTACCCACTGGGGGATTGTGTGAGTTTGCTTCAGCTCTCACAGCTGCTCCACAGAAGCCAAACTTGGAAAAAATCTCACTTGGAAGGGAGACAGACACACTTGGTCTGTGCCTTGCCTAAGGCTCATCTTCCTCTTGATGTTAAAAGCAGAAACAGGAAAAAAAAATCACCAAGTGATTTTTTCTTCTTTCCTCTTCTAATTTTAGTTCCACAGTGTTACATAGCTCTGTTTTTTATACTCTGGGCATGCAATCTGCAATCACAACATGGAAAAATAACAGAAAATGACAGCTCTGCTCAGAGGAGGAGCCTCTTTGTGCTCTGAAGAAGCTCAAAGAATACTTCTGTGTTGGTTTTCCCCCCTCCTGACCTCTTTGCTGTGGTGTAACAGTTGCAGCACCATGTAATTAATTAATTCGTTAATTAATTCCAAACCTACCCAGTATAGTCACACACCTCTGTTGATACTGTTTGTAACAATTCAGTGGTTTCTAATAGGTTTTTTTTTCTTTCACAAAGATTTGCTGTCATCCCAAGAGAAGTCTCCCTGTGCCAAGGATGTAATAGTAAAAGTGGATTACAGCAAGAAGTCTGAGACAGACACTTCCATAGCTTTTGCTCCATCATCCAGTGAAAGAACTCCTCCTCCACTCAAAGGTAACTGCTAGTTAGCAATGAACCTTGAATTCTCACTCTTCTCTCTCTGATTCCTCCTCAGTTCCTCTCTCTCTTTGCCCAGGGGTTATTTAGGGGATTTTTTCGACTTTGGCATAGAAGTGTTATGCTTTTCTAGATGTTGATGTCTAACCTCTTAAGTACTTGGTATGTAAAATAAGTATCTGGTTCTAGTCCCCTAAATAAAGCAGGTGGTAGGCAGTGACTTATAATGTTTTTTTTTTTGTTACTGAGTTTGAGAGACAGTAAAAAATGCATGAGGATTGTGCCCCACATCTGTATGTTATGAGTGATTGGAAGGCTGCTAAATTTGTGGAGGTTTGTTCATTCAGACTAGAATATTGTGGGCATATTAACAGATTCAAGTCATTCAAGATACAAATCATTCAAGATACTTTGACATGACAATAAACAACTTTACTCTTCTCTTACAAAGCAAAAGCCTTAATAGTTAGATGGATAGTAGAAGTATATATAATTTTCTTGAAGTACAAATGAATCTTAGGATTTTGGGGGACTGCATTTGTGTGCTTTTCTCTGTGCAAAAAACCCACTCTTCACTTCACATCTTTATTTTCCATTTTTTTTAATTTGCATTTGTATTGTGTTCATTAATATCACAAAGGAAATTAACCTTTTTATTTTGTATCTTTAAAAACCTTCCAGAGGAGGATGACGATGGAAAGACTCCAGCACAGCCACTGTTGAATAAAGGCAGGCATTTTCCATCTTTTTGTGTTAAATCATTGCTTCACATTGTTGATTTCAGTTTTCCTTTTGTAATTCTTTCTACCCCTAAGTATCAGAGAGGAAAATATCAACCATGCAATGTTTATTTCTTTCTGCATACCTGCTTTAGAATGTGCTTCATCCTTAGGGACTAGGCTGTGGGGAAAAAAAAGCAACATTCTGGAAATTCCCAGAAGTTGCTACTGAGAAAGGATTGTGCATAAGTGTTGGAATTAAAAAAAAAAATTAAAAAGCTCTTCTCTTAAACTAACATTTGAAATGTGTTCAGGACCTTTCTCTCCATTCTGTGTCTCAGTTGTCTGTCTGGGTCCTTGCTTGGTTCAGGAAATACCCTGTGATGGTGAAGTGCTCTCAGTTTATTAAGTGTATCTTCCAAAGTCACAGCTGTTGCTCTGTAATTTGGAAATAATTCAATATCCTGAAAATTAAGGCTTAGTACAGGTACTCAGTGAGGTGAACATGTTGAAATAATGCAAAGTAGTCCTTCAAATCAGCATTTTGAGAAATTAACTGAGCAGTTTTCACTTCCTCGTTTATTTCACACTTGTTCTGAGTTAATCAGGTATTTTTGTCTTAATTGCAATTCATCTGAACTGTTTTGACATTTTCTTTGTAAATTCAACAGCTAGAAGCTTTTGTGTTTTATAATGGAAAGTGAGACTGTATCTTGAAGCACAAGATGGCAGTTTGGAAAAAGTCCCAGTATGCAATAAAGTAGTATATTAATGTAAATCAGTCACAGATGGGCTCTAAATTTTAAAAATTCCTAATAAAATAAGGATAGAGATGAATGTCAGATTCCTGGCTCTTGCTCAGACTGAGATTTTAATTAAGAGAAAGAGCTTAGGGGTTTTTTCCTGCAGTTCAAAAAAGAATGTCTATATTATTATAATTGAAAATGTTATTATTGTCTTGCTCTCAGTAAATCAAATAACTTTGTTATGCAAAACAGTACTTTTTGCAAAAAGGGTCCGATATGCACAAATAGCTTTTAATTTCACCACGTGCTTAAAGAAAACTGGATTTAAGGAAGGAACTGCTCAGGACATGACATTTTTTTGTAGAATCAGTTTACCTGCATATTTTTAGGGAAATTCTGTAGTTTGCAAGAGGCAGAGTGCATGACCTAAAGCTGGAGCAAAATTAATTAAATTGTCCAGGCAAATGTCTATGTAGAGACCTCAGACATCCTTTCTTTGTCAGATTCCTGCTAAATGACTTCAGCTGCTGAAATTATGAGTCTCTAGACACCCTAAATACAGCCAGTTCAGCTTATATCCAGTCAATCAAAATTTGGAGTTGGGTTGGGAGGCATAAAGGAAAATTTTTAATTTTAAAAGTAGATACATCACAAAATATTAAGAGTTGCATTTGATGATTTTCAAAGTGATTGAGCAAAACGCTTCAAAACCATAATTTCACCATATATTTTTTACAGATTCAAAGAGCTCTCCTTTGAATTTGGCTGACCAAAGACTCCTTGATGCCAGTTCTCAGTTCCAGAAGAAGCAAGGCAAGAGCAATATTGATGTCTGGTGGCTCTTTGATGATGGAGGTAATGTGCTTTATAATTTGAAAAACTTTAAATATTGATATTGGAGTAATTCTGGGTTAGTTGTTAATAGATATCTGTCAGTCAGATCATATAAAACCTGTACTATTTAAAAGTGCAATTTTCTTCAGATCTCAAATTCTGTTCAAAACACAGGTTTGACACTGTTGATTCCTTACCTTATCACAACCAAGAAGAAGTGGAAGGACTGCAAGATCAGGGTGTTCATTGGTGGAAAAATAAACAGGATTGATCATGACAGAAGAGCGTGAGTTTGCTTTAAAATTGCATTTCAAATGCTAATACAGCATGTTACACATTGGATTGCTTTCTCTTCCTACTTGCCTAATTTCAGTTGTTCTTTGCTGGAGGTGTGTTCATATTCTATTGCCTTTCTCACAAAAAAGGTTTCATTTCTCCCAGATTGTTTTTGGATGAGTTACCTCAGACTAATTTTTCTGTTATGTTATCTGACACTATTTTCAATTATTTTCTGAGATTATCTTCAAGAGAGAGCTCTTCTGTTATTTTAAAGCTGTAAAACTTTGGTTTTTTTTTTCCCCAAGGCATGTTGTTGATTTGTATTCATATGCCAAGTTTGATTTTTGTCCTTGTTTCATTTAAGATGCCTTTTTTCTGTTTCTTAAACCGGTGTTTTTTATTACCAAACATTTATCTGTTTGACCTGTGAAATAATTAAAACTATGATCATGTATAAAGGCTTTTTTTTCTGATGCAGGATGGCTACTTTGCTCAGCAAATTTCGGATAGACTTCTCAGATATTATGGTCCTTGGGGATATTAATACTAAGCCAAAGAAAGAAAAGTAAGTCTCAAAACACATCTTGTTTGTTCATTGAATTTGTGATGTCTTTAATTTAAGAACTTCATTCTTTTCTACATATGTTATGATACAGAAGTTCCTCAGTGTTTCACAAAAATGTGAAAATTAATTAATGATAACTGTAATGTCTAGGAATATAAAAATCTGTATTTTTTTTTAATCTCTGGCCCTTAGATTGTTATACTAAATTCAGAAAAATGTATTTTAAAAAATGCCAGAATTGTCTGGAGCAATCTTCTTTAAGAAGAGAGATGTTCACCAAAACTTTCATGATCTGAATCTCATAAAGTTTTACTTTACTGTAACAAAGCTTGGTCTTGAAATAGCCTTGGGTTTTTCTTTCTTTTTTTTGGTTCTCCATTTTTAACTTGCTTGGACTTTTCATGTACACAAGAATGGTCATACATCTGATATTTCTTACTTTCAAGTTCAAAAGAGCATTAATTGTAGATGGCTTTCAGCACAAATTTAGAACAGAATGTGTATGATCTAAAAATACCCTCCTTTGCCATTATTCTATTTTCCCTTCAGGCCTTCTTGAGTATGCTGAAGTTGTAAAAATATCTTTTATATGGGTTTGCACTTATCTGAAAGTGTTATTTTAGAACTTGGCTAAATGCTGAAGTTAATATGAGTTCTTTTATACTCTTTTTAATAGGTTTTTTTTTTAAATGTATAGAATATATTGAGCAACTAAAACAAGGTAAAACAAAATGTTTCTGGCACTCTGGTGCTCTTGGATATTCAGCTTCCAGGAGCCTGCTGCTGTGAAAGGTGTAAACTCTGATGGAGTAGCACCCATTTATGCATCACTCCTGAGATCTGAGAATCATGTGGAAGTATTTTTGTTTAATAGAAGTGATCCATGATTTACTTCTTCTGAGAGCATTTTTTTTTCTGTCTCTATGGATACATCCCCACAATATATCCAAAATATTTCAAAATACCATTTAGGTATTAACAACAGCTGGAAACCAAGTGGAGGATTAATTTTTAACAGTTGCTGTGCTGTATAATAATGTTATTATTAGATTTCCTTTTTGCTCAGCCAAAGAATAGCAGATCACATTTGTTTTCTTCCTTTTGATTGAAGTGAGGTCATTATACAGTAAGACCTCCAAGGGTAAATATAAAGATGTTTTGTTTGTAATGTGAATATGTCATGAAGGAACTGTAGGTGAAAAAAGTAGGTAATGTGAGTTCTCCTTTCTAGCAGAGATTAATTCCTCCTTAATCTTCAGAAGGTTTTATTCTGAAGTTCTTGCTCTAAAGTCCTGCTAAATTCAAAGTATTCATATTCTTACAAGTGCAACAGGAAGACTGAGTTAGAAATTTGTTTTTTTTTCATTTGAATGTGACTCCTGGACTGTACTGGAAGGAGATAAAAGAAGCCAAGAAAAAAGATGAAAGCCAGAATCCTAACAGCAATGGCATGAGACTTGATAGCTGGTTTTTACTGTAACATAAAAGTTAGCTCTGAAGAACCTGCTCCTAGTTATTGTCCCTTTTTTAAAGATAGTACTGTTCAGCTTTTAAAATTCGAGGTAGATTTCTGAACTGAGAAAAACTTCAGTTGTGTGGTGAATTGTTTGCTGAATCACAATGTCTGCATGTGCAGAAAGCTGATTTGATGTTCCAACTGCAACAGGCAGGGGAAAAAAAGCTCATTTTGTTTTTACATAGCAATAAAACTTAATTTCTGATACTGTGAATACAGTTTTTGACATAACTCATGTCTGCTATAATGCTTTTTCTTTTAATCCTTCCAGTATTGCAGCTTTTGAGGAAATGATAGAGCCCTTCCGACTTCATGAGGATGATAAAGAACAAGAAGTTGCAGATAAAATGAAGGAGGATGAGCCATGGAGGATAACAGATAATGAGCTTGAGCTTTACAAAACAAAGGTTCGGATTTTTGTAGAATGTTATGTCAGTTAAAACTTCCTTCTACTGCATTTGTGGTTGTGATAACAAGTTAATTCCTGTCACTCTCTCTCTTCCATAGCAGTTTGTATGAATAGCAGATAAAAAGTAGCATCTAAAACAATTTAGATGGTTCACAGAAGCAAAATAGTTCTGCATTTGAGTATGAGCAGGGGCCAGGCTGCTTGCCCACAGTATTTCAGCAGTTAGTTTGGAATCATTTAGTCTGTAGCCAGGTGTTTGTGACCTTCTTGTTTTTTCGACCAAGCTAATGTTTTTTGCTTTATTATTTTTAAAAAA
>WBND01001174.1:47449-62138 GCA_013398595.1 Tychaedon coryphoeus
GAGAAGGCCTCTCCTAATGACTCTTTTCTCCCACTAAAATAGAAGTCCACTGGGACATGAAATGTGTTGGGAAAATATCTTCTCGGACTGCTGCAAAGATGCTTTGTAAGCAAGACATGTTTGTCCCTAGGTTCAGTATGCTCCACTAAAAAGTACTGAGAATCCTAAGTTTAAAAGCATAAAGAAAGGGTGGGTTCTGTTGTTAAAATCCTACGGAATGCTGAAAAACTTAATAATCTCACCAGTTTTGGTATTTAATTCCTGCTACATTCAGAGCTCTTCTGCATATCCATTGTTAGTCACGTTTAAGTCAAAGCCATAGGAGTGAGGTTTGGAAGCCCCTGGAAAGGGAAAGCTTTTTAAAATGCCCTGCCAGCTCCCATGGCATTGGCTCTATCCTGGTTTATTCTGTACAGAGGCAGAGAAGGTTTGTAGCAGCTTTTTCTAGATCCTCTTGTTTGCTTGGAGCAGGGTGAAGAAGTGAAGCTGAATAATGAATGACATTGCCTTGTGCTGAATTCACACATTAGTGATCCCAAGCATGCATCTGAAGGTAAAACACGAGGATTTGATCAAGATCAATCCCATCAGTTCACAAGAGAGTGGAGGCTCACACTGCAGAGAACGACTGCTGTTGTTTTGTTTTAAAACAGAGAAGCAGGCCCAGAGTTTTTCCAGCATGGCCTGGCCCAGCTCCTTCACTTTCTGGATGCAATTTTAACCCTCCTAATGCCTGTATAAGACTGCAGATCTCCTGAGCTCCCCTGAATGAGAAGAATAAAGCAAGGAGTCTACTGAAGTCAGTGAAATGAATGCTAAGTCTCCAGATGGGAAGAGATTGAAGAGATGCCACTGGTAAGTGGCTGAAAAACCTTTTTTGTAAGCTATGACGAGACTGTGACTACACTGAAATTCCTTTAAACTGTGAAAACACTTGGGGGAGGTTAAAGTGCTTGAGAAAAACATCTTTTGCCCCAAGGGAATTGGGCTCTCTGTTTTGGGACTGGAAATATAGACAGAGACATTTAATAGAAAAAGAGATGAAGAGAATTTTGTCTTTAAGCAGCTTGCCTTTAAAAGTAATACCCCCAAGTGTGTGGCATAACCCATAACACAGCTCTGGAATGACTGTGAAGATGGGAGGAAGTTCATGGTTTGCAATTTTTCCCCAGGCGGACACAGATTGTAAAAGTGAAGATACCCCCTAAGCCTAAACCAAAAAAAAAGCAACTTTTCTCTCTAGAGTGAACTGAAATGATTATTTAAGTAGATAACTGAAGTGTTCTCTGTATGTTGTTGAGAAATGCGGAAGGTAAGGGAGAGGGGAGGAGGGAATAATCTGGAAATCTTATTCTAAATTTTTTTTTTCTGTTATTAATAAATTTCTTCTTATACCCTTTTAAGATTTAGGCTTGCCTTATTTTTGCTCCTAAATCTTATCTCTAAAAGAAATTGAATATATTAAAATTGGCAAACCCAAGTCAAACCACGACAATCACCAGATCCTTCCTGCTGTTCTGTCTGTGTGCTCAAAAAACACGTTTCCAGAGTTCCCTGTGAGTGAGGTGGATGGAGACCACTGCTGGTGTTCAGGACAGAGAGAGATGCAAGCTGGTCCAGAGCTCTGAGTGTTAACATGGAAGGAGAGAATGGTGAGGAATAGCAGGCACATCCTCCAAACAGCAGCAGGGAAGATGTTTTCCTTGGGGTACAGCAGGTTTTTCTGAAGTGCAGGATGCCCAGAGGTGATCTGGTGCTGGCAGACTCTGCTCCCTCCCTCGGGCTCCTCTGGCCTTGCTGGCAGCTGCACAAACAGAAGTCACCAAGGCAAGCCCTGCTGATTCCCTACACCCTGTCCTTGCTGGGCTGAGAGCCTGAGAGCAGTTCCTTTCTCTCTCCTGTGACCTGCCTGCTGCCTCTTCCAGAAAACTCTGGCTTTCTGCCTCCAGCAGCCCTCTCTGCACCCTGCCTGCACAGCCAGCTTTAACTGCACCTCACCACACAACAGGGAGCAGGGAAAGGGAATCCCTCAGGATTTAAACTGTCAGGCCATGTTGAATTAAACCTCTTAGCAGATCTTCCTCTAAAGATCTCTCAGTAGTGAGACAATCTACAGAGAGCAACAGCAAAGGGAAATGTCAGCCTGCTCTGCCTGGCTAACAGTGGTGTAAAAATAACATTACACAGCCTGACTTGTGGCCCTCTCAGCCCTGTTGGCAGAAATCTGATGGCAGCAGCCCCTGGCTCTGAGATTTGCCTCACAATCCCTCCCTGGGACCTGGGGAATCCTGCTGGCCTGCAGCCAAGATCCATCCACAGCAATGACAGAACTCCTCCTAATGGAGCATCAGTGAGGGGAATCCTATTCCTGTACATTTCTGGGAGTTCCTACTAAAATCCTATCACCAGGTGGCACCACAGCCTTTCAGCATTTCGTGTAATGCCTGGAGCTGCGCTGGTCCATTGGTTCCATTCATTAAACAACTTAGTGCTTTGAATAAACAACAACTATCACCATAATAACATTGTTTTCCAT
Source organism: Tychaedon coryphoeus (assembly GCA_013398595.1). Taxonomy (NCBI): domain Eukaryota; kingdom Metazoa; phylum Chordata; class Aves; order Passeriformes; family Muscicapidae; genus Tychaedon; species Tychaedon coryphoeus. Next base: position 49,986 of record WBND01001174.1, read on the forward strand.
AATTATATTTTTAATAATTTTGAATGGATTGTTGAAGAGTTTAATATTAATTCTGCCAGACCCTGTGGAGAAAAAAATACCGTGGTTTTGCTCCAAAAAGATGCAGGAACCTTCAAGCAAAAGCTGCCTGGAGAGTTCAAGCAGCCAAGTAACCATAACACACACAGGGTGATGCTTGCTTTTCTCAATGTCTCTTTCAGCAGTGTTAGCCTCAGAGAGCAGAGGGAGAAATGCTGCACTGGCATGTCCCATCTAATTTCAGAGTGATCTATGACATTCCAATAAGGCATTTTACTTCATAAGCAGCAAACAAGACAACTGTCTGCCACTTCCAACTACAAAGGTGGGAGCTGGACAAAAGGAAATGTTTTGTGTCATCCTGAAATATTCAGGGACTGGCTGTTTAAAGTACTGAAGGAAGTACTGAATCCTGTAGCACTAGATACATTTTCATATTTAGCTTGAAAATCACTTTATGATTGATACTGTTGAACAGTTTACAGCTACTAAAATCTTGGAACATCTCTGCAATTAAATTTGTCTATGCAAAACAGATGGTAACATGGAGTCAGTCACGAGCAAAGTATTTCCACAGGCTCTGGCTGAAAATTAAAGAGCTGGGATTAGCCTTGAAATATCCTCACTCCTGGCCCTGTGAGGTTACTCATTTTTTCAGACCAAGCTATCTGGCTGGATGGTTTAACCACAGCATTGCAAATTATAGGGAGGCTTGAACAATTCCATCCTACTGCTGTTACAGTACTGTATACAACAACATTTAGAGTAGTATTAAATAAAATTACACATCAAGTAAGGGGCTGGACACCTGTGCAAAAGAACGTTCCAGATAACCCAGTGTTGGCCCATGTGTTTTGTAAACCCTGAGGGCAATTTAATACAACTCCTCTCATGGGTAGCAGTGCTGAAGAAAAAAATTGAATCAAAACCGTTTGATAAGGTGCAAAAATATCAGCACAAAAGTCAGGCTTGTAGTTTAAGCACCTGTAAATCATGGCAGGTCAAAGCACAGTGCCTGCCAAGAGGAGCAAACAGCAGAGTCAGCCAAGGACAGCAATTTGCAGAATTAACAGGTGAAATCAAGGCTAACCACACACTGGTGTGGGCTTTCTGCAGGGTTCTGGCTAACCTCATACAGATTTCATTTTATGGAGCCTTGTTAAGAGTCTTTGTTCTCATTAAAATCTTTCTGTACCCTCCAAGCAGTAATAGTAGTAACTCTGGCATGGCAGGAGTAAAGCTCAGCTTTTGGCAAATACATGATAAACCTTGCTGAACACTTTATTCATGGCATTTCTATTTTCATTGTATTGCAGGGCTTGGGGGTAGCTTTCATGTTCTTGCCATGTTTGTAAGGATCTAGAAAAATGAGGCTTGATACTCAGCTGAGACTTGGAAGTGCAAGGTTATGATTTCCTCTGTAGCCAGAGCACAGATCTCGTTTTTTCCATCCTGTTGGCCAACCCTCAAACCCATCAGTCATTCTAGAATTCTCAAAATCCATTCTGCTCCTGACACAAAGCATTCCAGCAATAATCTGTGGTTTGGAAATGCATCCATGTGCCATCACTCCAAACGCATCACAGTCAAGAAATTTTCACTTTCCCAGGATTCAACAAGGTTGGTGATAAAACTCATCTGCCCCTGCTGTAGCTCTGGCTTTATGTAGTCAGTCCCAAAATACAGGGCAGTAAGCTCTGAGCTGTAGTTTTGTCCTTGCTCTGATAGTAATTAATCATACTCTATGGCAGCTTTTATGCCAAGGAACAACTTATTGGTAGATTTGAGATTCAGATCAAATACTTTTTTTGTGTATGTTTAGTTGTGAATAATAATAATAGTTTCTCTTCTAATGGGAAGCAGCTAAAATTAATTTTTTGGTAATTTCTTTAAAATAACACTTTAAAATTACTTTCTGTAATCTACTTTAAAACATTCCTGTGGGATAATTAATAGCTTCTGATAAAGAAAAATCAAATACATAAACCAACTTATGCTTCCCTGAGCATAAGGGAAGATACTTCCCAAATCTAAACAAAAGCAGGAAAAGATGTGTAGTTTCACTGGCTTCACTACAATATATGAAGAGACCTTTTAATTGGCCTGTGGTATAGGAATACCAAGGGATACCAATGTTCCTGCTAAGATTTCAGATTTTCATGGTGGTTTTTTTTAGTAAAAGTGGGGCTGGCCAGGTCACATTGTCTGACAGGTTTTGGAAATTGGTGCAGTTTCTCCTCCAGGTGATCCACTTTGAGCAGCTGCAGTTTTCTAGGAGGCTGCTTCATTTTTTTGTTTGTTTGTGTCAAGAAACAGAAATATTCCTGTTTCTCAGTAGGTGTAGGAGAAATTGTTCACTGTCCCAGGTGATGCTCTGCCCTGTGGGAGCACTCACATTCCAGGGGTGCTCTGAGGCAGCTGAGTGCTCTTGCCAGGATGGGAAGGAGCAGAAGGTCACCTGCAGAAATGCTGCAGGCATCTCAGTCTGGGCTCAGGAGCTGAGCATGGTGAGAATTTCAGTGTCTGCCATGAGAATAGCTGTGGAATGATGTGGTGGAGTGAACTGGCAGAAGATGAATCCCTGTGGATGAGATCCTGTGGTTCTGAGTCCTGCCTTGGAGAGGACATCAAAAGTGGTGTAAGGAAATACACAGCAGGACAAGGAGGGTGTGTGAATGCCTTCTGTGCATACTAATTTTTTTTAAAAGCACTGTACTATGGAAGGGTTTAAAGTGGTTTGCCTTTTTAATCCAGTTTTTTGCCTTTTTATTTTTTTTTTATATAAACCATTTAGTCATGGAACGCTTGATATTTGATCACTGAAAATTTGGGGTTTTGACAGCTTGTGTGGGCCATATTCTAGATTGTGCTTCCTCTTGATTTTTAGCAAATCTTGTTTTTTCTCTGGATCACTTTAGAATGTTCGTTCTTGGCTGCCCCCATAACCAGTTTGCTTGATGCAGACTGCATTCTGCACCTAAATGCACAGTTCTTTGTATGCTACTGCATGGCTGAAACTGGATAAGGTAAGAAAAGAAGGTTTTTTTCTTCAATTAAGTAGCAACACTAATTAAAATCAAATCTAATGAACTTTCTTAGGAAGGTGGTGGTTATTTAACAAAAAAAAAGTATTTATATGATACGCAAATACTTTTAGTATTTACTCTGGAGACAAAGAACTTGACAATTAAGTGTGGTTTCTTCTCATATATAGAAGAAGTTTCTATTTCATTCATTTTGGAAGGTATTGTCTGGACAATGGGGAAGGCAGGTCTGGCACTGTGATTGTAACATTTTTGCATCTTCTGTGGATAAATAGATATTACCCCATTTTCTGTCTGTGTTCGTTTTGGAACTTCAGAAACATTAAAAAAACACTACTTTCCAGGACAGGTTTGTTGTTTGTGTTTGTTTTGTTTCTATTGGCCATGCCAAGTTATATCCATATTTGCCCTTTCCATGTTGTCTCTTGCTGGGTTTTTATTTTGCTCTTGTCAGCAGCAATGTTTTTATTTGTTTTACATTTGTTGTATGTACCTTAAAGGAAACAAGAGCTTCTCAAGTGTTTTCTTTGCTGGTGCTCCATTCAGGGTTTGGTTGCTGTGGTTTGTTTTCCTTGGGCCCTTCCTCTGGACTGTTCTTTCCTTAGGAACACAGCCCCTGAGGAAGGGCAGCTCAGTTTTCCTCTCACTGGAGGAGTAACTCAGTTCATCCAGCAGGAAAAAAGACTCATGTGTGATTAGATCCACATTCCACAAACTCTCAGATTTTGAAGTGTGTGTGTATTTACAAAATTTACATCTGTGTTCTCAGCAGCAGAGAAACTTTGAAATTAAAAATAAGATAAATATAGAAAAATAAATGCAGAAAACGAAATTTATTTTCAAACCATCTTCTTCTGCTTCCATCTTGGCTTCAAAACTGGGTTCCCCCACAGCTGCTGTTTAGCCAAAAAAGCAGCTGTTTAGGGACTGGATGGATCTCATTATTCTGTGGAGCACTTAGAAACAGCACTTCTTTGCATCGTGTGGTAAGAAAGAAGAGGAATTTCAGTGTGTTTTATTAATGGCATGTCTGGTATACTTGGTATTTTCCATGGGGTGGTATTAATGGATGAGCTACACCAGGAGCCATCCCAGTGAATGTCAGCTCTAATTCAGGAGCAGCTCTTTGAGGCCATCACCCTGTGCTTGGTGTGTGCCAAAACTGTGCACAGTGGAAAGGATCTCACTGAGTTTTAGGTATGATGAAATATAAAAATAAGCCTAAAATCCTGGGCATGTCCAAGGATTCAATGGGTGAATCAGAAAAGGGTTTTTCTACAAAGTTCAGAGGCCTGTGGGTATGAGTGGTTGATTGGGGTTTTTTTCTTTGGTTGGGGGTTTTTGTTTTGGTTTGGTTTTTTTGTTTGCTTGTTTTTAGTTAGGGCTGGGATTGAAGTATGAGAGACAGGATTTTTGTGTTTGGTTGTTTATTAATTCTTATCTATAGTACAGTGAGTGCTACAGCACCTTTAATTAATAAGCTAAAAATGACAAAATGGAGCTGTATCTTGTTTGTTACAAGGTTTTTTAAGGCCTAACTATTTAATTAAAAGCTAACATCTATATTATTTATATTTTTGACACAATGACTAAACATTTGTGAATCGCACTGTGGTACTTTTTATCCAACTAAAAACTACTACTTAAAACCAAGAAGAAGAAAGAACAAGAAGGAAGAAGAGCTAACACCCAAGATCCTTCACCTTGTTTCATACTTATTACTATATTTTAAAACTTTAAATTCCAAACCCTTCACCACGAGATAGTACACACTTCTATTCAAATACACACCTGTCATTTTAACTTTATTACTTAATTTTGGAAGCCTTCTCCAAGGCTTCAGGTCAAAAGCAGTGTTCTTTTGGGGGTGTGGTGGTTTTGCTTTGGGGGGAGGTGAGAGGAGGAGCACAGGGCAGGGAAACAGAGGAAGGCTGTTTCCCCTGTGGAATTTCCTCTGTGGGCTGGGGGGACCAATTGGAGGAATGTTTTAATAATTGACAGCCTGATGAGTGGCTGAAAAACCTTTTTTGTAGGCTATGAGGAGACTGTGATTACACTAAAATTCCTTTAAACTGTGAAAAAAAAAAATAAAGGAGGGGTGGTTAAAGTGCTTGAGGAAAAAGATCTTTTGCCCCAAGGGAATGGGGCTCTCTGTTTTGGAGACTGGAAATATGGACAAAGACATTTAATGGAAAAAGAGATTAAGAGAATTTTGTCTTTAAGCAGCTTGTCCTTAAAAGTAGCACCCCCATGTGTGTGGCATAACCCATAACACAGCTCTGGAAAGACTGTGAAGATGGAAGTCCCACAATTTGCAAATTTTCCCCGGGCGGATGCAAATTGTGAAAGTGAAGACACCCCCTAAGCCTAAACCACAAAAAGGAACTTTTCTCTCTAAGGTGAATTGAAATTATTATTTAAGTGGAAAACTGGCTGAAGTGTTCTCTCTAAGTTGTTGTTAAGAAATATGGAAGATGAGGGGAGGAGGGAATGATCTGGAAATCTCATACTGGATTTCTTTTTTGTTCTGTGTTACTAATAAATTTCTTCTATATACCCTTTTAAGTTTTAGGCCTGCCTTGTCTTTGCTCCTAAATCCTATCACCTCTACAAGAAATTGAATATATTAAAATTAGCAAACCCAAATCAAACCAAGACAGAGGGTCAGAGCCAGAAAGCACAGAAAGTTTAAAACTCTCAGGCTTTAGGGTTCCAACATGTGGAGAAACACTCTGCACTTTCCAGTGCTTTTTTCCAGTGTTTTTTCTGCTGTTGGCAGAACTTTACTGATCAATTTTACTGATTTTACAATTTTAATGATTACAATTTTACTGATTTAGACTGAGGAACAGAGAGCTGAGGTATCCCAGCAGTGAGTTTGGCCTTAAAAATACTGTAGTTGGAGGGGGTTTTTTGTTTTATCTTATCTAAGCTCTGTGAGACACCTGATAGATTTAAAAACAGGCATTTTAAGCTGAATCTTGGTTCTTAATTCAGGGTTTTCAGTCTCCCAGCTGTATGTTTGAAACAATGGCACGAAAATAAGGCATCCAGCAAAAAGCTGGCTGTCATTTTACAGTATTAAAAAAAAATAAAAAAGTAAAATTGTGACACAGAAATTGTTAAGCTAGTGTTTGGATAATTTATGAGTAATGGGGGAAATGAGCTCTGTGATTATCAGATGCTGAAAGTTGTGGTTATCCCTAAAACTGGGGCCTGGAAATGAGAGCAGCTTGGGTGTGAGGGATTCAATGGCAGGAGGCTGGAACTGGCATTCTAATTCTAGTTTTAATTAATTAGCCATAAAATATGAAGGCTATACAAGTTCAAAAGCCCACCTGGAAGAGGGAGGAATTGCTGGATTTTTGCCACAGTTTGTCTCAGAACTGCTGGATCTGTTTTGTGACACTGCTCCTCTATGGCTGTGCATGTACCCAGGTAAAAAATGTACAAATGTAAATGTAAAAAAATTATTACCTGAGCTTCCTGCCCAATTACTGCACACCAGATGTGCTGTGTTTGTATCACACAGCTTCTCCCTGTTGATGTTAATTTCTGGCCATTCTAGTGCAGATTTTAGGACTTTTTGGGCCATTTTTAGTGTGGTTTTTAGGGCATTTTTTCATTTCTTAGTGCAAATTTTTATGGATTCTTTTGGGGTTTTGAGGTGGATTTTTTTCCGTATTTTTCCCAAAATGTTTTTCCCAGAAATCCTTGGAACATTGGCAAGTTTGGGGTGTTTCAATGCAGACCTTGGGTGTGTAGTGACTGATTTCATGATGTTTTTGTTTGTTTGTTTGTTTGTTTTTTATTTTTTGGATATTTTAGTGTGGATTCTTTAGGAGTTCTTTCCCAATACCTTTTCCAGAAATCCTTGGAATTTTGGCAGATTATGGGCGTCTCAGTGCAGACTTTAGGACCTTTTTTGCCCATTATTAGTGCGATTTTAAGGGGATTTTTGTGTTTCTTAGTGCAAATTTTCGTGGATTTTTAGGGGTTTTTAGGCCATATTTTGTCCGGGTTTTCCCCAATGTTTTTCCCAGAAATGCTCGGAATTTTGGCAGGTTTGGGGCATTTAAGTGCAGACTTTGGATGTTTCAGTGCAGAATTTAGGTAAATGTTTACACCTGACTCAGGCCATTTGTGCCTGTCAATGTTATGTGGGAGCAGTTCTTCTCAAATGTCCACCTCAAACCTGCTTTTATTTCTGATCTCCATGAATTCATGGCTTTCAGAGATGTAATATTATTTTGGGAGAACAGTTCAATTACCTTTTAACCTTGGCAGAGTTTCTATTGAACTGGTAAGTTTTTAGTCAGCTCCTTTCAGCCTTCTGCTGGATGATTTTTCTGGAGCAGTGAAATTTGTGCCTTAGGATGTTATGGTTACTCTGTGTGTTGACCTTAAAGCTAAAGTTAAAAAAAAAAAAAATTGAATGTTCATCTGAATGTTATGGTCATTTGATATTCCCCCTCCCCACATGAAGAACAGCAAGGCCTAGAGATATGAACATTATTTTTCAGAGCACAGAGAGGCCCTTGTATTTCCCTCACTTAGGTACATAATGAATTATTTTTGCTAAATAAGTAAAACTGGGGCTCAGATCCTGTTTTTTTGAATGCAGATTTATTCTTTGGGTTCAAAACCACAAGCCAGGCCTTGGGAACAGCTCATTTTCAGCTGTGAGTTTGGTGATCTGACCTAAAATTCCAAGAATTTCCAGAATTCAGGTGTGGTGGTGACAGTAATTCTTCAGTTCACATCATTGCAGAGAAGAGGGAGTGTCTGTTTAGTCATCTGCATATTTGTGTTGTTTTGAATGCTTTTTTTTTTTTTTGGCAGCCTCTTAGTAATCTTGCCCAGGGGCAAATCTTAGTGGCAACTGACAGGGGTTTTTGGAGTCTACATTGTTCAGGAAATGCTAGAGGTTGAAGCATAGAAATAGCAAATATTTCTATAAGTGTATGAGCAATATAAAAATACCAGAATTGGACAAAACTGCAGAAAAGTGTTGCATATTTACTTTATGTGAGAACATCTTTAGTCACAGGATTTAAAAATGTACCAGAAAATCCCTACTTGTGTAGCAAGTGTTTTTTGAGACAATGAAGAGCTGCTCCTGCTGGCATTCTTTGTGGCTAGAGGTCTGGTTTTGGCCATGAGCAGAAATGCTATCACTCTCCTCACTAATTTTTAGTAAATTGCTTTAATTAAATTGCAAGCAGAGATCACTTTTAGCCAGCACTAGATAGGTTTCCTCACAGACTTTAATTGTTCCTTTGATCATTAAATCTGTGAAAACCTGATTTTGCTAAAACTAACCCTGACAGGCTTCAATACACAAAGCCAAAGGGAGCTGAGGATTGGACATCTGGGATCCTAAATCCATGGCACTTCAAGGATGTTGGAGTAACCAGAAGATACAGAGGAGATGAAGACCTGGAAAGCTGGTGACTCCCTGAGAACAAGATGATAGAAGGACTGAAAATGTGAGCCAACTGAGTATGAAGAGTGAAAAATCAATAACCAACAGAGGAAAGAACTCTAATTAATGAAGAGAATTATGTAGTTTGGAACCAACAGTAGTTTCACTGCTTGCAAAAAATGTATAAGTGAGTGAAAAAGCTTTGCATCAGCTGCAGTGTGGAGGCTGAAAATCTGACAACCACACTCACAAACCCTGGCCAAGAACTGCCTGACTTGCCAACACAAAAAAAACAGTGTTAGAGAGGGTCATATTTTTCCTGACATTTTCATAGGATTTGGATAATAACCTCATTTTCGACCAGCCCTGGCAGGGAAGAGGCCTGGGGAGGTTTCAGCTCGTGCTAGAACCGTGCCCAAATCCACACACCAGAGCTCTCTGCGACCACCCATGCTGACGAGTGGCTGGAAGGTGTGAGAAACCACCTCCTCCGCCAGCTCTGGAATTCTGTGGGAGCAAAGAAATTGTTTCCTACCTCTGCTGCAGAAATTTGGTGTCAAACCTGTGAGCAGTCACAATAGGGACCAAGGATTTTATTTTAGATGTGAAATGTAGTTCTTCCCTCTCACATTTTTGTCAAGAAGTGTGAATATTCACCTCCTCAGAGTGAGGCTCATAAACCCAGCCCTTTTCTTGGATTTAGGGCGTGCCTGTTCTCCAGCTGCAGTTTAGGTGTTAGTTTAATTTATTACACATGGGAAGAATTAAGAAACACAGGGCAGTGAGATTTTTGCTGTTGTGTAGTTTTGCAGGGCGTTGCCATGCCTGGGCTCCTCTGTGCGTTCTTCACCTGCAGACCCCAATCCAAGGAGTGACTCCTGATTGAGAGTCAGTACAAGAAAACCCCACAGGAGAATCCCACAGCCCTTTCTGGAATGCTGACTGCCCATGCCTAGCTAAGCCAACTTTTATGTATAAAGGATTCTATGGGCCTAACTGAGCCTTCTATACAACTTTGTGAGATTAAAGATGGGAAACCTGACATGTTTATGCAAGAAATATAAATAATTTTTTAAACATTTATGATAGTGATTAGACTAAAAGACTTAAATCAAACCAGTGTCTTTACTACACAGTTATAACCAAAGTCCCTGCTGCCCAGGCCTACCTTAGGTCTTGCAATTGGTCACTAAAATCTTGGTTTGACTTGCCACATGCTCTCTTACGTAGCAAGATCTTAATTTTACCTTTAGCAGCAGACTTGGAGGTTCTGTAGCTTCCTGGGACACTAGTCTGCCTGTGCATGTGCTTGAAAGTCAGCTTTCTCATTAAATGTTTCTCATTAAAAGACTAGAAGCTGTAAAAAGGTAGAATTTAGAGAAATGAGTATATAAATATATACTGTGACAGGATGGGTTGCAAAGAAGTTTTGGATTTCTTCCTTGGGATTTTTTTTTTAATTCTAGTTATTTTTAAATCTGGATTTGAAGCTGGGATTTTTCTTCTTTCTGGGATTGTGTGTAACTGTTTCATGCAATTTATGAGGGATGATAATGCTGCCTTTCTAGAAAAGTAGTAAGACTTTTTTTATGCCTTGTGTAATTAAAATTTTAAAAAATGGCTACAAAACACTCTGCTGTTTTTCTGTGTGCAGTCTGAGGGCTTTTCTGGCACTGTTTCCTGGAAAGCTCCAATTTTGGGGTGAGAGCAACCTTCTTCTAAACCACCTATTACAGTTGTTAAGCCTTAAAGTCAGTGCTGTGCTGTAGACATTCAGCAGACCCTAGAGGTCTCTTTATTTCTGGGGGTGTTAGTCATTTTACCCAGAGGCAGCTTTGAATCCTAATGAAACTTGCAAAACCATACCTGAAAGTAATCTCAAGTAAATGTGGTTCCAAACCCCACTATTGGCTATTGCTTTGAATCAATCACCACTTTAACTCTGAATGGGAAAAAAAAAGGACAAAAAATAACCCAAAATAAGCTTTATTGCAAGTCAAGTGTCGTCTTAATGATACAAATGTTCAAGAGAAAGCTTTTTTTCTTAAGACTTCTCTTTTCAAAATCCCCAAACTCAACAAAAGATAGGAAAAATCACTGAGTTTAACTTGGTATAGTCTTTGGTCAGCACCTACATGCAACTGGAACAATCCTGGATGTGCTTTGGCTGTTTTCACATGTGAAATTCTGTTGCATGGCCAGTTACAGGCACCAGCTGTCACAGAAAGCACCATTGAGACACACACTTAACACATGACAGTACAAAACATAAAAAGAAAAAAAAAATCACTAAAGTAAACTAAATCTCAAGTCATTGTACAATCATCTTTCTTACAGAACAAGCTATGATAAAATGAGGCGTGTACAACTACAGCATTAATGAGATTTCTAACACATGAAGTTCAGATACATAACTTCCATAATTAAGTTTGCAGGTGTGGCAGTCCTGACAGGGCACTCAGGGCTCAGAAAATGCCCCCCCCCCTGGTTTCCAGCCAGCACCAAACACAGTGAAACATTCTCTTCTGAGAGACATTTCCTTCAGCTGCCTGCAGGAATTAATTCATGCCAGTTTGTGGAGCACCCTTTCTGAGCACGAAGTGTGGCTGCCTGTGTTGGCCCGTGAGGTCACTGAGGGAAGGGCAGCACAGTTTGGTTCTGCAGTTCCAAGGGGATTAAAAACAGTCCAGGTATTTTGCTACAGGGCTTGTGCCTCCTCCACTATCTGCTGTGGGTGATTCAGAGCACAATCCCACCGAGCTGCTGTGAAACATGATCTCTGCAGAGACTGATATTGTGATATTTGTCCTCTATGATTCTTTTTTTTCCCTTTTTTTAAAATTGTCTTCCTTAGTTCTCATTTGCAAGAGCACTTCAGAATATCTCACCATGTGAACAGTTTACAATATCCCACTTCAGGATATCCTACTACAGTGATCTTTCAGCTCTGATATACTTTAGAATTACTTATATATTGCTGGTCCAAGTAGAAAAGAAAACATCTTTCAAATCCACTTCTTTTTTTCTTGATTAAGAAAGTACCTCTAAAAATGTTATAGCTCAAATTTATAAAATGAAAGAAAAACAAGTTTCCCTTTTTGCTTACATATTTGTTATTTTCTCCATATATTACTGCATTAAAAATAAATAAACCTCTATAATTTTTTTTCATTAGGAAGTATAGCAAAATACCCAAAGTGTTACAGACTGCTAACAGGAAAAAAAAAATAGCTCACATTTTTGTGCCATTTAGTGCCATATGATGACTTCTTGAACTTTAGCTTTCTTAATACACTTTAAATCGAGGTTATATAAAGGATACAGTAACCATGATTTGCCCTCGTAATGGAAGTTTTGGCAGTGGCAGAGTTTTAAGTCACCCTCCTGCAAGGGCGGCTCTGCAGTCCGGGCAAGATGGGAAGGAAGGGCTCTTCCCCTCTGCCTTCCTCCCCCCAAAACACACTTCTCGGCGGCAGATCCTCTTTGAAAAGCCACGTTCTGGGGCGTGCAGACGGAACAGAGGCGGCTGAGGAGCGGCTAGTGGAGGCGCACCCACAGCCTCACCCTGAGGGGCTCTGTGGGGACATGGCCGCCCTCAGGGCCGCCCTCATGGCCGCGCTCCGGCCGCGCCGCGCCCAGGGGCTCGCTGCTGATCTCCAGGGCGTG
>WBND01001174.1:63232-77605 GCA_013398595.1 Tychaedon coryphoeus
ATTTCTATTTTAATTTTCCTGGTAAAGAACTGTTACTCCTCATTCCCATATCTTTGCCTGAGAGCCTCTGAATTTCAAAATTATAATAATTTGCAGGGAGGGAGTTTACATTCTCCGTTTCAAATAGAGGCTTCTGCCTTTATTGGCAAACACCTTCCCTTCAAACCAGGACACAGCAAAAGGCAGATTTAATTTTCAAGGCTGAGGATTTCTCAGATCACTCTGCAGCCTGGAAAGGAGGAGGAGGGAATGCACCACCACAAGGAGAAACCTCTGGTTTTAGTGTGTTTATACAGAAGGGTCACAGTTCTCACGTTCTTACGACCAACAGAAACTATAGAGGAATGCATTTCACAACACTCTATGCAAATTCCCTGAAACCTTCTCTGAAAATTCCATACTGTACCAGTATGAAATGTAACTAAAAAAGCACAGTGAAAATAAGGAAAATTTTTAGACAGGAGCAAGTAATGCAGTACTTTAAATACCTGAACCCATAGATGATGAGAGTGATTAGAAAGTGGGGTTTTTTTCACACATTTTATGGATGTCACTTTTACTGCCCAGAAAGTTGTAGAAACTGACAAGGTTAATAATATTTTAAAAGTGTAATAACAAGATACAACAATTACAAACTAGATATGACTTCCTGTAACTTACCCTTGTAAGACCACAAAATGCAGCAAGACAGAAATTAAATCTCAAGTGTAATTCTCTAAAAACTTCATCAATTCTGTAAATATTGGACTTCCACCAGCCTAATCACCCACCCCTACAAGCAGCTATGGAGCAGACACCAAGACTAAAATGATCTTCTGCAAGGAGATTTGTTTAGCTGTCCCAGACCATAAATGCTGCCCAACCTCCTCTTGGCAGCAGAACATGCTGAAGACATGTCCAGCTTCCCAGTAATTAAAGGAGAATTATTTTCCTGAATGTACTCCAGGAACAAGACCACATCTCACACTACAAAGGAATGTTTGCAAGCTTTAAAAACCTCATCCTTTCACAGCTGTTGATGTGTTTACTGTCAAATTATTACTGCCAGCAGGACCTAGGTGAGGCAGGGGGAGAAAAGATATTTTCACCATTGAATGTGGCCTGTTTAAAAGATAACCTCCATTTACTACTGGTGTCATATTTGTGAAAATACCTCAAAAAAGTAACAGTGCTTTTTTATCCTGGTACTTACATTGTTAGCACTTCTCTTCTTCCTGCTGTCTTTTTTGGAGTAGCCATTGATTTTGCACTCATAACACACTTCAGGGGACAAAGCATTTTCTCCATCAGCATCTCCATCCCGTGGCAGGTACTGGCCTTTGTTAAATCCCATCCCTGAGACACAGTGTCTGTGGAATGAAAACATGTTTCAGTTACTCCTTTATGAACTGTCCCTGCTAAATGGAGTGTGTGTAATCTGTGCCACAGTGTCTGTACCCCCTTCCTTGCCCTTCCCTCAGCAGGAGGGCTGGGCATTAATTTACTTCACACTGGAGTGGCTTACAGAGGGAAATGCAAACTCTGGCTGAAGGCTTTTAGACTGATCTAATTTTCATTCACAATTCTACAGAGAAACGAACAAAGCCAGCCTGCCCTGAAGTTTGGGGACTACAGAATTTATCCATTGTCCTGTACCAGAACCATGTTAATTTGTGTTTAATGCTCCAGATTGATGAGTGATACTTAAACCCTTTAATTATCTCAGTATACAGGGTACCTATCCCTATGCATTATCAGTCCTCATTGAGCAGGTCTGTGAAGGAGTTCATGTGTTGCTGCTGGGAGAGAAAGCAGAACTCCTAATTAGTTAATTTTAATAAATTTATTAACTAATTTTAAATACAGCATATAAATAACGTTGTTTATATGCTACATTTAAAATTAATATCATGTTGCATGTACAGACTTTTTTTTTTCTAGTTTCTGGATATTTTGTGCAAAACTAGAAAGGACTTAGCAGCTTGTCCTTCATTTGCCCCTCTGCACCTTCTGAATGGGGAAAAACACGTGGAGAAACTCACCCTTGTCCAACTCTGTAGTAGCCAGGGGGGCAGCCACAGAGATAACCACCCTCAGTGTTGGAGCAACCGTAACTGCAGGGGTTCTTGGCAGAGGAGCACTCATTCACATCGTGGCAGGCATGGGAGAACTGGTCATAGGAGAACCCGGAGGGGCAGACACACCTGTAACTCCCCACGGTGTTGTGGCAAGAGGCAGAGCCGCACGTGTGAGGGTTGGAGCATTCGTTTTCATCTGGGAAACAAACACAAAAATATTGGTGTTTTCTAGTCTGAGAGACAGCACAATGCAGCTACAAATCAGAATATCTGCAAGTCCCATCTGCCACGTGCTTGACCTCATCATCCCACAGAAACTTGGTTTCTGAAAGAGAAAAGGAGGATCATCTTCACTTGAGGCTGTTAAGATACAGAGAGGATGACACCTCCAGTCACTGTGCTTTGGTTTCAGGAGAAAAAAATCCCAGACCAACAGACAAACAAACCAGAAACCAAACCCAAATAAAAAAACCCCAAACCAGGAAGGTTGTGGGACAGAAAGTCATGTTTTGGTAGTTGGTATTATGGTTATTTCATTTCTCTAGCCAAGGCATTTCTCTAAAGCCTGTAGGTTTTCTTCACTGAGTTTTCCTCCCCACAGTTTTCCTCCCCAAGGCCACTAGAGAATACTTTGTCATTCTTGCCTGCAGTCACTTGGAGCGAGATGCTTCTGAGGACTATAATTTACAGAAACTTATGCTGATTTGGGGTTTTGTGAGAGCTGCTCTTTGTGTGTTCTGTCACTCTCACCCCAGTCCTTTGCTTTCTTTGCTGAAGAGCAGTATTAAGTCAGGAGTGATCACAGTGATTGGGACTTCAGAAAAACTGGCTTGTGTGCTACTTTATGTTAAAATGGGTAAAATAAACTAATTTTTATGTATAGAATCAAGACAGTGAAATCAGCCTAAATGAAACGTATGGCAGTGCTCACAGTCATGCTCTGATTATGATACCATTGACAGAAAACCATGAAAGAGAACCTGAAAAGGTAAATATTTTGTGTTGGTCTTTGTGAGCAGCACTGGATGACTTTGTTTCTGTGCATATTGGCTTTTATTAAAAAAAGAAAATCCCACATTTCTTTTTGTATGTGATACAGCTTAGTTCATGAACCACAGAAAGTAAGTGATGGATTGAATGAGCTAAATCTAAACAGAACTCCTCAGCTTCCTTATTTGTCCCATTGCCTGCACAAAGAACTAATGTTGGCATTAAGACTGTGTTTTGGAAGTAGGAAATCCTTTATGGTTTTGTTGATTTTTTTCCTCATCATTTGTTTTAGATGTTATTCTGTAGAATTCTTAAATTGCTAGGGGTTTTTTGTGTTTTTTCGTTGTTTTTTTTTAATGACAGCTATGTTTTTTTAATGCTTTTTTTCCTCAGCAGAGGTATTTACATTGATACTTTCTGGAATTCTGTGAACATTCAATGATGGGGATTTTTCACAGAAGAAACAGGTGAGAATTTAGACCTTTCTAGGGAAGCTAATTGTCACAGTGAATTTCAAAATGCTGAGAGGATTTTCTTGCTACCTCCTGTCATTGATTTACATTGGGAGTAGTAAATGTATGGAAGGAGACAGATAAGAGAGATTTTGTGTGCACACCCTTTGTTCTTCTCATTTTTCCCTTGCCTGGTATTGTCCCTATAAACACTGAGAAACATTTGCTGTTAAATGCAATATTGTGCTGTTTGCTTCCTTACCAACACACTGATTCCACTGGTAATGCTGGATAAATCCTTGTGGGCACCCACATCTGTATCCACCCAGGATGTTCTGGCAGCCATGCTGGCACCTATGGTTTCCATCACATTCATCCACATCTGTGTGTTCAGGAGGGAAGCAGAGCAGGACACAGGATTACACCCACTGCCAAACACTGCTGGATCAGAAGTTTTGTCATGACCCAGCTGTGTGCTCTGGCAGCCCAAGAAGCCAAATCTGTGCTGGGCTGCGCCCCAGTGTGGGCAGCAGGGCAGGGGGATCCTGCCCCTCTGCCCCCAGGTGAGACCCTGAGCACCTGCAAAGCTGCCCCAGCCCTGCCCCAGCACAGCCAGGAGCTGGAGCTGCTGAGCCAGGCCAGAGCAGGCTCCAGGGTGATCCCAGGGATGGAGCAGCTCTCCTACAAGGGCAGACTGAGAAAGCTGGGGCTGTCCAGTCTGGAGAAAAGAAGGTTTCAAGGGGACCCTAGAGGCGCTTCCAGTGCCTAACGGGGCTACAGGAGGGCTGGAAAGGGTGTGCAGTGATGGGACAAGGACTTATGGCTTTAACTGAAGACAGGTAAATGGAACCCAGATATATGGAAGAAATTGTTCCCTGTGAGGGTGGGCAGGCCCTGGCACAGGGTGCCCAGAGCAGCTGTGGCTGCCCCTGGAGCCCTGGCAGTGCCCAAGGCCAGGCTGGACACTGGGGCTGGAGCAGCCTGGGACACTGGAAGGTGTCCCTGCCATGGCTGGGGTGGCAGTGGATGAGCTTTACGGTCCCTTCCAATTCAAGCCATTTTGTGGCTCCGTGACTTATGACAGATAAGATAAGAGGACCATGCAGGCTGCTGTTCTGGAAAGCCTTAAGGTCAACTAATGTTTAGTTGTTCCCACCAATTATGTGATTTGAGCTCTTGAGCCTTTTCAGTACTCAAATTTGGAGAATAAACACTATTCTTTGTAATCCCACACGTTGTTGCTTTTGTGTAAGGCTTATAATTTGAGGGGTTTTGTAATTTCAGTTTTAAACCAACCACTCACGGATAAGCTTTCCTGAAACATATTGTAGTGTTTGAATGTCAAATATGGATGTCTTTGCAATTGAAAATAAAAAGCCACATAAAGAGACTCTGAGACAAGTGTTAATAAAAGGAGACAGCCACAACCATCCCACCCTCCAAATTCTAAAAACGTAGACATCTGTAATTGTATCTGCTATAGGAAATAAGTAGATTGTAAGCAATTTAATTTTTAAGGTACAGTATAAAAGTCTAGTAGAAAATAAAAAAATGTTTCTTTGTTTTAGAGGCACATCAGGACATATGCACTTTAGTAAACTGACAGGAGATAAATCTTAGTAAAACTTCTAGCTGCATATATTCTGGACTGCTGTTCTAGAAATAACCTCTAAATATCAATTCCTATTTTAAATGCTCTGTCAGAGTTGCTGGTATTTTGAGAGGTCATAAATTTCTTCCTGTATACTCTTGCATTTCTAATTCTCAGCAGCCAGGTGGCCTTGTACTGCCTTTAATTTTCTTCTTTGCTCAATACCTGAGGCCCACTGAGAAGTCTGGAGCTCTCAAATAGAGATTTCCTGACTGAGGCTTCCCCTTGGGCCAATAGAGTGAGATAAAGCTAATCAATACAACCTGCATTTCCACTGTAAAAATTATCTTTCTGAATGCAGTGAATTGGCTTTCTTGGATGTGTAACTTTGTGGTAGGAGAATTAAGTATAGAATTTAGAATCTAATCTTAGTCCACCCTCAGGTAGATAATTAAAATTAGCCAAAACGAAAATTGTAAACAGATTCTGTTTAGACATGCGAAGACATAAATGTAAAAAAAGCCCCACTACTACTAGACTTAGATGCAAAAACCTGTGTCAAGTTGAAATGGCAGCTTGAAAACAACTGTTGAAGAGTTCAACTAGACAGTCACCTTTTTATCCTAATTTCTGTAACTATTACTTGAGGCAGTACGTTCTTGCATATGCTTTTCTTATACTTACAATTAGTCTGATACTTTCAAATTCTTTTTGTAGTTACTTTTACTGTGGCTGGTGCTCTGTTTTCTTTGTCTCTGAAATCAAATTGTTCACTAGAAAGTGTGGTAAGAATGCTCACCATAAAAAAAATCTGACTGTTCCCAGTTACCTTCACAGTTTAATCCAGTAGAATCCAGAGAAAATCCCCTTTGACATTCACAGGTAAAACTTCCAGGAGTGTTTTGGCAAATTCCTTTTGATCCACATAGTGATGGATGAGAACCACATTCATTGTTATCTTCAAAATACAGAGGAGATAGAAGGTTGGTTTACCTTGTGGCATGATGCTAGACATGTTCATATAACATAAAAATAAAATCTGCAGAGGTGCAACATTTTATTTTGTAGCTTTTAATTTTTAAATGCCAGATAAACTGGAGGCTCATGCAGAGCAATGAGTAATTAATAAATTGGAAGTGCTAGTGGTAGTTCAGTTGTGATATGAGTATGGAAGAATAGGCATGTAATTGCTGATATGGGAAAAATGCTGCCCTTCTGTGTTAGCTGAACTAAAACAGTTTCAGTTGGCAAGATTTATATTTATGCTCAAGATCTAAAGACATCTGTATCTACTAAAAAAAAGAAAATGCAGTCTGGTTTGGATTAACTACATTTTAAATGAGATTTTAATAATTCACCCTTTTGTCTCCATGTGGTTATACGTAGAACATAATAACATGTATTAAATATGTACAACTCTTTACTAACCAAGAAAATAGAAATAGTGGACAGACTGGATAGACTCATTTTTTTCTTTAGCTGTAATTGCTACTTTTCAAAATCTGTTTTCTGCCCTCTTGACACTATTGCTCTGCATAAAGAGCACAAGAGATAGTTGAGAATGTTGCTTTTAAAAGAAAACCCAGTGTTTTTCTTACCAATACAAGCTGTGTGATGTTGTGTAAAACCAGGTGGACATTTGCATGTGAAGCCTCCAAGGGTGTTGACACAGAGAAACTGGCAATTGTGCTGTTTGGTTTGACATTCATCAAGATCTGAAAGTTAGAGTGTTGTTGTTTAAAAAAGTCAACAGGGAGGCACATTTAATCAAATTTGATAAAAATACCACACTTATACCTACTTACCTTTACATGTCTTTCCATCTTCCTGCAGGACATAGCCCCGGGGACATGAGCACTGATAGCTTCCTTCTGAGTTCTTGCAGATAAAATTGCATGGCCTGGGAGACTGAGAGCACTCATCAAGATCTAACAAGAGGAAAATACTAAGTTATCTTTTGTCCTCATCTCTCTGGCAGAAAGATGTTTGCTACACAGCCCAACATTTTAGAGAAGAATGCTCATAGAAGAAACCCCCCCATTCACATTTGTTCAGGGTTCCTAATCCTTTCTCTACAAATGTGTTGCTGTGGAGTTTATATGGGGTTGCCACTACCATGACAAACTGTCTTGAGGAGTAACACAGTCGAGTGACAGTGGCATTGGTATTTTCACCTAAGCAACAAATATCTACTTTTTGGTATACAATGATACTTGTACCAACAAAAAAGTGGGAAAAATGTAGACTGTGAAGTAATGAGCTGGTTTGTCACTTCAAGTGGTTGCACAGCTTTAACAAACTTCAGTGATCATTCTACTGCATGAATACTGCCAGCAGAGCTTGTTCCTCTATTTCCCCAAATGAAATACAAAACCAGAAATGTGTATTAGGAAAAGAAATGAAGGACAAGAGGCACAAGAGAGAAAGAGAAAAAGAATGGTTTGCTACAGGGGTTTACTAAGGTTGGTACATCACTGTGTAAAAACTAAAAAAATAACTGGTGATTAGACTTTGATGATTAATTAATAAATCTTACCATTACAAGATGTGCCAGTTATGTCAGTGGTATAGCCAGCTTTGCAAAAACACCGGAATGAGCCCATGGTGTTAATGCACTGCCCATTCCTGCACAGGTTTGCCAGGACCTTACATTCATCAATATCTGTATAGAAATTATTAAGTATGTGTCATTATATATATTACATATATCGTATCTCAGTTTTGAATTTGATTTTTTTCTTCTCTTCCATTTTTGCAGAGCTCCTCACCATCATGCTTCTGACAGGAACTTTCTCCCTCTTTAAAAATGGGTCTGAAACCAAAGCCAAACATCTTTCAAATTTCATTACTGTTCTTTGCAAGAACACCCTCCTGCTGTTTCACTGGGTACTCAGATTCCAGTTTTGCTAACTCCAAATACAAACCCCATTCAAGAAAACTTTCTTATGACTACTTCCACCAACATTAAGAAATACACATCAGCTTCTGCTATCTGTGTGGAAGTAGTACCTGCAAAGCATTGTGAGATCATTGTTAAATGAGATGTTTGTTGCCCTTGCCATGTATTCAGCTTTTCAGCAATACAAAAGCTTTGGAATAATTTCTAGCTTTTAGTTAGTGGTTGATACTTCCAACCAGATCCTAATCCTGAAAATTCTGCGCAGTTGATCTGGTTGCAGCTACTGTCAAATGTGTTTTTAATTTCTAGTCTCTCAGCATTATTTGATAAACCAAACTCTGATGTTTAACAGGAAATTCTCCAAAGGAACTTCAAAGAGAATTCTTCATTTTCCTAAGCACACGAGCTTATTCTTTTCCCCTTTTCTACCTCTTCTCGTGCCTGCAAATACCTCTTCCATCTGTGGTGTAGCCTGATCCGTGTGGACAGAGTTTCTTGTGCTGGGTGGTTCCGGGGAGGGGGCAGAGCCTGCACTGGTTGCCCCAGCCCCGGCCCCTGTCGCAGCAGCACTCGGACCGGGTGACCAGGTTCTGGCTGCTCGACGCCATCTGGCACATGGTCTGCAGAACTTCGGCAAAGCAAAACCCCCGGCGGTTGTCTGTGAGGAGGAAGGAGAGAGGCTGGGACAGGAAAGGAGATAAAGATCTGCTCCATTAAGCATCTGGTGTATTATTCTGGCTCTCTGTCAATATATGCAAGCAGCAGCCAGGAAGTCCAGCTTGATCTAGCCTTTCAGAATTGCTGTGTGCTCTGGTAAAATGCTGCCATCCCAGATATATCCAAGACATCCCTAAGGTTCAGTATCTGCATGAGCTGGGTAACAGTTTTGCTCCTAGGAAAGTTGTGCCCTTGGTAGTAAACTGAGCTTCCACTTCAGTTGCCTGTGCTGTGTTTGCATTTGAAGGATGTATTTGGAGTGGGGTTAGAAGTTTGTTTAGTTTGTTTGTTTTACTGGCCATAATAACACATTTGATCATCTGTAATTATCCTGGTGTGGTTTGAATAAAAAATCCTTACAACTTAGAAGTGTATGTGCAACTCAGTACTTTTTCAGTGGTACTCTTGTTGGGGAAAAAAATAAAATTGTGTGGCCTTGTTGTTGGTATGCCCCTGCCCCCTAACTCTATTTTAAATTTTTTGGTTAATGCCTCTCAATAATGAAAAGGAAGCAAAACTTTAAAGTCATTTGGCTCCTACAGGTTTCCTTCCAACAGGGAGCTGAGAGAAGAAATCCCAGTTTCCAGTGCTAATACAAACCCCAAATCTTTCAGAGATTATATCTTCTGAATAGGGTATGTCACCTGTCTTATTTCTTGAATAAAATGGAGACATTGTCAATTACTGATCTGAGAATGCTAATACTTTTAAATGTAAGATTTTTTTTTTTTCTCACAAAGATAGTAGTGATCCCTCAGAATGTATAAATCCATCAATACTCAGATGATCTCTTTTACAAATTAGAAGAATCTGTACACTTCTTACAAGAATTAGGCAAAAGGCAAACTTTGGCTTTAGGAAAGACTTAATCTGTCCACCTGGTAACTTAACTGCTTACATCAAATAAAGCTGTCCTCACTGAAAGTGTCAGTTCTGAGAAACAAAATATTTGTTGTAGTACTTAGCAAGACTCTGCATATTTCTGTTCTCCCAGACAGGGATATTGTGCAGGTCTTTAGGGACATTATAACCTGAAGAACACATAAATGCTTTGTCTCCAGTTTCAGATGTGGAATGAATTTTAATGTGAGTGGAATATAAAGGTTTGCACAATGTATTTAAAACAATGTAATCTGTGACTTAAAACTCGTGCTATAATTCTGTGTTTCTGACAGATCCATTTTTCATTATAATTTCTAACCCAGGAAACCTGAAACGAAAAGCAGCAAAAAGCAAACCTTCCCAAGGCAGAAAATAATAAGAAAATTACATATTAAATATAGGAAAGCAGTAATGACCTCCAAACAGGGTATTTCCTTGGCATTAATGACTGGCTGGGGTCAGCAGACTGCAGTTTTCTCTTCCCATCTGGTTCTAATCCTTAGGAAATACTCTGCACTTCAATGTTATTGCTTAGCCATTAAGTCAGCACACTCCTCATCACAATTTACGGGGAGCTGGTTTTATAGTAATGGCATCAGATATTTATGCTATTTTCATGCAAGAATACTAATAAATACATCTTTTCAGTGCTGTATGTACACTTGAACACTGGTCAAGAAAAAGCAAATTTTTGCAGTTCCGTTTGACTCCAAAAAGGGGAATGATGAATTTTGTAGTGCAAATGGACAAATATGAATGTATTAAAAAGAAAATACAGGTTGATGAACAAAAATCCTTCATCAGCGTTTATCTTGCAGGCCTGCCTCAAAAAAAAATTCTTGCAATTTTCTAGTAAAATCATAGTATTTTATGTCTGAATTAAACGTACAGAAAATTCAGATACCTAGTTGCCATATGGTGCTTAAGATCATGTTCTGAATAACCAAATTGTATTCTGCATCCATTTTTGAATTATCTCAAGGTGACTAAACTCTCCTTTAAAAATCCCTGTATTTTGCCTACATTTATGTCCTATGGAATTAAGACACCTCTATGTGAGCCTGATTGCTACAAGCTGTTCATTCCTATAATTATTTAATATAATAATATATTTATTATAATAATATTTTGTATCATTATTTAATTAAGAAGTGTAATTATCTAATTTCTGCAGACATGACAGCTGTTAGGTGTTCAGAAGTCTAATTTTCTCTCTGCATTTACTCTCTAATGTGAGATGACATGTGTACAAAAGAGACATTTACCAAGGCACTCAGTGCCTGATGGACTTGACAGGAATCCTTCATTACATTCACATCTGTAGCTCCCCACAACATTCACACAACGACCATTTTCACAGACACCGGGCTTGGAGCGGCACTCGTTCTCATCTTTACAGAAAACATAAAAGCATTAATAAAAATTATAATAGTAACAGCAACAGTAAGAACAAAAATAACAACATCAACAAAAACAACCACAACAACTCATTAAAAGAAAATATATCAGACTCTCTAGAATACATTAAATATTCCACGTAATAGTTGAAAAATATTTTCAAGATGTGGAAAAATCAACTGATTAATCCTTGAAAGGACTTTCCAAGGAACACTATCCTATTCCATTCCTTCTGTACTTCATCCCAGGACAAAAGCTTTAATGCTCCACAGCTTATAACAAGAAGCAGAAAACACAGCGGAGCTAGTTCCAGTCACAACATTTACCTGGTAAGTAATATTTAAATAAAATTGGAATACATGCATGATTTGAGTGATAAATCTTCACTCTATAACCATCAACAATCTCTGAATATATTTGATCTCTCCCACAGTAAGTCATATTTCAGTCTACATATAATTTTCCTGAAAGCTTACAGTCTTCATGTATTTTCTTCCATAGCTAATGGCACACATATTGTAAGCAATTACACAAATTTTTTAGATGCTTAAAGTGCTTAGAATTTAGATGCTTTACATGCTCATAAAAACCTCAGGTTCTTTAAAGGCAGAATTACATGTCAAAAAAAAAAGGACAAAATTCTTGTTAATACAGATTGTTTTCCCTAAAATAAAAAAAAATCATAAAGACCTCTACAGGAGAGTAGTTATTCTCTTGCTGAAGGAACATTGCTATAAAATACTTCTATTTAAAACATTCACTAAAATGGGTGTTTAATTTTTTTTTCCCCAGAGAATTTTTGAATGGTCCTGAGTATTTTTCTATATACCAGAAGAAAGTACAATTTGCCAAAATATAGCTATTGTGTTCCCCTCAACTAATTGAGTAAATGATGGAGGAAAGGTGTTTGTTTATTTCCAGGATGGAGAATTGTTTTGAACTATGACAGTTTCTATATATTTTGGTTTTTTATCACTTTTGTAATTAGTTTCAGAATCTTAAGAGTCTTAATTGTTTAAAGAAGTGACACATTATTTATATTAATGCTAAAGGAAATGTAACTTTATTTAAGAAAATCTTACTTCCTACCCATAAATTGAGGTCTCGTGTTTGGAAAATTAATTTTTTAGATGCACCAACTGTCTGAAACACTTCTGGATTTAGTTGTTGAGCAATGGAGCTTTTATTCTGAAATCCTTATTAGTCAGTTAGAACTCACGCTGAAACAAAGTAGAAAGTTTAAGATGCTGGGTATAATTAGATATCTTAAGTGTCCTCCATGAATTGTTCTTTTCTGATTTTATATATATATATATATGCACATATACAAAAAAATTTAATCTGTTTGCTTGTGTATATTCAATTAGATACCTTCTTCCCTCTCTGAGCTTTACCTGTGCATCCTTCTCCATCAGGTCTCTGGGTCATCCCAGGAGGACAAATGCACACAAAGGTACCAATCAGATTTTTGCAAATCATGCCTCTTGATTCACAGTCATGGAGACCTTCAGCACACTCATCTAGATCTGGGAAAAAAAAACAACAACAAAACTTTTGTGTTTGAACTTCCAGTAGCTTCAGTTCCTGAAGATAACTTCAAGAGAAAGGATGTACAGGCCTCCCTAAGTAAAAGATCTGAAGGAAAAGTCCAAAATCTATGATTATTTGCAGTTATTTTGATCTTCATGAGCTACGTATCATTTTTTCAGGCTGAAGATGAATTTCATGATTGTGATATTCTTGGCATTGCAGTCCCCATCAAGGGTTACATTTGAAGACAAAAACACTAAACACTGCTTTTTTGTGAGTTCTGAAAGAGCAAATCATCACCTGCTGGGCTGTTTGCTACCTTCCACTGAGAGGATGAACACAAGATGCACAGAAATATTTGGATTTTGTGCTGGTGCTGGAAGGTGGGGAGAAGTTTATGCATCAGTCATTACCTTTGCACATCTTTTGGTCTTCCCTAAGTTCATATCCCACTGGGCAGGTGCACTCATAGAAACCGTAGGTGTTGATACAACGAAAAGCACACAGCAAGGGGTTCTGAGCACACTCATTGATATCTGAACAGAGAGAAACAAAACAGTCGTTCTCTACTAAGTTTCAAAACAATCATCAAGAAGGTTTTACTACACCTATGCTTCTCTTTTCAGCAAAAATTATCAGAAAGGCAGTAATCCAAATCATTAGCTTTTGAGTGACTAGAGAAAACTGAATAATGCTCTCCTTAAGAATAATGGCATAGTATATATATAAAACTACTTGAGCTTAGTATGGCAAGTTTCAGATTTTTATTATATGCTCATATTTAATGTACTTTTGTGTGCTGAGAAATGTCAGCTTCAGAAAGCAAACTAATTATGATTCATAAAATATAACATTTGTGAGAATGCCCCACACAGGGCATTCCCACTGAGTGTGGGAAGTCCTGTGATAAACTAAAAGTTCTGCTTAAGTCAATTCAGATTTCTTTTCCATATTTCACAGCACAGAAACTTTATTTTCCTCCCAGTTACTACAGCATGAAATACATGGCTAATAAAGTAATTATGCTGAGGACTGGATAAAAGCCAAAGGAGAAAAAAAATAATAAAGAGGACAAGTTACCTTCACAATTCATCATTGGGCCTGGCTCAAACCCTTCATGACAGCTGCACTCAAAGCTGCCAACCACATTAGAGCACGTTCCGTTTCCACAGGGGTTGCCAATGGAACATTCATCTGTATCTGTACATAATGAACAAATGCAGAGTGAAGAGAACTGGGACAAGTTGTGTTTTAAGTTCAAGAGTTCCAATTCCTATAACTGCACACACCTACGCAATGCACTCCTGTGAAATCCAAGTTGTACCCCATGGGGCACTCGCAGCGGAACGATCCATCAGTATTGATGCAGTGACCACTGGAGCAAATTCCTGGGCTTTCAAGACATTCATTGACATCTGAAAAGCAGAAAGATATTAACAACCACTCAGCTGATGCACTTCAAGTCTTAGAAAAGGCATGTAAAAAAGCTCTAAGCACCCTATTATGTTTGTCTCGAGCCATGCACTTCAAGAACTGTTCCCACATTTTACACATCAGCCTCTTGTCACCAGCAGCTGTTGTCACATGCTATTATATCCAAGTGTAGTTTTAAGTATTAATATTTACTTTTTGTATTCAGAAGAATACCTACCTTCACGTGTATCATCAATTCCAGGAATAGTTCCATGCCCATATGGGCACAGGTCCTGAAAAGCAACTGCAGAGATACATTTTCATTAAAAAATAGAGCAAGCAAGAGACAGAATCATGAGAGATGGTTAAAGCCATCCAAAAAGGATACTAGTTCAAGTCTGTACAGAGCAAAACCAAGAAATCAATATTTGTCTATGGTTTCTT
>WBND01001174.1:77745-88237 GCA_013398595.1 Tychaedon coryphoeus
CTCCTTTAAATTTAAATTTTAAATATGTACCTTCTTCTTCCTTTGGACAGAGCTCACAAGGATCACCCCATCCTTCTCCTGGCATTTTACTACAGCAACACTTGGCCTTTGTGGTGTTGAAAGCCTTTGGCACTGAGCACTTCCCATTCTCAAAGCTGGTGAAACAGAAGCTCTGACGAGTATCTAGGAGAAGAAAATACAGTTATGCAGAGTTAAAACCTTCTCCCAAGTTAGATGATGACTGCCTGCCCTGGGAGAAATAACATAAGACCTGAATTTTTCATAGTTTTTAAAAAGCACTTAGCAATCCTTGTAAAGATATAAATTGGAAGGGGTTTTTACAGAGTATCTGTTATCTTTCAAACCGAGTTATTACATTTCTTATCCATGAACTTACCAAAGCACCTCCTCCCATTATCAGACAGAACAAAACCCGTGGGACAGATGCACTGGAAACCTCCTGGGGTGTTTGTGCAGGACCCAAAGAGACAAATGTTGGGATCCTCGTTGCACTCGTCAATATCTGTAAAGAAATGGAGAAACCTTCACCATAACCTCACTTGCTGTGAACTCCTAGGTTAAGGAAGATTGTTTATTTATTGACTGATTGATTGAACTGAAGCAGCTTCCAATAAAGTGCCCAAGAGATAAAGCAGCCTCTAGATCTCGCTGACTCCTTCAAATCAGTTTCTCACTGGCATGCACCTTCTTTTCTAAATACCATTCTCTGTTCTTCATTATACTCAAAATATAAACATTAAATAAATGCTTTCAGAATATATTTCCTGTAAGAACAATATTTTTCTGTAAGCATAAAACATCCAAAGATTATTTTTTAAAATCTATATGTTGGGAGTTCTTTTTAATTAAAGGTGTATCTTTTTTATGCTTCCTGTCAAGATTCGGAGGGACTGAGACTATAGATAGTTATTAATAGAGTGACACCTTTAATTGTATTTATGCACCCAGATTTGTATTTAACAGTCTTTTACTGCCACTCTCATTGTGTTATTTAAAATGTATTCCTGTTCTGTTGAATAATCTATTATATATTAGTATTACTATTATAAGACAATTAAGATTTATTTTTAATAGCGGTATATAATTAAACATTATATTAAATAATTATCAAAAGCATAAGCCAAAGTATTAGTATCTAGTGTAAATCTCCAGTGCTTGTAAAATTGTGCAGCTCAAATAGCATCAGGTGTACATCCCCCATCTATACAGAAAACAGACAAAGCAGGAAAATAATACAGTAAGAGACACTTAACTTTTCATATCTATTATTCAAAACTTTATTTTAACTTATTATATTCTGCAAATATTAAAAAATATATACACCACCTTGCTAAGGTAATTTTTAAAGGTTATTATAATCTGATAAATTATGAGATGCATTTTAATAATCTTCAAAATACAACGTTTTCTGAGTCTTTCAGTAAGGAATATTGGAAGAACCATGACAGAAGCCTGTGGCTATATAAGCATTTTACAATAAAAACCACACCAAACTTAACCAAAGTATGGGCAGGAACAAGGCTCTCTGCATGAAAATTAGCTTAGTGGATGCTTAATACTCAAATGTGTAGTACCATTTTTGCCCATATTTACTGAATTCTCTGCTGTTCTGAGTTTCAGGAAACAAAAAAATGGAAATACAATCTTTAGTATTTGGAAAATATAAGTGGATCGATGGAAGAAATCAGGTAGGAGCAGATCATGTGATGTAACTTCTGAAAAAGACTACCTTGAGTCCCATTTTCAGAAATTGCTATTAGGTACATGGACAAACCACAATCTGGATTTGACTGAACAATGCAGTAGCTTCCCATGGACAGGCTCTTTTTGTGTGAAGCATTCTAAGTCAGCTGATTTCAGAGAAAATGGTAAATAATTTCCCAGTTGCTGTGACAGCTGTTAATACACAAAACTCAGGAATTCAGCTGCATAGAATAGGAAAATTGCTCTTCTGAAGTGCTCATTATTACTGCAATGAATGGTTTGGTGCTAAGACTCTTTCTGTGGCCATGATGGGTAGGTGATTAGCCATTAGACTGTGGAAGTAAACCAGTCCTTTCACCTTTACTCCTGTAAAATGGAAGGGAATATCTCACATGGGTAAGTGAAAGCTGAGAATTTTTCTGTGGCCCCAATTGCTCTGGTTTCTCCTGCATATAATCAACCTGAACTCACAAAGCAATCAGCCACTGCCAACCTTCACATCACACACAGAAGCCGTGGATTCTCATAAAGCTGTTTGCATACAACATCAATAGAGAGTAATGGGGAACATCTGCTGCAAGGGCTGTCAAAATATTAATCTAAGTTTTAGTGCAGTCACATGTGTTAATATGGGCACTTCTTAGGAGCTCTAGCTTCAGATTTTCTGGACACATGGCAAAATGACAAAAGAATGCAAGCAAGTCCCTTCCATTCAGTTTGGGCAAAAATCTGTCTGCAAGTCACTGAAGAAGATTCTGAGAAGGTACTAAAGTGGCCATAAACACTAACATTCCTTGAAAACCAAAAACTTTCATTATTTTATATTCATGACTTTAGAACTGTAGGTGATTTGAATTCTCTTCAAACGTAACTGCTAGTATGGAGTCAGCAGCTGCCAAAAGAAATCATGAAGTTGGCAGGCAAACTGAATATTGGTAGCATGATACAAATGGCCAAGAGAACTCTGGGGCTTAGAAAAATAAATCCTGATGTTCAAGACAAAAAGCTTAAAATGGTTTCTGCTCCTGCAGCCACGCGATTAGGTGGCAGTAAGTCATATCTTAAATGCCCAAAAAATTCACAGTACCCCATGCTTTGCTCTGTTGGGAGCTGTAACTTGGATTTATTTTGTGTTCTCTGCCACGGCAAATCTTAGTTCAGTGTGTGACATTCAGCTCCTGAATGGCATTCAAGGCTTTAAGTGAGACCTCGATGAATGAACTAGAACATAAAAATTGATGCCAGGTCTGCTGTATCTTCCTTCTCCTGTGAATCTCAGCACTTGAGAGGCATTATACAAAAGGTAAAATCAGGAAACAGTTGATAGAAAAACTGATTTAACTGATTGTTCCTATAAGCACCATAATTTTACCAAAATTTTTAAACTTCGTTTCCCTCTGAAACCAAATGCTTAGTTCATGCACTGATTGCCAATTATTACCTTCCGTAAAAAATTATATAAATACAGTGAACACATCTCTTTTATGAATTGTATTTTTTCAAAAGTGACTGAAAGATAAAAAAATACTTCTTTTTTTAAAAGTATTTTTCCCTGCATTAACGAAGAAATCAATGTTCGAAACAGACAACTATACAGTACAAAATATTCTCTCTTTCTTTTCTAAACCTCTTCCTGAGGACTTTTCATACCTATTCTCTGTCACCTTGATTTTAAATCAGGAAACATTCACAACCATTAGGATGTACTACTGCTTCCCACTCAATTAGAACCACATAAACATTCTTAAATTGTTCAGGAACAACGGTTACAACTTGCCTTACCAATACAACTTTCACTTTTTACTTCGTATCCTGGTGGACAGATGCACCTGAATGATCCTTCCAAATTTTGGCAGGTACCAGGAGAGCATGAACCAGGCAGTGCCACACACTCATTGGTATCTTTGGGGAGAGGAGGAAATCAAGGAATGTTTATAATCTTGTAATACTTACAATAACAAAACATGAAAAAGACTGAAGGGTCCTGTACTAATTTTGTTTTTTTAGGGCAATTAATTGCTTGAAGACCAACACTAATTACAAAAAAATCCTGTTACTTCTACTGTGCTTTCATTCGAGTCACTATCATTCTCTTTTGATATTTACATAGTCAGACTGTGTTGCTTCCCTCTACATGGGAGCTATTAGTTTATTTCAGCTCATCAGTATTTGAACATCATGTGGTTTCATACATACCAACACAATTCTTGCCATCCAGAGTAAGCTCATAACCTTCATTACACAAACATTTGAAAGAACCAATTTCGTTGAAACACCGTCCATTCCTGCACACCTGACCAAAGAAGGAGCTGCACTCATCAATATCTGATAAAAAAAATTAAAACATATCAAAATTGAACCCAAGAAGTGACAGTGAGTCCCATTATACTACATACAGTATGTTATACACACACTCAAGTTTCAATACTTAGTGTTTCTGTAGAAAAGAGACATTTTGTAGCAATAAGCAATCAGCTGACAGCTGGGGCAAAGTGATTCTCACTTGAGCATTAAGGTGCCCATGCTAATTAAACCACAATTTTTTAATAAGGTGTTGCAATTTCCAGGCTTATAACATTACCTCAGTTACTGCATCTGGAGATATGAAATTACTAGTAAGGGACTGCATGACACCAAGTCTACCAACAGAGGAGAAAATGCTACATGGGGTGTTTTGGATTTTATCTGGATCTGTATGCACTCGAGTTTCCTCCTAAAAACCTGTCTCTGCCAATCTCAAGTTTTGGACTATGTAATTTGCTTTCCACAGGATGATTTTCTCCTTTGTAACAGTTCTGAAAATGATGTTTTAAAATGCTTGGTATTTTGTCGGGTTATTCAGTAATGCAGACTTAAAGGAGCACTGCATAAGCAAAAAAATGGATGAGGAAGAATAAATGAAAAGGATATTGGACAAGCATCATGCTGTAAGAAAAGCTTGTACTTTGCAGCACATTCTTGTTACTTTAATTTTTTTCTTTCCTGGACAAGAAGAGGATTTAAAATAATTTTTTAAAGATGTATTAGTTCTCTCCTGAAACTGAAGGAACAATTACACTTTGCTGTGTCTTCCTTCTGTGTGTGAAGCCTCCCTCTTTTCTTTGCTTATGCTCTGCAAAAGGGAGAAGATCTTGAGATTTATGAGCCTATTTCTCAGCCCAGGATGCTGGCTGCTTTATCACAAGAACCCAGGAATTAAAGTAGTCCAAACTTATCAGATATTCTGATGCCCTGTGCTTTAGGGCATTGAAATAGCAATGCTTGTGTCAGCTCTGTGTAACTTTGCTCCTTTTAGGAGAGCAGATCTGGCAGGTTACAGATCAGCTGTCCTGGCTTTCTTACTGCTGGCCTGTCTCTTTCTCATCCTGTGCAAGAGTCAAGCAGAATAGTGAAATAAAGGAATTATTTTAAATTCAGGAGGCAGCACTGGTGGTGGGATAGAACAAGTGGTGCCTGGGGGCTGTGCCTGTAGCCAAGGATGTGCTGTAAATACCAAGGAAGTCTAAAGGAGTTGAGAGATGCATTAAAACATCAGTGAACTGAAAGTTGCCCCAGTAGTCCAGATATTTAGGATAATATTATATTACCTCAATTGGCTGTAATTAAAAAACACTTTTAATTAGTTTAAAACATGACAGTAAAGATTAAGCTCTAGGCCTGGTAACAGCAGAAGCTACTGCACTCAATTAACTTTCTTCACACCCTGACATCTCTTCTGTTGAGCTACACCCTGTCCTTCTTGGCATGCCATACCAGCAGCAACAAAAATAAAAGCCTGGATGAGGTCTCTTACCCACACAATCATTATTACGAGTTAATTCAAATCCTGGGTAGCACAGGCAGTTGTATGATCCAACTGTGTTCTTGCAGGTTCCATTTCCACATGGATACTGTTCACACTCATCAACATCTGCAAGGAGAGACAAACTGTATGTGGGAACTGGTTTTCCCAGGTATGGGCTAATGTGTTGGTTGTGCATAATTGCAATATCCTAAAATTTGGTCCCTCGTTTCCTGTCACTTTTTGTGTTTATGCTACAGATTTTTACAGCTTCTCATTACACAGAGGAAAACACCACATTATGTAATTTTGTGCGTATTTTAAAATAATAGGTACTGTTACATGCAAAAATAAATGTGTATTCATTCTGTCTTTTTGTTTTCCATACTAACATTTCTTAATTTCTTTAACATATACAAGTGATCAGGACTGATTACAAAGGATTAAATATCACAGCCCTGAAATGATCAATTGTTATGTACATATTTTACCTCAGAGCCCATGAGAAGCTGTTGAAAATGCAATTCAATTCATATAAGTAAATGGATAATGTCAATATCACGTCCAGAATTGCAAACACTGCTTACAAACTTCTGCAAACATCCATTTTTAAAAGGGACTAAAGTTCAATGTCTCCTGCTGTGTGTTACAGTAATTTCTGGAGTTTAATGGGGATCTGGAAGGCATTGAGATTTTGTCCTCCTAGTTCTTCAAAATTTTGCTTTGTCAAAACAGGTCACTTTCCCAAATATTCTCCTCTCATAGTCTGAAAACTGTGCTTTAGTTTAAATACAAGAAGAGTCTAGGCTAATATGAATATGTACTACAATATGAATAGGTTTTAAATACCTGTTTAAAGTTAAAATGCATAACCTTTTCATTTTAAAACCCTGTAGAACTGATTATGAACTATAAGAACAAGATCATTCTTATTGTTCAATTTTATTTCTTATATCATACCATCATTTTCACATGAAATTAGTATTAAGTCACATTAAAAGGGGGATTCTGTTTATTAAATGACACATTAACTCAATAGATTTATATCATTGAAAAATGTGTGTTTTTAGCTCCAAGCTCTATCATTCTCTGATATATCCTATAAAAAACCTCTGTCAAATAAGCAGTATGATGTATTTATGTGGAAATATTTCTTCAGTAACATGCAGCTATCTCTGAACACATTGTTTTGTTCTGAGTTTTTTTCTCAAACTAATTTGTCCCCTCCAAGGACAACTTCACAGACTTTATTCACAAAAAAAAAAAGAAATAAACCAGAACTGCCTGAGTCAGTTTTTTAATGTCAGTATAACCTACTGAAAAAATTAGACTCATCTTCCTCCCTACAAAGACCCCACAGCCAAACAAACCACACACAGAAAAGTATTTTCTCTCCATACCCATGCACATAGTCTGATCTTGGGATGCCTTGAAGCCATTGTGACATATGCACTGGTAGCTTCCCTGCATGTCCACACACAAACCATGACTGCAAACATTAGGAATTTCCAGACATTCATTGCGATCTATAACAACAACACAAAACAGATGGTGCACATTACTGACCTCCATTATATCCTCGTTTTTCACAATAATGTTTTTACAACCCGTTGTTACCATTAAAACCAGGTTCAAAATTATCTGTAAGTAAATCTGAATCATAACAGAACTTCATTTTACAGGAAGTGCTTGCCTACACACCTTGAGGATAAAACTACTATGATGATTTGGCTGATACTTAGAACATACCCTTTAAAAATATCACCCTGTCTTTACTTTTACTGAGAAATGTGGCTGTAAAGCAAAACAGCAGAATGCATAAGGTAAGAGAAAATAAAGGATGCTGGGAGAAACACATGCATATCACTGAGGTAAAAGCAGAAGAGGAAAGTCTCTGATTTCTTACCAACACAGGCACCGTTGGGTGACAGTTTAAAGCCAGCAGCACATTCACAGCGGTAGCTCCCAGGGCTGTTGATACAGTCAGCATTTCTCTGGCAGAGGTTGTCCCCATTGCTGCACTCATCAATGTCTGAAACACCAAGAGCTCAGACATCAGAAACCACTCCTGCCTCAGATTTACACTGTAATATCTGTCTGTTCAAGAGGAAAACTTCAGTCCTCCACAGAGCTCGAGCAGCCTGACCTCCAGCCCTGTGTGCTGGGAATGCACACAAAAAGCAAAACCAGCACCATTTCATCCATGTCACCTTTTGGATGAAAGAGGATGCCACAAATCCAGCTTACCATGCATCAAAGTCACTTGGCAGTATTTGCAGTATCTGCCTAAAGAAATTTTTGCCTTAAAAACCTTCCTCTTTGCCTTTGAACTGAAAAAAATAAGTGGCACAGTTTGCAACTTTTTAGGTTGCATATGTTAGCACAAAATCCTCAAACAAATGACAAAACTCATATTGACTTTACAACACACAAAACTATTAGCTTCTACGAGTATCTCTGCCTCTAAAACTCTAGCAGAAGAGACACAAGTTGGAAAAAAAATCCAAGATACTTTTCTCTGAGAAGTTCTAAGAACAAGAAGTGAATTTTCTCCCTAAAATAAAACAAAAGCATTGACTACCTATTTAGGAGCTTGACAGAAAACAATCACAAATTTTATTAAGTGCATGTGCATCCGTATTAAAGACAAGCACTTAAACTGATTTATAACCTCAAGCCCTACAAAAGCTTGCAGTCTGTCTCTTAGATTTTGAAAACCACATGAATTAAATGTTAGCCTTCCCTTTAGGATAAGCTTAAGGGCGCTAAGGAGAAAATAACCAAATTTCAAATCACCTTCACAGACCAGGAGCAGGTCATTGTAGCTGAATCCAGTGGGGCACTCACAGCGGAAGCTGCCAATCTGATTGATGCAAACTCCATTGGCACAGATTCCTGGGATTTCCTTACATTCATCAATGTCTGCAAGGCAGAGGAACTACTTTAAGTACAATTCATCATGTCTTTACACACTGCAAGGATTCTCATTTCTCATTCTGTGTTTCAAACTGAATTGAGACATTCCTTTCAATCTACAGAAACTACGTATGGGTTATAAAACCACACATATGCCCATTATGACAGAAAATGGCACAGGAAGTTCAGGAAGTGATCAAAACAGAGCTATACTAAGTATTGGCCAAGATGCAAAATTTACAAATGTGCAGAGAAGTCTCGAAGTGTTTTTGAAGGCAAAACTTTTTATCTTATTTATTAAAACTCAAAATCATGAACTAGGATGTCACGTGAGCAAAATATCATAACAAAATGTAGAAATTAAAACAAACAAACAAATATTTTACATTAAAGTTGGTCTCAATTTACGTCACCACTGTAACTCCAAAATGAAATTTAACTACTTTAGTTGAAATGTTTACTTTGGTTAACATTATGCAGGTGCAAAAACATTATGTAAAACAATTTTTGGTTAAAATAAGACTGGTGAAACTTACCAACAGCTTTTCCAGAATGGATGTCAAAAGTGAAGCCAGGAATATTCCCACATAGGCTCTTGAATTCAACTAGAGCAAAATAGAGAGCAATGCATTTTCAGGGAATGCATAAATCTCCCAAGAATTACTTGCAGTCTACTCAGCTACTCAAGAGTTGCTTTAAGCCAAATTTATTAATGAGAGCAATTGCCTCTTCTATAGCTTGCATTGAAATTTCAGACTGCCAATAAATTAATGCAAATTGAAATTGTTTAGATGAAAAGTTTAACTACCATTATAAATGCAATAATTCTTGCCTCCTTTAGACCAAACATCCTCATTTTTAGCAAATTCAGTTAATCACTGCTCAGAATGATATTTGGCAAAATCCTTTTCCTGCATTCAGACATACTTAGTCACTTCTCTAAGCCAAGCAGGATCCAGTATATCTGAAGATCAGCATTTTCTCCTTTCTTCTGTCCTACTGTTTAATGGCTGTTTAATGCTCACCCAGGTTATTCTTGCAGTACAGGGTACAGGGCTACACAGCTGTCTACCACAGTGCTTTACCATCCAGCAATTTACTGCTCTTTCATAGATATATCTTTAATATGTGCTACTATAATGATTTAATAGACTAATACATTTTACATACTACTTATGTATACTTATTACACATACTACTTATGTGTAAGATCTGAGGCTTAGCAACTTAGTTCTTTTCTGCAAGGAGATTTATGCCATTCACTGCTGTCAGTAAGCCTGTCAGTAAATACATCAGACAAAAACAGAGCCCTGTGCTCACTACCCTGTCCTAGTGGGCAGTGATCTCCTGCCCCCATGATGAAAAACATCAGGTCTGAGAGAATGAGGAAGAAGCTCCAAGGGTTGCAGGACCTCTTTTGTTCTATTATGCTACCTCCATGTTACATGAATTTCACTGAATTCAGCTTATCACACTTTTTTACCCCAGTTTTTACTGTGTAGAGAGAGAGTATTTAATTAGGTAAGAGTGGTATGAAAATATCTTTACACCAAGTGCCAAAATATCCACACAGAAACATGCTAGAAATTTACCTTCTAGAAGCCTGGCCTTGCATCTGTGACTTTAAAAAGATTTCAGAATCCCATACACTTAAAACTATACTATTTTTTAGGACAAAAAGATCTGTCACATAATAGGAAAAAAACTGAGATCAGGCACTCCTGGAATTACTAAACCATGAAAGAGTTCTGTACATTCTTCATTACCTCTTAACAGTGAAGCAGTTTTCTACACTTCTTATAGTAAAAAAACTAAACAAAAAAACCCTATTATTTCTGATTAAAGTCTGCATGCTAATAGTTAGGATCTGTATAATGTGTAAAACCAAACAAAACAGTCTTTACTACTAAAGTCACCAAAGAGAGATTGACTACTAAGCATAAACAGAGAAAAGGGAAGAAAGAGCTCTGTTCACCACAAAAAAAAAAAAAGAATGCTTGGGCATGTGAAGTTCACTTACAATCCTCATCAGGGCAGAATAATGCTCTTAATGAGCACTGGACTCAGTTT
>WBND01001174.1:100341-141749 GCA_013398595.1 Tychaedon coryphoeus
TCTCTCTTGTGTGTGAACACTTGTGCATTTATTGTACCTGGAAGCCAACCAAGGCATGTGACACATTCACTGGAAATCTTTTTACCTGTGCACCCTGTGGTTCCTTTCTTGACGGAATACCCAACTTGACAGTGACAAATGAAGGAGCCTTTGGTGTTTTCACACTCCCCAAACATGCAGATATTGGAATTCAAATCACATTCATTCACATCTGTAGGTGATTATAAATTAGTTGTTAGTTGGACATTACTGTCATTTTGGAACATTTTATTTCAGGTGAAAATACCTAGTATATGAGGTCGTAATGTATTTCAGCTGTTCCATTGTGTAAATTCCCTAAAACAAGTAAGGATAAATGTGTAGTCTAAATACCTCTGATTTGTGGCAAAACAAATACCATTTGTTTCCACCTTTTTTGGGAATGCTAATTAAAAGAATGTGAAGCAAACTTTTCCTTACAGGAATAATTTAAAATAATTTTCTTAAAACATATTCATAATAATTTTCTTCTAATGAAAAATTTTTGAAGTGCCCCCTTCTGCAGCCCTCAACTAATCCCTTCTCAGTACAAATTTTCCATTATAGTAAAATCACACTGATGTTTTTTAACTATGGGATCTGGTTTATTGTTAAGGACTTACCAAAAGGCAGGCAGATCTTTTTTTTATAGTATACATAATTTCAAGGACGTGGTAGAAGCTCCAGAATTTTCAAGACTTGCACTAAATTTGGTGCACACAGCTACTCACCAACACAAGTTTTCATGTCTATAGAAACCATAAATCCATCATAACAGAGGCAGTGATATTCCCCTGGGATATTGGTACACTGCCCACCATCACAGATATCTGGATTGTTTTCACATTCATCAATATCTGAGGGGGAAAGAAAAAGCAGATAATAATTCTGTCACTCTGGCATGGATGGGCTGGAACACCATGTTGATTTTGGGCTGAAAGATGAGAAGCTGGAGCTTTTCAGGTGCAAGATCTTACCTGCACATGTCCTGACATCTGGCATCAGAGCATAGCCATCACTGCAGCTGCACTCATAGCTGCCTTCTGAGTTAGTGCAGTGGGTGTCACAGCCTCCATTCATTATCATGCACTCATCAATATCTGGGGGAGCAACATTGGTAGCAGTAAGTCTACTTGTTTAAGAAAAAAATCATAATCCCTTTACATTTTACATTAAGAAGTCTATCAGTGGCTTCATTTTGAATTTTTATTCTCATTCTACTGCCTCTGACTTTCATTTTTCCCTCTCCCAACTGCTTTTTCACCTGTGGGAGCAAGTGGCTAAGTTAAATGTTGCTTCTGTTCCTGTCTATTGCTAGGGGTGTGAAAAAAAGCTCAGAAGTTCAGAAAGGAAAAAAAGGGAAGCCCTGAGAAACTTAAAGCTTGAAATGTACCACAAATTTGTATTTTTTTTTTAAAAAGAGCCATAACAAGCAACTAAAAAACCCTTTCAGTACTGCTGTTCTCCTTTGCAAGGCGTTGATGTGCTGGCAGCTACGTTATTCAGTATTATTATAGTGAAGGATTAAAGAGATGCATGTGGTAAGAAGAAAAAAGTGAAAGATAAAAAGAAAAATCAATGCATGGGGCTTTTCTTGCTTGATCAAGAAATCTCGGTCTATTTTCTGGTTGTTAGGTCAAACCTCTGATTTTAATGGAGTAGTACAGTAAGTATAATTTCAAAGTATCCTGCAGAGTTCACTACAGCAACCATCTTTTTACACCTTCTTTAAATTCCTTTATACTTTTGCATTTCCACAACAGCTCATAAAAAGCTTCAAAGCACATGAGAAAACAGCCCCTGCTGATTTTCAAAAGGAAGGTGTGAAATGAAATAAAGGCAAGGAGAGAAGCTGAAGCACAAACCCCCATGTGCAGGTGCACAACACTTGCCTGTGCATCCCTGTCTGTCAGGAGTGGGCTGGTAGCCAGAGTCACAGAAGCACTGGTACGTCCCAACCATGTTCACACACTTGCCATTTCTGCAGAGCCTGTCACTCAACGAGCACTCATTTACATCTGGGGGAGAACAGTCCATATCAGTAGCAATTCAGAACATTTAACAGCTTTTTGAACAGCTCAGGTTCCAGGGAGAATGAGAGGTAATATTGCAAACTGGTGGCTTTCAGGTTTACTCAATTTCTTTCTTGCTCTCGGTATGTCCCAATTCAAGGAATGGAGTTCTGCACAGCTTGTTTAAGCTAGTGTCCAAAGATTTATCTTCTCTGACTCAGGTCTGAGAGCAGTAATTGCAGAATCTGCTGTGGGCATTAATTATCAAGTCAGCCATTTTCCATCAAGAAAATAAGCCACAGAGATAATATGCTTATTTTAAAATAATTTTTTTCTTTTTTTCTTCTTTTTTTTTTTAATCATTTTGGTGGATTATATGCTAAAAGGAGAGATGCGTTTCAAGATAGGACAACACCTTTTTGCAACTGATTAAATCTGCTCCCATGAGTGGTACAGTCCTTTTCTTTTGCAAAACAACCCCTAAGAGGCCTGATGAAACACTCCTCTTTGGAGTCAACAGCATTGC
The DNA here is from genome assembly GCA_013398595.1 of Tychaedon coryphoeus. Taxonomy (NCBI): domain Eukaryota; kingdom Metazoa; phylum Chordata; class Aves; order Passeriformes; family Muscicapidae; genus Tychaedon; species Tychaedon coryphoeus. The sequence continues at coordinate 102,898 of WBND01001174.1, forward strand.
TGGCACTGAGGATTTTACAGGCTTGTAGTTTTTGATTTGAAGATACTAATACAAAGCAGGAGTATTAATTTGTTAAGAGATTCCTGGGACTCCACCTTTGCCAGAGAATGTTCCTCAAACTGAAGATGATTTTCCTGAGTTGAAACTCACCTAAGCATTCCTCCTGTGATGGTGACAGCTCATGACCTGGGGGACAGTCACACTGAAAGCTCCCCTCCGTGTTCACACAGGTGCCACCTCTGCACAGCAGAGGGTTGCGTTCACACTCATCAATATCTGCAAAGAAACCATCACTTGCAGATATAAAATGGGTATACATAAGGAGAAGCAGAGACAAGCAATTCCTAGTGTCCACATGTGACAAAATAAAACGATTGTTTCACGGTGTTGCTCATTTACTCAAGCTGCACAACAGGACAAACAAAAATTACATATCTTTATTAACTCTAAAGATGGGTATTTTTTCACTCAAGAAAACCAGAAATTCATCATTTAACATTAGATATTCAGTAAAACATGGGACACAAGCAAAGGCAGCAAATTTTTGGACATTGCCCTTTAGAACAATGTATTACTGTGATGTATATTTTTTTTAAAATTGCTTAAGGCAACCAGACACCTGTTCATGTATGCAGTGAAATTCTTGTCTGTGGATGCAGTTATGGTGGATGTTTGTGTCTCAATTTTCACCTAGATGACTCCTCAGTTTGGTACCTCTTGTGTATGCCATGTTGTGGCTGGGAAATATTCTAGCTACAGTCATAAAGGCAAACTGAATATTTTACTCACAAACCTGATAAAACCAGCTAACACTATGGGTGTGGGTGGAGAGAAATACAAACAAAATATGTTCAAGGTGGAGAATGCACTCACACTTCTGGACTTCCAGGAGAGTCTAAAAGCATCACAATTTGCAAGAAAATAAGCAGAGATGGCAGCAGCCTAAGTCAAGATTTTTTTAAGGTGGCCTTTTAGATCCCCTGTCTCCAGACCTATTCTTACAACTTTAAACAGATTAAAGAGATGTAATATTTTTCAGGAAATGAAAAAAAGAATTTCTTGAGTCCTAGAAGAAGCAATGGAAAGGAAATGATGCTGCTTTTAAAACTCCAGCTTTCTATTCCTAACTTTACCAAATATTTGGGTACTCCATGAGCAGCTTTAAATGAATTGTGTGAAGCGTTGCTGCTATTCTAAAATACTTGTACAGAACAAGTGTCTCTTAAGGATATAAGCAATTAGTATAAAGAACAAGCAAGGCTATATACTTAATTCAGTTATCTGTCTCTATAAACTGCGTATCTGACTCATGTAGACACAATAATGATACATCTGAAGTGTTCAGTGTGGCAGTTCAGAGAACAGCCAGGCTTTGTACAGCAAATATAGACTCCAGGGCATCCTGGCAACACTTACCCATGCAGTTCTTCATCATCATAAATCCACTTTCGTAGCCATCAAAGCACTCACACTCAAAGCTGCCAGGAGTGTTGACACAAGTACCACTTCCACACAAGTCTGGGGAGATCCTGCACTCATCAATGTCTGTTTCACAGCAGTGGAGAGGCAGAAAAATCAAACTTAAGGTTATCCTGCTCCCCACAAAAAAAAAATTTTACTATAAATTAAGTCTACAGAAACATCTACAGTACGCAAATCAACAGAGAAAAATTACTTACAGAAACATCTGATTATGTGAAACAGTTCATGAAGGATTCGTAAGGCTGTGTCAACAGAGCTCTCAGTCATAGTAAACTATGTGACAAGTGTGCTTCTATTAAGTGTAATTAAAGATTAGATTCTTAGGGAAACAACTAAGTGTAAAACATTCTGATATATCCTTCTTACAGAGGTAACAACTGACTCCGTGACTACAGTACCCTTGGTTATAATTTGATAATGATGAAGATATTTATCCAGTAATAGCATTATAAGCTTACATACCCCCTTTCCATTAGGAATTAGCACCTATCAAAGCAAGATTTACAGCTCACTGGTTGTCTTGTTAGTTAAGTTTGAATGAAACCTACTGTGAAAAACCATAGCAGAAAAGACAGAAGAGCTCTTTTCAAATCACAGTGGTAGTGAGTCAGAGATCTAAAGAGGAATTTTAATGTGGATATGATCCAGTGAAACAGGTCAGGGTTGCAGGAGGGGACTTTGTGCCACTGACCATGTTTCTGCTGGGTGATGACACCCAGTCCTCACAGATGTGTGGAGGTGTCAGACCCACACAGCAGATCTGAGATATTAATGAGTATCTGGGCTCCTACAAGCTTTATAAAACAATTTCTTGCTGATTTAAAACAAGCAAAAAGGTAATCTCTTTAAGAAAACCTGTTTCTCTACAGCTGCTCAGTGGAATAATTTTCATCACCACAGAACAGATGGGAAAAAAGCTTTTGCAGGGAGTTTTCTGACCTGTTCTGGTTAGTTTAGAAATAAGGTTTGTTAAATGCATTCTTCATCAATGCAATCACTATAAAAACAAGGAAATTACCAGTTAGGGCAACATTAGCATCCAGACCAACCTCAGTGAGCATGCCTTACCACCCACACTTTGTAGTTATTACACAGACACACTCATGGACGCCTGTATGTTGTAACAAAACCTCCTTCATTTTCAGCACAGAGCCACCCACAATGCAGGCATCCAAGTTCTCACAGCCACAGAACTGTCAAGCTTATCTTCAGATTTTCCAGACAGTAAAGAACAAATCCAAAACTCATAAATTAAACTCATATGTCTGTATCCTCCTAAGTTAATGTTGCACTGGTGTCAGAATTGCTGAGCTGCTCTTGTATCTCCTCAGCCATCAAATCTAAATGAAAATTAACTTGCAGTCTCTAAATTCATTTGGTAATACAATGACCAGAAAGTAAGAAACATAAATTAAGATAATCTCCATATTAGAACATTAAACTTGGCTTTGCTGGTGATCCTTATTGATTTTTGAGGTTGTACTGATACAGCGTGACCTGAGCATCTTAAACACCAATTATAAAATGCTAAAAATGTTGTATTTATAAAATAACCAGTTTCTTAAAGGGAAACTTGAGACTGTTGACAATTCTGTACAAAGATTAAGCTCTTAGGAACTGAAAGAAATTAATGACATTAGGTTTTTAGACCACCAAGCTATGCCATAAAAGCAAATCCCTTTAAAAAGTCCCGGGGATGTGGTGGAGTCCCCATCACTGGATGCTTCCAAGATGGACAGATGGGTGCTAGGTAATCTCATCTGGGCTCCCTTTACCCACAACAGGTTGGAGGAGTTGGTCTTTTCAAGTCTTTTTTAACCAGAATTATTCCACGATTCCAGGAAAACTGTGGAAAATGCAGGGCTTACTCACCTGTACAGTTCCTTTCCTCCATATCTAAAGTGAATCCACTGTTACATCTGCATTTGAAACTTCCAATTGTGTTTCTACATTTACCATTCATACACATGCCAGGAAACACTTTACATTCGTTGATATCTAGGAATAAAAACAAAGAAATGAACATTCTTAACCACAAAGATATATGGAATTAATGGGAATTTTCTGTTCCTTCTTACCAATTGCACTAAGCATAAAAGGCAGGGCTTGGGTTAGAGGGACACCCTTGGAGACTTGATTGGAGGTGAGATGTTTCCCTGCCCTTTGGGCTGTTCATGCATCATTTGCTTCACAATCCACAAATCAGTCATTAAAAATTTATGTTTATCAGCAAAGAAATGCAGTGATGCTCTTGGAAGTGAAATTCTGATATGTGTATTGTGCTCAAGTTTCCTTTGTGCCACAATCAATATTCCTGGTATTCCTGAGCCAGATTGTAAAATATGCAACTATTCCTTGGTTAACTGGGTTCAGTTTTTAAATTGAGACTGACAGAGTTTTATCTGAAGCTCTGTTTTGATAATGGTATTTTTTCTTTTGTAGAGTATCAAGTGAAATGTGTCAATGTTCAAATGTTTTAAATGTCACCCTCAATTCTGGGCAACACAAACTGTTAAAGGATCTTGCACAGGACAAGGATTTTCTACACTTTTGTGATTATTATTTACTGAGGCAATGTCCTTTACTGAGAATCATCTTCAATGAAGTAAATATTTACCTCCCATGCATTTCTGCACATGGAACACAACAGTGGTCCAAATAAAAAAACAGAAACTGGAAGACAAACCTCAGAGAATCTCAGCCTAGACAAGATCTATGAAATATCATTAAAATGTTGATGAAATTTTTGTTGCTATTGTTGTTGCTATTTTCCTTATTTCTATAGTAAATCACCAACAAAAATCAAGAGCTTTGCCTGAGAGTAACAACTCCTAAAAATCAGAGCTTATTTATGGTGAAGCAGAGGTCCAATCTGTTATAGTTTTCTCAAGCAACTCAAAATATTCCAAGACAAATGCTTCAGAATATATCTTTAAGGAAAAAACAACAACAATTAAAAAAAATACTAACAAATTCCTGGATAATCTGAACTCCTGGACACAGAAAACTAGTTTTTCTTCTCAGGTTTTAGCCATCTGAAGTAATTTGGGTCTGGTTTCTTAGTATTTTCCAGTCTATTCTGTTTTATTGCTGCTCTACAGGAGGTGAAGCTAGCAAAAACTGGACAAAATACTTTTATTTACTCCTTTATCACTGCAGATTCTTGTCTCCACTGCCTCATGATCATAATGCAACAAACACTCTCTTCTTTTAATCACTCACTGGTTTTGCACACCAGAGAAAGAATTCACCCTTCTTCAATCTCCCAGAGAGCCTTGGTCAAATTTTAGTGATTTTTAATGCTTATATCTAAAATAACTGACTTCACAGACCATTTGATGATCAGTTCAGCCCCCGCAAAGCACTAGCTTAAAAATGTGCACACTTTATTATTCCCACAATTCAGAGCTCCTCTCCTTTCAGGAATTTCTCTCTTCTCCTTACCCAGTTCAGAGTTTGCACCTTTTGCTCTCAAGTTCCCATGAAAGCAGAGAATACCTTTATCCCATCTTCAAGCACACTTAACAAGCAGCCTCAAACTCTGAATTTCCTCAGGATACCCTCTCGGATGTACCCACAATTCATCCTCAGACCCCAGAATTGATGCCTTAGGATTTAGCTTTTATGCTTTTCAGATCCTGTAATGCTCTAGTGTATAGCTGTAAAACACCATAGCCTGTCATCTACTGCTCTCCCATTTCCTTCAGGAAAAACAACTCCTCTCCAGGCCTGAAACTCAAGGACACCTCACTGTCTCAGGCCCCAGAAGTGTCAATAAAAGTGTGTTGGGGAGGGAGGAAACTTGGGGTAAATTATTATCTGAAGCTGTAATTGGAGGATTAACCCCGATATATAAATGGAAACTTCAGAAAAACAAACTTTTAATTGTGTGAAGAACTGTGACCACTGTCCATCTTGGGCGTGGCCTCTCTCTCAAGGCCCACGGTGTACCTGTTGAAGGCCTTCAATAAACAGCCACCTTTATGCTCTTAATTTTGTCTTATTCTCTTAATTTCTAGCTTCTATTCTACGTAGCCACCCCAAGGCATCAGTACCACCAGCACTTTCACGTAAATGCCTCTATCCCACTTCTCAAGCACACAACAAGCGGCTGCAAACCCTGGAATTCCCTCAGGACTCTCCCGGGGACGCAGCCACCATTAACCCTCAGGCCCAGAAACGAACAAAATGAACAAAACGAGGGCTCACCTTTGTAGAAGGGCCTGCCAGTGAGAACATCCCTCCTGTTGGAGAAGCCGGGGCCCCTGGGGCACAGGGCCCGGTGCTGCTCGGAGCCGGGCGCGGGGCAGCGCCGGCAGCCGGAGCCCCAGGCGGCGCCCACGGCGCAGCAGCAGGAATCCATCCGGAGCCTGCCGGGCACGGGCTGCACGCATTCCTCCTCCTCCCACCGCAGGTAGCACTGCTCCGTGCGGATATCTGCATCCCACAACAACAAACAGGCGTTTGTCCCTCTCCTCAGCTGCTTCCCCGCTGAGGCCTGGCCAGCAGGCCTCAGCCAGAGGGGATCTAAAAGATGAACTCTGGGCACTGTGTGATTAACACCATCAGTATTATTTAGCTAAAAACAGATGATAAAGATGCTTATGCAAGCTCTGTATTGTGTAGTTATCTACAAAAATATGTACCATTTTAAGAAACTTTCTATTGATGTCTTAGGATTTTACCTTGGATATTTTTCATATATTTAAATATTTTATATAATACTGCATAGAAGTGTAGTGATACAGTACATCTTTAGTGTATAAGGCTAAACTCCATATTCAGTGTGAGCTGCTGCTTTCCCATTTTGGGCAGACACAACAATTCTCCTCCAGGCTGGGAATCAAGGACACCTCACTGCCTCAGGCCCTAGAACTGTAAATAAAAGCGAGTTGGGGGAAGCAAACTTGGGGTAAATGACTTCATTACCTGAAGCTATAACTGGAATATTAACCCCCAAGATGTAAATGGACCAAACTTATAAAAGTGCGAAAAGCTGTGACCCGCTGTCCATTTTTTGGATGTAGCCCCTGGGGAGCTTTGTCTGCCCAAAATGTACCTGAAGGCTCCTCCGTAAATATACCCACTTTTTATTCCCTTGATTTTGTCTGGCCTCTGCTATTACATAGCCCTGGAAAAGGCATCAGTTTCTTCATGAATACAGGCCTGTTTGTAGGGTATTTTAGGGGAAACCCTCCAAGCTGAGGCCTGGGGTCTGGCCAAGCCATCAGATCCAGGAGTTTATGTGCTAAAAATATATAATCAGGCCACTTTGACTTGGTGCTTTGGGCCTATAAAAGCTGGACTCACTTTGGAGGTGAATTTGGAGATCGCAGCTATGGGTGGACACACTGCGTAGGATTTTGCCAATTGCTGGGAAGGGTTCTCCAGATCCTTGCTGTGAATGAGGCTCCACAGGAACTAAGGATCTGGATGATGGTATTTAGGCAATTGGTGATGTATCTTTCTCACTCACTATCATTTCTCCCATATAGTAACAATTAGCTGCACTACCTTGCTTACTTTTGCTTGTTGCTAAAGCCAAGCGTATAGTTTTACTGAATATATTGTTTTACTTTTGTGTTGCCTTTATATTCCTAGTAAAATAAGACCATTCTTTCCATTGGTGTCTGTATTTTTTAAAGCACACATTAACACTCAGCTCCTGCTCAAGACTCTGCATTTCTGCACAATGTTCAGCCATTTGAAGTTGCTAATGTTGCATTATAATTAAATTTCTGTGTCTTTCTTGTTCCACATAAAGGTATAAGAATTTTTTTTGCTGTGTCCCAATATTAAGATACACGCTTACCCTCACATGATTTGTTTTTTAGGATTCTGTGTGTATTTGACAGGGCAGACACTTGTATTTCTTTACTGTACCAAGTATTCTCACTTATAAAATGAATCTTTTATTTGATGGGACAGACACACGTATTTTTTATTGTACCAGGTATTCTAACTTATGAAATGACCTTTTTGTGGCTCTTGTGGTTAAGAAAAGAAAAAAATTCCTCCCTATATTTATATTACTGAATTAATTAATTCAGTAGTGCACTGAATACAGATTAAAAATAAAAAAAGCTGACTGTTGTAGGCTTACTGTAACATCAGTAGCAGGACAACACAATAAGGTTTCCAGAAAATTAATTATGGTTATGATACTCAAGGGTCCATTCTAGTTAGCAGCAAAGCAGGTCGACCAGAACACAAATCAACCAAGTGTGCAGGCAAAATCTTGTACTTGTGTACCCAAATGTCAGGAAAAAAACCCACACACTAGCCAGTGCACTGAAAAAAAAGACTAATTTACACCAGTGTATTTGTGCTCACCATCCATCACCCAGGACAGTGATCAGGAGTCAGAGCAGGGGCAGCACTTTAGCACAGCCTACTGACAGCACTGAGGGAAAAACAAGCCTCAAAACAAACTCATTCCTCGAAGGAGCTAACAGCTCCTCTCTGAACTGGCACAGATATTTGGTATCTGAGCAACACATTATCTGGGATAATTCAGAAATAAACCACGCTTTCTGTCAAGCGCCTCGAAGAAGGATTTTGGACAGCTGTGGGGCACAGCTGTGAGAGTGGGGTGTGCTCTTACCTAAACACACCCGCCCTGAGCCGTCCAGGGTCAGCCCCTCGGGGCACTCGCAGTGAAAGGAGCCTCTGCTGTTGATGCACCGCCCATTGGGACAAACTCCCGGGAAAACCTCACACTCGTTTACGTCTGTCAGGGACACAAAGAGTTCGGTTACCTGCTGAGTCCAAGGGGAGAGCTACAGGTCTGTGGAGAATTATAAGTGACAGGAAAGAAACTGCACAATAAATCCCCTTTTATCACGTTTTCAAAGGGGGTTCGGGGAAAAGTGATATCTTGAGTAAGAAGCCAAAACTTCACCTTCACAGGTAACACCCTTCACTCTGGCAAATCCTCTTGAGCAAGCTGTGTCTGGAATCAAGCCAAAAAATATATTGTTACTGCTCTAGAGTGGCAGGAAGGCAGGAGAAGAAGATTTAAAAACACATATAGCTTCAGAATTCGCTAGTAATTTCACGGTGTAAGATGGGGGCTGCTCTAGCCTCAATCAAGAAAAGCATTGACTCATACATGCTGTTTAAACTAAGTGAATAGCTGAGGAAATTAAATCTTAGACCATTACTTTCTCATGAAATTATCAGCATCTAATCCAATAAGTCTCTGCATTCATATGCAGCTAAAAGGTAAAACTTCTTTAAGAGGCCTAAAGATTTAAAACTGTAGTAATGTCAATTATCAGCTTTTTTTTTCACCACCAAAGCTTAATAATGGATCTGAGCAATGAGATTACTTTAGGAGATGCATGCAAATGTAGCATCATATAACAATTTGAGAGCTTGCCGTAATTTAACTAGTTGGAGAATAGGAAATTGAGGGACCAAAAACACCCAATCTGAACTAATCATCTGTCTAGATTTGATTAGATTTTGATCAGTTTTACCAGTCTAACATGACCATGCTGCTTCCTGAAGTCCAAAGGAATATCTTTGCTGCACTGCAGAGTTAAAAGCTGTGGAGTTAAAAACTCTGCTGGGTGCTGCTTGCACTCTGCTTGGTAGGGGGGATACATGTGCCCACAGTTACTGCTCCAACTAAAAATCAGAGGCTAAAACATCTTGACACCAGTTCAGCTGCCAGTGGCATTTTTCAAACCTTAAGGGGATCAGTATATTTGCCATAAACTAGAGTACAGTTAGCACTGCTGCTTCCAGCTTCCATAACCAACCCTGCAGTCTTGATTTCTGCAATCAATAATGGTACACAAGCTACATGTTTGAAAAGAGCTGGGAAAAAGGTGTTAACAGCCCACAATATAAAAAACCATCCAGAATTTCGCCAGATATTTCACTTTACTGTTTTAGTCCTTTACCACCCTATCCCAGTCAATACACAGTCCATGTGGAGATGAAACATATTGTAGCCATTAAGAGGTCTATTCACATGCTATTTCCTGGCATGCTTCAAAGTTATTAGAATGATCTCTGATGGTGGAGATTACAAGTCTAAGATAGATAACTTCTAAAGAAGACAACTTCTTCTCGTAGGTTTTTGGGAGGGGGGTTTGGTTTTGGTGGGTTTTGCTTGGTTTGGTTTGTTGGGATTTTTTGTTTTGTTTTTTAGGGAGTGGTTTTTTGTTTTGGTTTGGTTGGTTTTTTTTAATATACAGAGATGATAAGGATTTACTAGTGGTACTTATTCCCTTCTCCCAAAAGATGCAGGATATTGGAGCATACCCAATTCACACCGTTCACATGGGCTGCCCCAAGCTGCTCCTAAGGTAGCACAGCACTCAGATTTCAGCGTGGCACCATTGATGTTGACTTCACAGTGGCTGTCTCGGACATTAAGCCAACACGTCCCCTTCAGGCTGTCTGCAGCAGAACAGAAAGCAAAAACAATACAGAATTGTCACAGCCAGAAGAGCTGGCATGCCACATCCATGACACCAGCAGGCGGAGTACCAAACAAGGGAGCACAGGCTCTCTTTAAAAAGAAAAAACTTCCATGAGAGTAATTTCATGCACGTTTTAGTTTAGAATTGGTGTAAAGCGCATTTTTACCATCCAGGTCCCACAGCTGGCAGAGGTCTTCCAGACACTGCAGTGTATTTATTAATTTACTTCAGCAAGTCACTGATCCATCTAAAACATACAAAAGCAGAGATCCCGTCCTGGGGCTCCCTTTCCCAGGTTGAAGACTTTCTGAAATGCAGGTGTTCTTGTCTTTTTTGAAGGAAAGCCTTCAAGGTTGTAAGGAAATTTAAAAAAAGTGGTGGGTAGGAGTGTTCTATATTATCTTAGGGGTTTGGCTCTGCTGCTGCATTGGCTTCACTTTGAAAAGTCGGTCAGATCTTGAATAAGGTACATACTTGGGTTTTATCTTTACCTTTACACTTCCCTACCTTTACAAGGTTACTCTCAAATGGCACAACATTTCTTGAGACAGGCAACAGCCTTGGTGATCAGACAGCAAAAGCAGCCTGTAAGGTCAGACCCAAACCAGGAGATCAGCCTGGGCAGGGTTTAAATGAAAGTGCATATTCAGAGTTCAAGGCTAAGCAAGTGACCCAGACAAATTTAGTTTGATGAATAATGAAAGGAGAATAAGATTTGGGTTTAAAATTTAAAAGCTGTACGTGCAAAAAGCCAATATTTCATGCTCAGGAATAATGTGCTTAAGACAGAATCATTCAAACTTATTTTCTTCCAAACAGTTTCAACTCTTCTACCAAGCTGTCACATTAAAAAATTATGTGGACCACAGGGAGCACCTTTCTTTGGTTAAAGCAACAGGAAAAAAACCTCACCCAATAATGTGAGTGAAATCAGGCCCAGAAGCTGGGCAGGGTATTTCATTAACGGTTAAGTGTAAAACTGTTGTATTATTTAGGTTAACATTGGTCTCAAACATGTGGGACAGAGCTCCATATTTGAACAAGTGCATAAATATAGAGCTCAACATTATTTCCTTTAACTTGCCAACTTTATAGGAGTGAAAAATCAAAACCAGTATCTCAAAAATTATTTAAATTCTACAAATAAGCAGGTGCTTCTGTTCACACCAGCCACATCCACACTATCCTGCCAAAGTCTGCTGATCTTTTCCAGGCTATTCCTTTATTTTGCATCGTCTCTTTTGTCCAGACAAAAATCTTTGGTGAAAGAATTATTATCCAACATCAAAGCATTCCTTCTGTTGCTCTTATCTCTTTGATTCTGACTTGAAGAAGAATATATGCATACTACAGGCAGATGGCATCCTCTTATTGTGCACTGGATGAACTCCACAAATCTTGACTAAAAAGCATGTAAAGTGTGTATTTCAAAAAGCACAAAATGGCAGTATCCCTAAGGTATGGGCAATTCCCAAAATAGCAACAGAACACTTTTATACTTCAAGTATGCTTCAAAAACAATTCCCCTTTTTTTTTTCTCTCCATGAGCATGGTCTTAATATTGCAAAAGCTGCCCATGGGCAAGCACAGTATGTCAATATCATTGCTGAAACTTTATATTTTAACTGCTGAACTTACAACCCTCATTTACTAAAGGTCTGAACTTAAATCTGAGTGTAAATGCTGTGAATTGCATTCTGACTGTAATTTGAGCAAGACATTTTTCTCTCTGCCCAGGAAAGCCCACAGAAAGAGACAAATGGCTCACATCTATGCTGAATAGTCTGATACTGATTTTGATTCTGACATGAGAGCAAATTTAAAGTAAAAAACCCCACAAACTTCTCAGAATCAGACATTACCTTACTTTGATCATTCCTATGTAGAACACAAAAAATCCTAAACCTCAAAACTATTTTAGCCCTTCATTTATGTTTAGGAATAAGTTATCTGTTGTTATAGCAGTGCTTTACAGAAGCAATCTGATTAAAAAAAAAATAGGCACATATATTTACTATACAAGTCTTTCTCTACAGGACTAATGGAGGAAAATCAACTTGAGATTTAAAATGGAATACATATGATAAGAACATTTTTAAGTTTTTCCACACAGTAAGCCACCTGTAATCTCCAGCCCCTCACTCACTTCTCAATAACCCTTCCTGGCCCTCTTCTCATTGCTTCCAATGTCAATGAAATTTTGGCCAAGGTGGAAAAACTGGGCTCTAGCAGTAAAAATCTGCATGTCTTGCATTAACTCTGATTCTGACCCTTCTGTCTTAACATATTCACACTTGTAGTGGGAAAACATGGTTCCTGAGACAATTTTTGTTAACATGAAAAACTAATGATTAGGCTCTCAGTATGTAGCTGGATCCTGTTCTTCAGTTTTTATCTGACTACTCAGCTGTTTTTTGTTTATATTTTATGTTATTTATCACTGCTATTCAGGCCAAATGGGACATCATACTGTAAACAATCCAACGAAAACCATTTGCAAAGTGAATCCAGAACACTGTTATAATTAGGCTCTTGGTGAACTTGGGCCCCTTTGGATATAAGAATACAAGATTAAAAATAAGAGGTACAAAAAGCATAGGTTAGGGTGGTTATATCAAGAAATTAGCACAGCATGAAAATTACAAAAACAATAATAAACTTCACCAGCCAGTGATGCTACAAGGAAATATAAGAAAAAATGCCTACTTTTGTTAGGCACAAAAGTAACATTCACTTAAAAAACACATTAAGGCATGGAAGAATTCCACCATTAAATAGACACTTGAGTCTTTGCATTCATTTTGCCATCTTAAGAAAATCCTGACAAGGCATGAAATTCGAACGGAAAACACCAAACAAATCCTTCTGAAAACAAAAGTAACATTTAAAATTAGCATTACCCACTTATTAATGACACTGCAATACAGTTGAGGCACATATCCTACAAGAATTTCAATTATGCTACACAAATAATATGAAATAATGGCAGCTTATCAACATCTGTGAAGTACAGAAGGCTGCAACTCTTTTGAATTTTCTTAGAAAAGCAAGGAAAAAAATGAACATTAATGAATGTTACTCAAATAAAATTTCTGCATTCTGCTGTTTTTCCAAAGGAATCCTCAAAGGATGCCTGTAGGAGTCTTTGTTGCCAACATTTTTATATGTATGTAGAATATATGTCTCTGTGTGTGTGTGTATTAATTTATTTATTCAAAGGGAAAATAAAAGGAGGAAATACCCACCAATACAAATCAGTCCTGTAGGGTCCAACTTGCTGCCAGAGGAACATTCACAGTGGAATGACCCAAGGTTGTTCCTGCAGGCACCATTGACACATGGGCTGCTTTCACATTCATTTATATCTGTAATCCAGAGACAAAAGAGATTATTGGAACTGGAGAGTGCTTCTGGGGAGTACTGCACAGTAATTTATACTGTCTAGATGCTGTTGTGGACTGTGAGGGGCCAGGACTGCCTAAAATATTTGCCCCTCCACTCCTCCCAGCAAGGCATTCAAAAGACACAGGGACAGATAGGTAGCCTTTATTTTTAAGTGCACATAATTTTGGAAGTGTTAATTAAATGGCCCTTTTATACAAGGACAGTCAATTTCCAACATCAGCATCAACTGCAACTGTCCCTTGAGAAAACAAAACCCTTTTTTCACAGAATGCAAATGCATTCCCAGCCACACCATGCAGAGCACAAACAAAGCCCTCATTGTTTCTGCCATTTATGGCTCCATAAGAATTAAGAAAACCCTGTCAGAAGCAAAATATCACAATGCTGGCTGCAACTCTCTAGTTATGGAAATGTTGAAGAAATAGCAGTTGCAGTTGGAATACTGTAAATGGTACTTCTCCTTAGCCCCAAAATCCTGTTTATTATGCCTCTGAGGTTTTTAAGCCTATTCACATGCAAGAATAGGACCCCTGCAGACAGCATTATTTGCTGATTTTTTTCTCTTAAGTGGAATTAGTTTTAAGATTAAAACAATACAAACAAATTCTCTCCAAGAATTGTTGATGCATATCCACCATTTCTTTCTGAACCCAACCAGTTTAGTTTTTTTAATATGAATCCTGAATCAAGCCATACATTCTAATCCAAACAGTTCCCCTTGGCAGGTTAGAAGTAAAAAAATGTTTAGTGCTCGCTTATGTTTGCTAGCAGTGCTTGAGGAATATCTTGTAATATCTATAAATTAAACCAGCTTAATTTAGATTAAATATAACCTAATGCAGTATCTAGCTAAGCACTAGAGATAGTAATAGCATCATAAGAAGAGATCATTTTCAAGACAAATTGAAATGTCCTCCATATTTTTTAAGTTTTCTAGGAGACACAATTTGCTATTTTGATATGATGCATCAAGCCTTCATTTCACTTGAGATCTGTGCATCACAGGAAGCAATAGGTATTTAAATAGATATAATTTAATATGCATGCATTATTAAAAAAGACAATAAAGCAAGAGAGAGATAAAAATGCCCAGAATCAGTAAACTTTGGAAACTGTGATATCTCCCTTCATGCCAAAAGCAAGCACTTAATTTAAAAGCCAGCTTTCACAGATCCTTTACTTATGGACTTCTCTAAGAAGAGCAAACAGGACTTGGCTTTGACTGTCAGCAACTTTCTGAACAATAGCAGAGCTTCATGCTTCTGAAGCCTACTCTTAAACTGTGGATTGCCCATTTTAAAGATAAATCATACCCAGATACTGGGATGTAAAATCTAAGAGGCTTTATCAGGTCAGGACAATGTGCTTCATTGTTAGTTCTGGCAGAATAAGCTCCCAGCCCCTCTGCATCCAAGCTGGCAATCAGGAGTCCTCACCAGCAATTATCTGCTCTGCATCAAGGCCTTCTCCCTGTGAATATATTTCATACTCTGTTACCTCAGTTTTTCATTACCCAGGGAATGCTCCCTGCCACTGCTGCTTCCCACCCTCTCCCCAGCCAGCAGCACCTGGTAGTGGGGAGTGTTCTCTGCTGCCTTTGCAGAGAAACCAAGTGGTTCTTAAAACCATAAATCACGTTGTCATTAAAAAGGAATATAAAGTATGTCCTTTATGTCAAATAATCCACTGAATAGAAATACTCTGGGAGAAAGAGACACTTTAGCTTCCTCTCCATCCACCATCTTGCTTTCAGAAGTTTGTCTAGCTTTAAAAAAAAAAGTGAGAAAAAATTGAAAAGACAGGACAAGTAACAAAATTGAAGTGATGTCCAAACAATCACGAGTATTCTTCCCTTCTTTTACTAAGCTGCAACTTCAGAGAAATTTCCATGAGGGACCAGGCATTATGTGTGAAGCTACTTGAAACTAAAAATGGGTGATTTTCATGTAAAGTGTCACACTGTTTTAACAGGTGGCAGCTGTTAAAAGACCTCACACAGGTTTGCACAGACACAACCAATGTGAAAGACAAAGTAAAAAGCAGACAGGTGCCACTATCCAAAACATCAATTCAAGAACATGCATGAAACTTAAAATTGCTTCACATTTATGGCAGTAATATGAGGTTATCATGCCTATCTTTAATTTTCCCCGGCATTTAGCAAGGCAAGATTACAACCAATTTTCTTCTAAGAAAAGACATCTTTTTTTTTCAAATTTTCTAAGCCAAAACCTGACAAAAAATAATTGAGGGCCACACCTGGACATCAATGTCCCCAAAACTACAACCAAAGAAGGGAGTAAGTGGAGATAGAGGGGCCAAAGTTCAACACATTTTGAAACATTTCAACATTTTGAAACATTTCAACATTTTGAAACGTAGAGGCAGCTCTTGGCTTCATGGGCCATGCTCCAGGCCCTTCTGCATTTGTTATGCTTTAGCAACATGCTAAAGTAAGGAGAAAAAAAAGAAACAAAAACCCAAATCCAATGAATTTGGATAGTAATAGGCTGATAATAATGAATTGACTACATCCCAAAATCACCATCCAGGAAAAAAAAAAAAAAGACGAAAAGATGATATTGAGTGCATTTCAGCACTAGTGTGCTGCTGAATCAAGTGAAAAACTATCTATGAACAATGCAAACAAACTCCAAAGGTTGTTACCCTACACCTTCTCATAATACTACTAAATGGTAATTTTCAAAAGAGTGAGCAAGAAACCAAATGGATTTTAACACTATTTAGTATGGTAAAATAAAACCCACTATGAATGAAGATATTTATTGAGGTGTGCTTTTAAAATTTTTTTCTCTTAAGTGAAGTGAGCGTACATTGTAAACGTCAGAGAAACCAAAATTGAAACAGTCCGCTGTACATTCCTGGAAATGAACTTCAAAGCACATCTGGTTTACGTTTAACTAGTTATGTCACTGGAAACACAAACTAAACCATGGAGCTTGTCATAAAAAATCTCAACTTTCACAGACTGTGGAGCCTCAAACAAGTCTCGTACTCCTCACTACAAACTGATAAAAAATTTCAATTGAACTACAAACAAAAACAGTGAAGGGTTTTGTTGTTTCTTCAGAGTTGCTGATGACAGTCATATTAAAAATTTGTTGGTGACTAATAAGCAGCAGAACATTTTAAAGTGCTCAACACGGAGCTCCTGGCTACAGAAGGTTTTTACAACCAATGAACTTGTAACTCCAAAACGAATTACGAGAAATAGGATTTGGGCAGAAAGAGAGTAATTTCTTACTCTGCTGCCAACCCAGCATTACTACTGCCTACCCAACATGAGTAAAAAAGCAACACATTTAATAGGTTTTACAGACACTTTTACATAAAACCCCTCCTGACCAGATTTTTTTACCTGACTGGCTAAATTTAGACATCAATCTAACAATGAGATTATTAGATGTTTTAATAATAACAGTATCATTACCATTAAGAAATAAATCCAAGTTTGTGGTTTGAAAATGTAGATACATTTTATTTCAACAAGACTGGCTGGGTTGTCTGCATTCTGGCTCCTCACCCATCCAGCTTTAGGTCAGTGTTTTATGCTCTGATGTTCTTGGTAGTGAGCACCTCCCCTTACCATACTACACCAGCTTCTTTCTGAAAGATTCCTCAAGAAACATGTACATTAAGGGCAGGTAGTACACTGTTTGCACAGACAGAAATCTTCCAGTGCACAGACACCAATGACAGAGACAGACCCTGGAGAATAAATTCCTGAGCACTGTGGGCAGATAGGTACTGAGACAACTTGGCACAGAAAGCTCTGTAAATCCATGAGGGCTGGCACAAGAAAAGTCCCACTCTGCACAAGTTGTACCAATTTGTAACATGGAAAAAGAGTAAGAACTAACTTTTAAAGGTGACCTCTGAAACCCCCATGTATTAAAATATAAAGGAATATAATTTATTTTGCATAGAAGGGGTGAAGATGTTTTGTATGGCACATGTGAATGATTTTTATACTGCCATAACTTGAACCATTTCCACTTTCCTTTCTATGTGTATGGCAGTAACATCTACCTGCTCAATAATAATAATAATAAGATGAGGACAGTAATACCTTCCACAACTTCAGAAAAATCTGGATGATAACACTGGTTCACATCACAAGTGTTTTGCAACAAAGAATTACAGCCTCCCCATCACTCAAAGAAATGCTGGACCATTTACTATAAAAACTTTCTAATGATTACAAATACTGAGATTTACAGACTGTGGAACTAAACAAAAAATTAAGGAGAATACCAGGAAAATTCTACTACTCCAAATACTAATTAAGAGTTGAGTTGGCACATAAGGTAATGCTTTCAATTTCACATTTTTTGGGGTACAGTTTTCCATGTATTTTTTTTTTAATAATAAAAATTTATCATTAGTTTCTGCTATAGTATATTTTTGCTGTCTTAACATCTGTGTTAAATAGTAATAAAAGAAAGCAATTTTTGTTATACTGTAAAAATAAAGGACAATCTTAGTATTCCTAGGCAGTAATACCCAGGTCCTGGAATGCATCACAGGTAACAGGATTTGATCTAGAATTAACTAACACCACAGACTGAAGGGAGAAAAGAAAAAGGAGACTCTGTGATCAATACAGATGCACTTCCATAAATGTCAGACATGATCAGTGTCCTGCTACATGATCAAAGGCAAGCACGTATCCCCCTCTACTGCAGTTTAAAAATGTTGTAGCTAAGCAAAGGAAAACATTATCATATAAAAATTAAATTTTTACTTTGAAAGAAATCCAACAGCAATACCTAACACATTAAAAGGAGAGAAATTAAAAGAGAAGTGTGAAGGTTTAAGCAGCATCACAACTCTCTCTTTTCCTCTGGTATCTGCAATCACTCCCGTGAGCGTTTCGCTTTGACATGACACAAGAAACAGCAGATCTGGCAGGAAGAGCAGGTTCCTCACCTTCACAGGTGTCAGTCTCTGGGCTGAACAGGTAACCCTTGGGGCAGGAGCAGCTGTAGCTGCCCGGGGTGTTCCGGCAGAGCCCGTTGTCACACAGCAATCCATTCACAGAGCACTCGTCGATGTCTGTAGGGGCAGGAGACAGACCGCGGCCAAAAATTACAGCTCTTACCTTCAGAGCTCCAATCCACCTCCAGTTCCTACTGCAAACAATTCTGCTCTGCCTTTAAAGTTGCTGGGGTTTTTGTCCCACTAGAAAACTCACAAATTAGTTCATGGTTAGTCTTAAAAGAATAATTGTGTTTTCCTGCAATGACCTTGGTAGTTTGAGTTTGGTCAGGGACCTTGATGAAATGAAAATTATTTTTGTCATTTGTATGAGTACACCATATAAATTCAGAAAGGTCTGTTTGCTTTGAAAACAGTATTTTAACTATTTATTTTTTTTTAAACACACGAACATCAGTGTGTTAATTACTGTTCTAACTCTGTTTTAAGGGCTAGAATTTTTTTTGTTATCCATGAAGTGGATTACAATCTATCCTGTTCAGTTCATGTATGGCAGCCATCTCAAGAGTGCACATGTGCCTTCCCTCCAGAGGACAACTGTATTTAAGAAAAAACTGTGATTAAGACCAGGATATCAAGCACACTGGCTCGGAAAATCCAATATATTAACACAATTCCCTGAACTCCTCTTAAACTAACTGAAAATAATTCTAACAAAAAGAAATGTGTCTTCCTCATTGCCCTACTATTTATTCTATGAAAGAAGAAAAAATATAATTTTAAGCCTTTTCCTTTAATGCTCATCACATGTCAAAATAACCAATGTTTACAGAAGAATATTGATAGGATAAGTCAGGATAAATATGACATTTTATTCTGCTTCAGGTTGTCTTCTCTTTATTGACTGCTTGATTTCCCAAACCTAATACTGCAACTGAAATCTTAAATCAAATACATTTTTAGAGAGTTTTTAAGTTTCAAAATACAGAAGAAAAGTGAGAATGCAATATAACTGCAATCTGGAGAATTCTTGCTTCCCCAACTGCTTTAGATTTTCTAAGCTATGCTTATTCCTGTAGGATTCAGACAACAAAGCCTAAATTTCCCCAGATAATGAATCCAATATTTAAGTCTGGCAGCCATGAATTAAAAAGAGTTCTTCTTTACTAACCTGTCCTTAATCTAACTTCATGTGATTTCAATCAGGGAAAGGAGACAAATTTGTAAACTGACATTTTCAAGGGCAATTTTGAGCTTGCTGTCATACAATCTTTTAGCCCAAACTGTGCAGTGTGATGAATGCACTATTTCATTAGAATCTCATGGAATAACTTCAGATTTAGACTCTAATCTGTTGTGATATGCTCTGTAAAAACACCGAACAATGTAGCTCATGATTTAATCCCACTCAGACCTGACAAAAATACTGTCTGCATTCTGACTGATGACCATTTTTATTTCCTGGCATCTCATAAACTGTATCATTAATTAAAATCTGTCAACCTTTTATCTGTGTGCTCAATTTAAATTCTTTTATGGAAGAATTCTATCCAAGAATAAACACATCCTCACATTCAGTCAGCTTTATCTTTATTTAAGTAAATATATAGATTATACTAGCACTTACCTAATCCCAAGAGTTACTAGATAAACAAAACCCCTTCCCATAAAATCCACTTGGACAACGAATACTGCATGAAGCATTTTAAAAATAAAAACACCAATGCTTTCCTGCAGCAGTGCTTTTCCTGCCAAAAGGTCATTTTTAGGGCTTTAGGAAGTAACTAGATGTAAAGTTCCTTTATTCAAGCAGATGAAAGGAGACACTTTATTTACTTTGTGTTTGCTTTGCATCACCAGGAAGGAATGTTTGATATGAAAACTATACCACAGCTGTATAGAACAAGTTTTCCCCAGCAAAACTGGTGGAGTTCTGTTGAGCACCAACAGCAGTACACCTTTAAGTGCAGAGAACAAAAATTCACCAAAATAAATGCAGTACTTAAGGACAATACTTTGGACATCCTGATGGTTTCAGAGAGATTTCCCTTAGCTTTTAATTTAAACAAACTTTTCCTTTCTGCTTAAAATTACGAGGCTGTAAGCAACATGATTATACAATTCACTTGTGGTATATTATACTTTTTTTCATGTAAGAATTCCCAAAATCAAAAAAAGAACTCACTGGATTTCATGTATGGACATGACTAAAAAATTTAATTAGATGGAGAGTGAAACCTGGAATATTTCCTCTTGCTCACACTTCCTAAACAGCAACACTCACCCACCAAATGACAGGAAAATACACAGTAAGAATAACAATGCTGCAGTGATTGAGGAAAAACATCATTCCAGGTATTTTGCATTTTGATTGTAGCTTGAAGAAGTAGATGTCTTGCAACCTGAATTCTGTCAGGCCAAATCAGCATGAATGCAGTGGTAAATAATTCAGCCTCAATAAAAAGCAACAAACAACTTACCCACACAATTGGTTCCAGCAGGGTCGGGCTCGTAGCCACTGTTGCAGTTGCAGCGATAGCTGCCACGCAGGTTCTCACAAATCCCATTGGAGCAAATGTCAGGATCCAAAGCACACTCGTTAATATCTGCATTAGCACAACAACACAAGATATCAGACACTGACAGGCATGACAAAGCTGTGCCTGGGAGAGGTGTGGGCAACACCTGATGCTGGGGCTCTCAGTCAAATCCAAGGCACAGCACAGGTGCAGCCCAAAGGCTGAAAGAGGTGATTATTCTCATTTATTTGACATTTGAAGGCCAAACCTGGAATACTGTATCCAGGTTTGGGCCACTTTACATGCCTCCACTCCTCAAGCCTCCTAATGCACCTACAGAATCCTGTCATGCTCGTGGCACTCCTTGCCAAACTCAGCCCCAGAGTGCCCTAGCTTTCCCAATCCCATGCCTACACATCTGGGCAGCTTTCCTCTATTCCTCACAGCATCCTTCCCTGGTTCCACTGACTGTGCATCTCCTTCTTACTCTTCAGTTTGATCCTTACTCAGCTATTCTGGTCTTTGCCTTCCTTGCCTGATTTCTTACAGGTGTGAACAGAGAGCTCTTGTGATCTCAGGAAAACATCCTCAAAGCTCTGTTCTGCTCCTTTAAACCTGAGGGCAGTTCCCCAGGGAATCCCACTCACTGATGCCTTAAGCAACTGAAAGTTCATGCTCATGAAATTCAGGGTGTCTTTACTCCCCACCTGGCCCACACCCCTCAAAACTCAACATGAGTTTCCAACAGGGGGGGCTGCCATCAGAATATCACTAACTAGTTCATCTGTGTTGATAATCAACAGGTCCAGTAATGTCTCTGCCCTGTTTAAACTATCACCTGGATTGCAAAATTTTCCCCTCAGAGTGCTCCTGGCCTACACAGAGCTCATGTCAGTGTGGTTAAATTCCCTCAGCAACATCATTACCTGAGGGGTAAGAAGAGGCCAAAGGGACTGGATTTGTTCAGCTGAAAAGAGGGAATATCAGAGGGACCTCTAACAGCACTTCTCTGATTTTAACAGATGCTTACAGACAAGATGGAACCAGATTCCTCTTTGAGGTGCACAGTGACATGGGAATAGACAACACTTGGAAGATACAACAGTGGCAATTTAAATTAAACACCAGGAAAACGATTCTTCACCCTGAGTGTGGCTAAGCACTGGGCTTTTTTCATCCCAAAGAGGCTACAAGAGCTCCATGCTTGGAGATTTTCTGAATTCCACCAGGCAAGGCCTTGAGAAATGGTTCAACTTTGATGATACCCTTGCTCTGAGCAGGAGGTTAGGTTGGATGACCTCCAGATATCCTTTCCAACCTAAACTGACAGGGAACTAGGTGTTTGTAAGGTAAAGCTTGATGCAAAACACCTAGCCTGTGCACGCAGTGCCTGTGGTTTACTAGGTAAGAAGTTATAAATTATTAGGTGACACAAGAATTTTCCTAATACAGAAGTAATGCATAAGTCAATACTACAGCATATTCAGTCCTATAAGAACTTTTTGGAAATTTAATTTTTTTTCTCAGACAGACAGAACAGGATGATGGATGAGTTATATTCCCTGAACTTACAGTCTCATATAAAATTTCTGCTGTACTTGGAAAAGTCCGAAATATTCATATGAACTATAAGAAGAGTAACAGACTAATTTTAATACTTCTTGCCTCTGAGGAAAAGAGGGTTTTTCAATATTTTCCTTCTTCTCATATGGTAATCCAATTACTTTAAACAGTTCCTTTCCCAAGCCCTGGAAAGAAAGGGTGCTGGCCTAGCTGTGACTTCATGAAAGGCTTGTTTTATACTTGTAGGGCTCAACTTTTTGTAAAGAACATTTCCTCTTTAATCATAGTGCAATCTAGATACTGATTTACACTTAATCATATATGCATTTAGAAAAAAACCATGCTACCCTTGGGTAAAACTCAGTGCTATGAAACATCTGAAAAACTTGGTAAGAAAATATGATTTAGCATACTCCTTCAGATTTGTATTTTCTTTAGAACAAAATGCATCCTGTAGCTTGCTAGACACATTTGAATACTTGGGACAAGCCACACAAGGAGTGTACAAGCATGAAAATTGGCTGCAATGTTGCCGAACAGAGAACCCTGTGTTTGCTCTGGAAATCTGAACAAAAAAGGATTTTAACTGAGATGTGAACCCATGATCTTTGTCATGCATTTGGTAGACAGCACAGTTGTTTCAATGTTTTAATGAGAAAACTGTATTTTCCACGTCTCCAAAAGGACACATAACCTCTCTACCAGGCTGCATGCAAATTCTTATGGTAGGATGCTGCTGATGTAACGGTATCACTGAATGCTGAGATTATTTCTCTGAGATGGAGATATTCTTCAATGGGCCTTGTGTAATTCACTGAAAAGTAAACTGAGAGAATTTGTAAATTCCATGGATTTCAAATTACTCATACAAGCTGACAACGTGTTAAGCAAGGAAGAAAAAAATATGCAAATACTACCAGTAGTGAAAAACCCCATAATTTCTTTTATTTAAGTGCCATTTTAAAACGTTATTTGGGCTATTACTAAGTGTAATGATGGGAGTTCTTATTCTGTTCTTGCTGCATAGAATAGGAGCTTTAATGCTGACAAGGATTATTATTAAAACTTCACACAAATACCTTGCAGTAAATTTTATATTCTTATATTCTCCTATTCCTTCTTCAACCCATTTTATGTATCTGGAAGCTGCAGCATGCTTTGCCCCTACTTCAGACCTGGATCAGCCATTATTTTTTAAAATCCCTCTCTCTGTGGTACCAGAAAAAGGATCTGGAGCTTTACAATTCCCAATACTAAATGCAAGTGGTCACTCTCAGGACTTTTTTTCCTAAGGATATGTTTTTTTCAGTTAAGCTCCCTTCCAATTTTTAACTCTACAGAGAAACAATCTGTCCATGGAAATGGTCCATGAGTGAACTCTGGATCTGGAGTGAAAAACTATTACTATCCCAGCTGACTGAAAATCAACTGCAAATACAAGTGACTCCTGTCAAATGAGAGAGAACTGTTTTATGCCAGTCTGAAAAAATATCTAATCTCAAAAAAAAAAACCACCAACCAAAAATAACCACATAAGTCAGAACTCTGAAACTGATTCCCCTTTTTTTCCTTGATAGTGTCAGGCAAAATCCACTCTTCTAGCCTTTTCTCTAGACAACATTCAAATATTTTATTTCAAGAATTAAAATACTAAAACCACTATATTAATCTTGAGGTTAAAAACTCCACTCTAATATGTTACTGAAAAATATAATTCTGAGGATAATTTTTTAAATTTTGAATCATTGTCCTGGAGTGACTTTATGAAGCCGAATTGTTAAAATGTTAGCTGCTTGTTAAATAAACAATCTTTTCCACTTTTCTCAAAAGAAGTGCACCTCCCAAACCAGTTGGGGGAGGGGCCACTTATATTTACATTCTAGAAAAAAACCACTTCAGAAATTTCCTCCCAAGGTTTGCCCTAAACCATGACAATCATGTATATTAAAAAAAAACATGCAACATACCTCTTCCATCAACAGTAATACCTATTCCACTGCTACACAGGCCATGGAACTCAGCTGCTCAGTTGAGGTGGAGATGTTGGGGAAAAGAAAATGTTATTTCCAGTATTTCACCTTCTTTCATCCTAAACAAAATCCACATGATTTTTTTTTTTCAAAAGTGATTTTTCTACAGCATAACTAATGAAATACCAATGTTGACATAAAATAACCATTTCTAGATAATTCAATTAAATCTGTGAGGTAGACTGCATCCTGAACTTTCATGTATATGTACAAAACCAAAATTAGATGACCAGAGTTAAACACTCAGGTGATTTCTTTACAGTCTTGACACAACTGTCCTCTCAAGTTATTACTTTTAATCACACTGTCAGTTTTACTTGTTTTTTTCTGAACAGTTTTCTGCTGCTTCAGAAAACAATACTAAATGGAAATTCTGTCCAAGATGCATCACCTCAGCTATATAGTCAAGCAATTTTTTTTTAATTAATCTCCAGGTTTACTTATGGAATTGATTCTTATAAAATTAAACATAGATTTCTGGAAATAATATGGGCTACTCTTTTAAGCTGGATTGATTGGACCAGAAAATTTAAAGATTCATTAAAGAATTCTGCTTATTCTCTTGCAAGAATTATTACTTATAGTAAACAATTCAGGAACCCAAATTTACCCTGCTGACTTTTCTTTAGGGGACGAAATAAATCAACAATGTGACCTCAGCAAGATTTTTTTTTGTTTTTGTTTTTGAAGTCTGTATGAAACACAAAATCTTACCTGAGTTTTTAGCAGGGCAGGGATGACATGGCTCTCCAAAACCATAGTCAGGGTTGGCACAGCAGCATTCAGACTTTGTCACAGCACCAGGGAAGGGACGGACACACAGCCCTGTCCTGATGCCTCCATAGCACGTGCTGCGCACGTGAGTATCTGAAGAAAATGGACAAGGGAAGAAGTAATTATTTCCTTAGGCTGAGAGTGAGGTGGATGCATGCTCTCCCAAAAGCTCAAATCCCTTATTTCTGGTCAGCAAAAAGGTCATACTGGCTACATCCTCACTGCCTTAATAATCCTGATGGCACCAAGGCCAATTCTCAGCCTGGTTACCTCCTGGGGCTTTCTCCAAACCACACTTTCAGACCACCTAAACCAGGATTTTGGGAGTAAATTCAAAGGCATTCCAAAGGACCCAGCAAAGGTGACCCACATCCTGAAGCAGCTCTGTAAATCCATCAACAAATATCCCAATAAGAAACACAGGATGGCCTGGATCAGCATGTGGCGGCTGACTCTTCCCTTTGAAAAGTGCCACAGACATCTCTGGCTTCCAAAATGATTCCTCAGGCAGGATAACTCACCAGCAGCCCAGGGCTGGTAATGTGGGAGAATACCTGCTTCTGAAAGGAGGAGCATGGTCTCCAGTTCAATTTACAAAACCATGAACAGAAATGCAATTTTAGCAGATTGTTCAGACCAGCATTTATGTGACATGACCATCTTAATAGGTTTATACACAAACAGGCACCAGTGCTGGATCAGCACACCAAAGAGGCCCCAAAATCTAGCTGGGAGCAGCAACCTAGCATATCTGACACACAACTAGGCAGTGAGGAAAGCAGTGCACTGCCCAGACTACAAGAAACTTCAGGGGGTTTGTGGTTAAAAACCCACTCTGGAAGTTGAAGTGCCACCCCCGGGGAAAGGGCTGGAATTGATGGCCTGGATAAACCACCACTTATCACACAAACAAAACACACAACACCTGAAAGATTCTTCAACCCTGAAAAACATGCCAAAAAAAGAGAGCAGGAAAATTATACAGGCCAACCACACACCTGTAAGACTCACCATGTACATGCTGCCAATCTTACAGCTGATTTAATCACATAAATCAATATGACAGCCTTGCCCAGTAAGATGCAGGAAGAAGCATCTTCCAAGACAGACCCTCCATACCTACCTCTACAGGAATAATAATCTCCTATACTTATCCAAGAACTATGAGAATGTCTCTGAGACTCTTTTTTATGCATTTGTTTGGAGTTTTGTTGTAATTTTCTGGTTTTGGTCTTTCTAAGGTTCAGTGCTTTTTCCCATGTTTGCTTATAGGATAGTATTAGAGATCTTGTAACAAGCATGTGATTGGACAATCCTTCTAATAATGTGTAGCTGAGAACTGCAGGATACAGGTAGAGTAAATAGCCTTTACTTTTGACTCCTGTAACTCTACAGACACTGTTGGAACTGCAGAAATACTCTTTGTTTCAGGTATCTTTATGGGCCAGAACAGAGCACAGCTTTACTTCATGCTCCTTGTCAGTGCCCCAGGAAAACCACCATGCATGTGGCCTGGACATGAGCCTGAGTGGACTCAGAAACTGAAATGGGTTTGAGGGAATCCAGACAGTTACTTGCTTGAAGTATGACCCCAAAACAACAAAGAAAAGTTGCACGAGAAGTTTTACAGTGAATGTTGAGTATCCAGAGCCAATCCAAATAAGAACTGGCAATTCCTTATGTGTTCTGTCGGCTCTTTGAGTGTTGTAAGTTGGCTCCTGTATAACATAAATGCCTGCACATAAATGTTTTCTCTTGCTTTTGGTATCCCGTGGAACAGATAGTTCTGGAGCACAGCTAACTCTGTCCTAGATTTTGGAGTTTTCTCCTTGCCAAGAATCTAGGTGAAGCCAGTACAACTTGCTTGCACTTGACATCAGGAACAGATTATGATGCTTGAAAATAGTCAAGGACTTTTACACAAGAAATGTCTGCTCATTTACTTTGCAAAATAATTAGAGGCACTGCACCCTTTCCCTCCACCTCAGACAACTCCAGTTGCCACTCTGACAAGTTCTGCCATGAATCAAGGAACTTCAACCACTGCCCTGCCACAGAAGAGGAGGCTTCCTCCTGGTTATGTGTCTGTGAGGGAATGGGGAAGTAAATCAAGGGAAGGAAATGGCACCAAGGGAAACTGCAGAGGGGCAGAAGACTGGAGAGTGGGAAAGAAACACTCTGGAGGAAGGTCTTCAAATATGTGGAGTATGGGAAGTAGCTGAAGGAAGCTACAAATGTACTGAGCAAATGCTCTGCACAAGAGAGCAAGTGCTTCAGCATGCATCAGTGCTTTTAGAGAAGTGACACAGAGAACTTGGGGACAGTTTCATGCCTAGTTACAGGAAAACAGTCCGATCTACACAGTCAGTGATTCGCTAAGCCTGTGAAGGATGAAGAACCAAGCTGCCTTTCACACAAGCAAAGCAATTGTGTGACACAATCCCCTTGGGCTGTGCTACGAGCAAGAATGAGAACTAAAGGCACTTTTTTTGGGGATGCTTCAACTGCTGCAGGCACCTCACAAAGCTCAGGATCTCCATTTCACAACAGTTCTGAGCCTGCACCTTACTGATGAACCTGTGCTGCTCCCCATGTTTAGTCTGACTAGCCTTTGGCTACTCATTTCAGAGCACCAAGAATTTACTTTGTGCCTCGGATCAGAGATTAGCATTGCTGCTGATGTACCTGTGTACCTGTTTATGGCACTCTCCACTCTTTCCCAAGGCATAGCACTTCTACACTCTTAAATTTAGCAGTGTAGCACTTCAATATCTACAAAAATTACCATCACCACATTTGTAGTCAATATCAGGTGGACAAGTGCTTGACCCACACTCAGGGAAAGTCACTGCAGCCATCCAGGACCTTAGAAGGACAAATCAGGCTTTATGACACTTTTCTATTTAGCTCTACAAAATCACCAGTGTAAAATAAAGCTTAGTTGCTGTGTCCTGGATGACTCTGGCTGTGGGCAGAGGTAATTAGAGGTGTCTCAGCAGAGTGCAAACAGTGTGTGAAGCTGGAGCCACAGCTCAGCACAAGTTCTGAGGTGATACATGCTCACACACAGAGCCAGCTGAGGTGTCCAAGCATGGAGCTGCAGCTGGAAGTACAGCCAAACCTAAAAAGCCTGCAAATATTCAAATATTGGAAGTTTGGCTCCAAGTATTTCTCTAACTGTTCCATGACTCTGTAACTGTTCCTTTTCCAAGCATTTGTTCCCCTTTGCTGTACCTTTTTCAAGCTTGTATAACATTGTGTGATTGACTCAGCCATACTTAAAAATACTAAGTAAAACAGCATTTTTTTAAAGTGCATTCCCACCAGGATCACAGTAATTATTCAGAAGTAAAACAGAGCTCAGAAAAAGAGGGGGACAGCTGGACTGTGGGCTCTTAGGTTTTATATTCCTTGCTAGTTACCTAGCAGATTTGTGGGAATGCTTTTACAAGATATCCAATTCAACTTATTAATTTTCAAACTACCAATGATCTTCTAGCAGCCAGAAAGTCTGAAAAATATTATTTAGGTCATGCAATATATGAAATAGAATAGCACAGAATTCCTGTAGTTAACACAGCATGTGGATTATATATACACACACATACACAATTCTGAACAGTGGAGTGGCTTGGAAATTCTATTCTCAAGTCATATGTGAGGATATTTTGTTATGCAGTATTTGAAATTTCCTATGCTACATTATGGCTGGAATAATTACATCATCTTTTAAAAATGAATTTTCCAACTAGATCATGATTCTGCTTTATCATTTTTTTTGTCCTATGAAGGGTACTTCCTGTTGAAAATGTAAGCATTTATGGTAAACCTTAAAGCTGTGTAACTTCTAAATAAATGGTGTTCACAGGTGATGGCAAACCTGTCAAGTCCTTTGCCGCTAGGACTGTGGCAACATTAGGTAATTGAAAGCACAGAAAATTGAGTACTGTATTGATTCTTTGCAGCTGTATCACTGACAGGGGTAAAGATGAGGCCAACTTGGAACACAAAAAAGGTACTGAACAGCCTGTACTCAAATCTAGTTTTCTTGGTGGGCCTCTGAGCAGTGAAATTCCAATATTTAAAACAGTACACCAGGCCTTTTCTCATTGTTTAACTTCTCACTGCTTTTCTCCAAACTTTTAATAAACCAGAAGAAAACAACTCAGCTACCACACAGGAGGGAACACAACTTGCTTTTGTTGTTTCAATCTTTAGCACAGTTTTGCTTACTAGAACATTTAACTTATTTAAAACAACAAAATTTGGGTTCCAACTGAGAGACTGAGAATGTGTTAGCTTTTTTTTGAGCCTATGTTTTTAAGACAGTCTCAGTTTTTATCCTGCATTTTTAAAGCTGAAGTGATAACAGAAAGGGCTAGCTTGTGCTGGCACTTGATAGAAACACTGGTCTTAGATTTTGTTTTGAAGAATTTCAAACTTTTGCACCATATGATATGTCATTTGAAATGAGCTGATAACAGCAACATGTCCCATCCCTTTGGTGTGAGAATCTCCAAGCACTATGATGCAGTCTGTTTTTCCTTTATCTGAAAATACGCTGGTAAGGCAAAGGCAGATACAACATCCACGAGTCCATCAGCAAGAACAGTCACAGCACTGATTCATCAATATGATTATTGTAGAGTCTCTGGTCATTAATGTGCCTGATGACAGACACATGCAGGAGCTGGGAAAGGGAAATTTAGGGGATTTAGAATTGATGCTCTGGTACTCAGAGGGAAAAGATGGAGTCTCCTGCAGATTAAATTAAGGAACTTTGCAGTATTGCAAAGTACACACAGTATCATAATTCTCAGAAATCCCTGTCAAATATTTATTCCTCTCCTCCCTCCTCATCAGCAATCAGCAGAGAACAAGAGATTGAATACTTCTTGCCCCCCACACCTCTTAATTCTTCATCAGCTTGAAAATTACCCATTTTTTGTTCCACGAGCTCCCTGAAGATATGCTAGAGATCCTAGCAGAGCTTAGTGAAGAATCTAAACCAGAACCATCTGAGAGGATAAGAGATGATTACATGAAAAAATATTTTTTATCATCAGAATAGAAAGAGTGTCTCAAAACCAAAAGGAGATGCGAGGAAGAGTAAGCACTTTAAGTGCTTTAAGTAAGCACTTTTACTTTTATATGAGTAACAGGTAAACAAGAGGTATGCCTCTTCAATTCCACAGAGGAAATGAAGTTTCTTGTCTTTTAACAACAGGATTATGGGATTGCATCTTGTTTGTGGTTTGATGTCAACTTTATTTAGATGGAAATCATTTGATAATTAATTAACCTGATAATTCCACTTGTTTTTCTATGAAGAAAAAAGAATAAATCTGACTTACCTACACACACACGACCATCAACTCCAACAACCAAGCCAGGTGGACAATCACACCGGAATGAGCCTTCAGTGTTTATGCAATGACCATTCATGCAAATTCCTGATGTCTGGCATTCATCAATATCTAAGAGGAGGCAAGACACTTCAGCAACCATTCTGTTTTTAAGCAAGATTGCAGCTAATAGTTTCAGAACATTATCATATTACTTTATGACAGCAGGTAATAATATCCTTGCTTTATTTCTAATACAAATTTAATCTTGGAATAATCAAAATTCCAGCTGCACAAACAAACAAAAAAATCCCTGAACACATGCAGAAGAACTGTAGGATTAGAGGTACTTCATATTCTCCATCAAGCAAAATCAATGATAAATTTTCCCTTTGATATTTTAATTTTGCTACAAAGTGTGGCTAAAAAGCACTAGACACAAAATATCGTTATGATGGTTAATTTTAATTTCAAAGAATTTTTTAAGTGGTCATCAATTTCTAAGCACAACTGCATGTTATTAAGAAAATCACAACTAGTAGAAATGACTCAACTTCAAATCAGAAGATTAACAATTTAGAAGATTTACTAGAAGTAGCTCAAGCCCAAACCTACCTCTATGGGTAGCAACAGGTATCTTCAATTAATTTGCTGAAACTGAGGCTAAATAAGACAGTATTCTTAAAATGTTCAAAGGAAGCTTTTAGTGACTGCACTTTAAAAAGTTCACAATGCTGTGTGACCCGTAAAATTACTCGAGTGCTCTGTACTCTGAATTATCAGAATAATGATGTG
The DNA here is from genome assembly GCA_013398595.1 of Tychaedon coryphoeus. Lineage (NCBI taxonomy): Eukaryota > Metazoa > Chordata > Aves > Passeriformes > Muscicapidae > Tychaedon > Tychaedon coryphoeus. The sequence continues at coordinate 134,205 of WBND01001174.1, forward strand.
GAAAATTGAGGGGGATGTGGGGCTCATTAACGTAAAATCTTTCAAACCTCTTAAATTTACCATACTGCTGCTCACTTTACCATTTCACAAAGGGCCTGAATATTTTGATACCTTTACAGTGCTCCAAGACTTTTCAGAAGATTATTTATTGACGGCTATGGCTTTCACAATACTATTAAAATTTTTTTAGTAAAGTAAAGATCTGTTTCTAATCCATGCAGCTAAAGAAATCTACTTTAGTGAGCAGCAAGGTGTTATATGGCATTGAATCAATCCATGTGACCAGACTGCCATTCTTGCAGGGATGAGCAGAAGGAAAATATCCCCCAAGTTTCACATACCAGTACAGTAACGTCCATCTGGAGCCAGGACAAATCCTGGTTTACAGATGCATTTAAAACTCCCATCTTCATTTATGCACATCCCATTCAAGCACATGTTTGTTGTGGCACACTCATCGTGGTCTACAAAACATTGCAAAGAAAACTGCTTTTAGCTCATCACCCTCCAGAAGACAACACAGTGAAAATAATCAATCAGGACTGGTGTGGAATATTTCTTCACTCAAATATTGGTTTCTAATCATAACTCTGATAGAGTAGCTCAAGAGTTTTCACTCCAGAGAAAAATCAGCAATTTTTTTTCGTGTTGTGATCAGTTGCTTTTCATATTTCAGCAGGCTGTGTATGCAAGAAGAGGGTGTGTCTTTCCTTCATACATGAGAGGATAAAAAGCTTCCATAGCCTGAGAGAATTAAGCTTGCTGTTTACCTAGCAAGGTTTTTTCCTTGACACCATGCAGCCAAAATCAAAAACAGGTATTTTCTTTTCTTTTTCTTTCAATGCTGATTTATGGATCATTTGCTGTGAAGCTTTATGGAAAAACACTATTCTTAGGACTCTTGAGGAGAGGTGCAGCTTCAAAAGCAGAAATTACAAAAAATACAAATTTTCTTTGAAATCATACGCTCTGTATGATAACTATTTGAGTAAGGGCCTCTCAGTTCACAGTATTTCAAGAAAGGAAATCTTCAATGATCTTTACCTGCAATATGAAGTACAATTTCTAGAATCACCAAGCTAATGCCTGCCCCATTCTTTAGAAGAAGAGTCCTTACCCACACAGTTTTTTCCATTTGTAGCCAGCTCAAACCCAGCATTGCAAATGCACTGGAAGCTTCCCTCAGTGTTCACACACCGGCCATTCTTACAGAGAACACCATTCTGAACACATTCATCGATGTCTAGGGGGAAGAAAAAACAAACCAAGCCAAGCAAACTAAATCCTACACAAGCAGAGAGCTACAGTAAGATAAAAATGCATTTAGAGACAATTACTGCTTTGAAAAACACTTGCAAGTCACTTAAACATTACTTAGAAAAAATTCAAAAGTTAGTTAAGAAATTAGTCTCCTTTCATAAGGGAAAAATGTTATTTTTACAGACATGTACAGCAAATGCTACATTTTGTGATGTTTTGCAATTCCTTCACAAATACTTTTAAAAACCTACTCACACTTTCATCTGCACGCAAACACAAAAAAACACCTGTCATTCAATTTGCTTTGTTGTTTTTTTTTCAAGAACTCCTGTCTGGGAAATTCCCTGGATGGATATTCCAGAATAATTGATAAATATTAAAAGACAACAACAGAACAAATGAGGCAGCAGCCCAGATCTAGAATGCCAGTTGATTTAACACTGGGATTTACTGAAATTGCACTCCTATTTTTTAAATTCAGATGGAGTCTGAGGCAAGGGGTCAGAACATCTGCAATGCCAGCAGACATGGAGCAGTTTTCTTACCAATGCAGGCTTGCTTGGTAGGAGTTCTCTGGAAACCAGCGTGGCACTTGCAGTAATAGGAACCAGGTGTGTTGACACAGTCCCCATTGGAGCAGGGGTTTGATGTGCACTCATCAACATCTGCTGGCAGCACACAGAAGCATTAGTGATTCATAAGGTCCACAGCATTTTTTCCCCCCTCCCCAAGACTGGAAGCTTCTGAGTTAAAAAGATGGTAACTAGCAGCCAAATGCTAAATAGAAAAGCCTGTTCTTGGTGCAAAATCACTTTAGTAGGAACATAGTTCTTGGTTCAGCTAGGCAGGCATTTGTAAGAAGTGAAGTGGCACTACATCATTTATAAGCATCTTGAGGGACGACAGAAAAATGGTTTTCTTGAGGATTTTGAGACCTGGTGGTTGCCTTAATGGTTGACTTAGTATGACCCAGTTTAATTTAACTCAATGACCATGTATGCTTCCTCAGAATAAAACCAATACTAATCAAAATAGTTGCTTTGAAATTAGAGCAAAGCATGGAATCCAAAAACTACCCCTATTACATTACAGATTTGTTGTAAAAAAGTGAGGAAGGGCCACACACCAGCAGGAGGGATTCTTAATGAGACCACAGTCTCATTAACCACATCTCAATTATTTATGCTCCACTGCATCCTCAACCCGTCTTTGCACTGAGTAATGCCAGATTTAACCTAACCCTTTTCTGTAACGTACCTTACCCTCCTTTCCAAAAGTTTTGGGTACCTGGGTGCAACCAAACACATTTTAACCAATTCAAATGTCACCTAACTGCTCAGAAATAACTTTTATTTGACACGGCGCTCTGAAAACTTCAATAGTTATTTTCAAGAATAACCTTCCCAAACTTGATGCCCAGTAGTTACCAGTGAGTCAGACGTGTCTCTGGCTCACAAAGCTATTCCCAGATCTAAGATAACATTGATTGTTCACCCCATTACATTCATGTAAACCCTCCAGGACCCCTGCCCCGTGTAATCCAGGAAGCAGAATGGGTGTACCCCTCTGGTCTGGCAGAGCAGGACTGCTGGCTCAGTCCCCACTGCAGCTCCTAAAGGATGACCTAAACAGTTACTCTCTGTTAGAGCTCAGTTTACAGGTGACAAATGCATCCCTTGATGAAACTCCCCATTTCTTTATCAGCAACTTTTGCTGATTTGACTTTTTCCCCCAGCTGTGCCTTTCATTTCATTTACAATGTATTGGTAATTACTCATCTCTTCATTAAGGCAGGGTTTTAACACCACAAAACCGGTGGTGATTTGCAGGAGTTTCTGGCATCTGGCTGAAAGCTGCTATAAGAAGCTCTGAAGCCACTGTTGATCAGTTCCTAACAAGGATGATTTTCCCATGTATTTCCCAGTGTGTGCTTCCAGAAATACCAAGAAAATCCCAGGGTAATTTATGTGATCATTTCCACTCACTCTTTATCAAATCTGGCTCTACAACTTCGATCATTACATCTTGGGAGTATGAGATGCAACAACAAATTGAAATAATAAGAATATTTATGTGCACTTTCTAGAAAGTGTTGTTCCACTAACAGCTTCACAATAAAAGATGGCAAAAGGTTAGTTTTGTTCTAATCTAATCATAAATGAGACCACATATTTAACAGGAATTCCTCTGCTAATGAACACAAAGTTCAAACCAGGAACATCAGCATGCATAAAGAGAACTGTGTTTACACAACTCACTAAAATAATGGTCTGGTTTACAGCACTCTTGGTGCCCAGACACAATCTGTGTGAACAGCTGAATGAATAAAGGAAAGGCAAATGGAAGAATCAAATACCTCCCCTCCCAAGTAATTAGCTCATTCACATTTACATACCTGCTGATTGCACCACCACTGCAGTAAAACCACAAGAATTGAGATAAGATAAAGAAAAGAAGAATTCAGGGTGTTAAATACAGAGGTAACTGAGTTTTTGCATGCCAGTCAGTGTCACTGTAGTAGCTCTCTGCCCTCAGGTTTCTCTGCCATGCCTGGATGTTGGGATGCCCCTTGTCATGAGTGGGATGGTTTTTCACAAGAAGGGATTTTTCCTCAGTGCTCAGCTGGTATGGGAAGGGGTCAAGGAGGATTGAAAACTACCCCTTCAGAACAAAATCCTCAGCTACCAACAGAACATCAAACTCTGAATCACATCTTGACAATAATTTTTTGTCGTGTCCTTATTCAAATGACTTTACTTGCATTTATATCTTGCTTTATTATAAGCAAGCACAGAGGGGAGTTATAAATACTTCATGCAGCACTCATCTATTTTGATTAGTTTTCCTGCAGAGAATGACATTTAGGACCTTCTCTATTACAGGCTTCAACTTGCTTCAAAAAAAAACCCCATGTTCATGCTAGAAAGGATCTGTCTGTAATTTTATAAACTCTGCAGCAGGAATGCAGAGTTTCTCTATCGGACTTAAGCTTTGAAAATCCTTCCAAAGCCATGTGCATCACATGACTTCCACATGCATCTTAAGATGCTCTTATTTTTATAAGCTCTTGATAGCTGAGGGAAATGGCAAATGTATGTTAGTATAAAGGAGTTGTTGGCTTCGAGTTTGCATTGAAAGCATGCATATTCCAGCAATATAAACAGGAAACATCTGAGACAGAGATATTTAACCCATTTATTCTGTCTCCCAGCATACCCTCTTCAATGTCAAATATTTCTCTTTCAGCACTTGCCTCACACACATCTCCACTACTCAGTTTTTGATCTCCAGCAATAGTCAGAACTCTCTCAGGCACAGCAGGAAACTTCTAAACCCTCCCTTAAAAAACTTACTGCAATGATTCTGGAGACAAATCACAAGATTTTAAATAGGGATATTTGTATTGACAACTAAAATTCAACACAGAACACCTACAGGTTTTCTCCCATTTTTTAAAGAGTCTCTACAGTTTTATCCAGAGTTTTTATAAGCAGAAATGACTAAGGAAAGGTAATAAAATAAAAGCTGTCTATTTTGGAGAAAAGGACTGACCATTCTGAGTCAGACCGCTTAGGACACTCATGGTCATTGGTCCATCATTATGCTGTTGTGAGAACAGCATAATGCAATTTAGGTCAGAGAACAATGAGTAACACCATAGTTTTTTGGTTTGGCAGGATAAATCTTGAAACAGGACTTTTCTTTAACTCCAGAGAAAAATATATCACCATTTCTGGATCCTTAATTTATTGCTTTGGGAGCAGGCAGACAGAGAAGTACAAAAATAATGTTCATTTATGTGCCATTAACCCTGTTTCCAATGCTGCAAGACTATTCTTTCAGTAATAGAGAAATATTCAAATTAGATTCAAGCAAGCCTTTAAATTAATTTAATATGCATCAGCACACACATGAAATCCTTGCAGTTAGGTTTCTGCCTGTATTTCCAAGAAATTTTCTGTGTAATTTGCAGCAACTACTGTTCATAAATCCCAAATTCAGTGGGGAACTCAAGATACTCTGGCTACTTCTTCATAACAAAATTAGAAAATAAGAGTGAAACAAAGCTGTGTTATTTATAGAGTTCACAGAGTTATTTATAATTCATAGAGTTCACTCTCTCATAAAAGATCTTCTGAATTGAAGCAGCTATTGGAAAGGCAAAACACTGCAGAGCTGAAATTAGTAATGACTGACTCATTTCATGCAGGAAGAAATTGGGACAATGACACTTAAACATTTTTGAAGCAATTTTGGGGGTCTTTTCCCATTATTTCAACATGGGTCAGCACTGTAGCTGGTACTGCATCTTCAACTTTTGTTAAACCAATTGAAATTTTTGTTTTGATCCCAATGCATCCAAAACTGTCTCTGTTTTCAGTCTACTCTTTCATGCTGAGGTAAGCATTGCAAAGCCAAGATTAAGTTCCTTGAGTGAATACACATTTTTACTGGGCACATACCTGTACACTAGGGAATTAAGCAGGTCAATTTTTTTTTCCCCCATCAATGCACCAGTTAACCAAACCTCACAGTTTTCAGGCACCCGGAACCCCAAACTGAAAATTAGATACAATTTCACTATTATCACAAATCTGGACTAGAAGGGGAACTGCCAAGCAAGTGTAACCCCCCAGAAGAGACAGGGACAGAATGACAGCCACATTTCCAAGAATACATTGTGATTTTTTGTCCCAGCACCCAGATATGTAAAGCTGATGGGTCTTTCAAACCACAGATTACTGCCATACTCCAATGACAACTGAAAACCTAAAAACTTTAAGTTCATATAGCTCTACTTGATACAACCCACATGCTTCAGATGTTATTTTCACCTTGACCCCCAAGTAATGAAAATATGAACACAAGATGTGAACTAGATTTTAAAAAGATAAGATAGTCCAAGATGCTAGATAATCCCCAAGTGTCAAGGTCCACCAGAGTTAAAAATGTTATTGATTCCAGTGGTTTTGATTCCTGGTGCTGTAAAAATGAGCCAGGGTTCTCCATACTCTATAAAATACAGCCATGCAAGACAGACATCCCAAAACTCCTACTCCCCAAAATTCACAGTGTGATTATGGCCTGAGACCCAAGGATGCAACGTGAGATTAAAGCCTGTCGAACTTCCCAGTCTGAAATCAGAGGTACAGAAAACTCTCACCCAAATAAAAAAGCTAAAAAAATTCAGGCTTGCTGTATCATAAAGGACAACTCAGAAGAAGAACTACATCAACCTTCAAGTACAAAAAACTGAAATGAAGAAGGTACTGAACTGCTTTCCTTGTATAATGAAGATAAGACAAGAAATAATAATAAACTGAATTTTTTTGCAAATGCGGTGTTTAAATTAGATTAGATGCTCTGAAAACTTTTTGGATATTTGACTATGGGAGCAGTGCAAATGCTTGGGAATGTTGTGGACTCCCTGTTAACCGAGTTTTCTTAAAATGAGTTCTTGTTGTTAAAGTTAGCATTCTGTATTTTCATATGAAATGTAAATTTAACCAAAAGCTAATTAATGCAATTTAAAAATTATTTTACATCTTTCAAGTTGCCTTTAATCCTTATAAGGAGGCAAAACATAAATTCTACCTTTCATCATCTTGATCGTGACAATACTACATCCCAAAAGTGGAGCTTTGTGAGACTAACAAAAGAGAAAATGAAGCAGAATTTACTTTATTGAATGTGACAAAAATGCACAATAGCCTTCAGATACACTAACAGGAATACTAAATATCAATATCTACAATTAAAGATCTTCTTTTCTTGGTAAAAAAACAGATTGCTCTCATAGAAAACTTAAAATATTCTTGTGTAACTAATACCATGGTCTTCGCACTCTCTGAAGAGCAGCATCATTAAAGTTAATATTATTTCTTTTTGTAAAAAAGCCTGGATTTTAGGATGAAAAATGTTAGAATAATGGATTTTGAAATGTGCACTCACCAATGCAATCCCCATTTGCATCCTGTTTATATCCCATGTTGCATTCACATCTGTAACTAGAGGGGGTTGGTATACAACGTCCATTCAAACACAGGTTGGGATGGTGCTTGCAGTTGTCTATTGTCTGATTGAGTATTGCTAATATAAAAAAATCAGAATGAGAGGCAAATATTCAGATTTTCAAATGGAAGTAAAAATGAATATTACACTTGGCTTCAGAAAGGATGCTATCAGGTGCACAAAAACATAAAAAAAATCTTTTTCAAATAATTATCTGTTGACCTGGTGGCAAACTAACAACAACAAACAGTTCTTGGGAATAAAAACTGTATT
>WBND01001174.1:169332-195581 GCA_013398595.1 Tychaedon coryphoeus
ATTGCTGCAGGTATTTGCAATTTTTCTCTCCTACTACCTCCAAGAGGAATAGAAGCACACTTTTTTAGTCTAAACTGAAGCTTCTTCTGTTTAAAAAATCATGACCATTGTGGCATTTTGCTTGCAATCAGCTTTAAACTGACTATTGAAAGCTGACAGAAATTAACTTTCTAACAAAAAATTAGAGATAAAAGTAGACAAGGATGAAGTTCTTAGGAAGTTTCACATCCCATAGTTTTAAACTACTGCTGACTTATTTTTAGCCAATTTTATTAAACAGAACTTTATTTTATAATTTTAGTTGAATTAGACTTCAAGTTGATGATTAAACACTTGTATTTCCTTCAGTGACCATGAACATCCGCTGTGAACTGGGCCATGGAGTTTTGAGCATGCTACAGTAAATTAATTACATTTTTCTTCATTCAAAAAGCCTTGCACAACTCCTATATGAACCTGCAGAAAATAACCCAAGACCACATGCTCCACTTCCCAAAGGCTAAAATTGGACTGAAGATGAGCTAAACTGATGTTTAGCAGGTCAGTCTTTCATTTACTGTACACTGAAAGAAAAGAAGCAGGAAGACCATAAAATACCTCTATTCTGGCTCAGGATGATAGCAGTCATTAGTAAATAGAAAAAAAACCAAAACAACCCCACAGCAAAATTAAAAAGCTACCTTTCCAAGACTCACACAAAAAGAGAAGAGCTTGCTGATCAAAAAAACATTTTTGCTGCTAAGCACTTCGTGGTGCTGCTAGCAAAAACAGATAGGAAAAGCTGTGTAAAGTTAAGAGGTCTTCTAAATACCCGTCAGAAGAAGTAACTTGTTAAGGAATTACATTTTCTGCTGCTTCATTTAGACCTGATCACTGCCATTTCAGTACACACAAGCATCTTCAATAACACTACAGACTAAATATATATTGTATTTCTTCTTTATTGTATTTGAGAAGTATTGACAAATCTGTGTCAGTTTGCTATGCTAGCTTGATTTTAACCACATGTATTTTCCCCAAACATCCTCATAAACTCTGTGCCTATCAGCTGTTTCAGTACATGTCCACTTCAGTTTTGTATTATTCTTTTTTGCCTCAGTTACTGCACACTAACAACACTTTAACTGAGGATGCATTTTGCTTCTTCCTACTTCTTTCTCTATGGTGTTGGTAAAGTTTTCCATCCACTGCCCAGCTTGAAGAAAAGCTTTTTATCTCATGTTATAGCCATAGAATTTTAGTCTCCCAGAATGGTTTAGGTTGGAAGAGACCTCAAAGCTCAGCTTGTTCCAACTCCTGCCATGGCAGGGACACCTTCCATTGTCCCAGGCTGCTCCCAGTCATCACCCTCATCCTAGCCCTACCTGCCCTTGCAAAAAAACCCTCTCCAGATCTGTTTTAGGCCCCCTTTAGCTATTGGAAAACTCCTATTCAAATAATGTATTTCCTTATTTTTTGCCAGTTTCTTACCTGTCAAAGCTTGATAGCTTTATCTGAAATCCTCTTCCCTCTTCAAAAGGATGCTCTTCCCAAGCTCCACATTTCTACCCATTCCAAACCCTTTTGCTTCCCATTAAGAGCAATTTAATAAGAGTAAATGAGAACTGCTCTTCCTCCCCCTATATGGGATGAAGGCATAAGTGTCAAGATGTGCCTTTCTCACTTCTTCTTCCTTTAATCACCTGGTAGCACATTGTTTAATCACATGTATCACATTGTTTCTCCAGAGCTTCCTATCTCTAAGGATTGTAAATTTAGAAAAGGCACAGTCCACGAGCAGAGATATAACTATCATTTACAATGCTGAGAAAGCAAAGGAATTGGTCATGTTAGAAAGAGAGTCCTTATATGTACAACTGACAATGAGGCCTCTTTTTCTGTTGCTCTTTCTTTTTTCTGTTCCTTTAACTGGGAAAATTCAGCTGCAGAAATAACAACTTTTTGTTGTTGTTGTTGTTTATCCTTTAAAAACACCACATAAAAAACCTGGATCTTGTGTGCTTGTTCTTGTATGTCTTGTGTCAAAGACAAGCAGCTGACCAAAGACCAGATCTGACAGGAAATGTAAGAGGTCAGCGCACATATCAGAAAAAGCAGAAGCTCCCAAACAGGTTTTTCTCTCTTTTTACCCCAGAAGACCTGAAGTTAAATACTCCAATCATGCCAGTCATCAGTTACTGCTCAGCCTCCTGTCTCCAGCCCGGAAATTAGTCTGCTCAGAGCCCAGATAGCTGAAAAACCAGCCACATTTTATCATACAGCTTAGGCTGGGGGGCCAAGCTGAAGGAAACATACACATGTTCTGTATTAGGAAGAGAATACCTAATTTTAAAGAACTTAATTTACAGAACCATAAAAAGTGTGCATTTAAAACAGAATGATGTAAATAAAAATTACAAAACAATGTTTCTTATAACTTTGATGTGATTTGCAAGGGAAGTTCGGGTATCCTCAAACTATAAAATTTTACTTAAAGAGTTATGAACTGCTGCTAAATTAAGTTTAAAATTAAACCACTGAGAGACTTCTTGCTGTAAAATATTGCAGGCAACTATGGTAACCCACAGATGAAGAAATTACTGCATTCTGCTATTTATTGGAAAGCATAAACTATTACATTAAATGCATAAATTACAAATTACTGTTGAACTAAAGAGGCATTTAAGGCATCTTTTACAGTGCTTTCACATACTTCACCTCATATAAAGTATAAACAAAATGAGCACTTAGATACTTTTTGCAGTTATTATCAAGATATACTATAGCAGTCATCTTTCCTTAACTGAATAACAGTAAAATAAATTAGTAACTTCTTTATTTGAATATAAGAAGGTCTCTGCAACACAAAGATTAGGTGAAATTTTACTTAACCCTGTCAAAGCTGTAAAAGCATACTCTATTAGATTAGATATATTAGATACTTATTATTTATGCAATTACATATGCTCAGTATATTCTATATTTTATGGACAGTGACAGAAGGAAATTTGGCTTGCTACCTTCAATTTCAAGCAATCAAATGTAAACCTTTAACTGAAATAACTCAATTTTCCATTGGCACATAAGGCAGATGAACTCTTGCAGAACTCTACACAAAATCGAAAATCTAGGACTTTAAAGGACAGTTGGGAAATATGGATGCCAAAACACTGATGTTTCAATTCCTGTACAGGGCCCGAGTTCTGCAGCTAAAGATTTCACACTGAATGGTAAGAAAGCAAACCTAAACCCTTTCATCATCACAAAAGTAAAGTTGCAACACCCATGTGTAGTAGAATCTTTTAGGCTTTGAAGGTCAAACTATTTAAAGTATAAATATCATTAGTAAAAACTCTGAGCCATCATCACAGCTGGAGTCTGTCAGATGCATTAACATGATTCCACAGCCCTGAATGTAGTCAGAGAACAGAAGCAAACTTTAACTAGGAATTATTTCTTTTATCTAGGGCAAAAAGCAAGCTTACCAAGTGGTCTGGCAGTAAATAAAAAGCATGTCTGAATGCAATCAGCAGCTCAATTAAAAAAATTTTGAATACTGCAACTCTATCATGCCATAGTTCAGCTAGAACTACAATCCATCTCAGACACATAGCCCAGACTGCAGAATTTGCAGTGTTGAGATCCATCAGAAGTAAGGCTCAAACTATAAATCACACTAACCTTGTCCAATCCTTTGAAAATCCATTCTAAACAGAGAGACTTGGTGCTCTCTTACTTTAGACAGGTATACATCCTGCACAGATATATCTCTGAATGGCTATAAAATGGCTCTAAGTATTATTTTAACAAAATAGTACTTTCTATTTCTCCACTAACCAAACTATGTAAGATTTGAGTCCTTGAGTTTGATTCAGAAGTAACTACAGAAAATGGGGTAAACAGAAAACTGAAAACCAGGTTTTGAGAATGAAAACAACAACAAGGTAGAGCCAAACTGATCCTTTACATTCCTCTCATGCCTGTGATACCTAGTGGGTATATAAACCAGCCTGGAACAGCAAATTGAAACCTCTGCTTTTTCAGTGTTTGGGTTTTTAGTTCTTTTACCTCCATGGAAATTATTTTATTTCACAATTAACAAATTAAAAAAAAAAGTAAAAACAAAAAAGGTGCAAGATATTTCTCCCAATTTATGCACAGGACTGAGCATTTCACAGCTGAATTTCATACAGGGAATTCCACAGGACTCCCTTCAGAAGCCATCTCTGAGATGCATTCTGGAATAAGAATGGTTTAGGAAATTATCCCTGTACTATTGTAATTGGTTATTTTTTCAGTCCTTCTCTGACTTCCTCCTAAGTTATCAGAGTAAACTACTTCCCAAGGTCCTCTTATGAAAGAGTTGTTATACAGAAAAAAATCTGTCAATTATCTGTACTCACACAATCCTAACACCACCAGCAATTTGAGTGGATTGCTACTTCATATAGCAGAGAGCAAAACACAGATAATCTTTTAACTACTATATAGACAAAATATGCAGCCCAAATGAGCTGGAATTCCTACCAGTTAGGCTTTGTACTTGTCAATTTTCAATGTGTTTGCCAAACTAGAAAATAAAAAGGAGGACACTTCCTAAAATTACAAACAGTAAGAGGTTTACTGAAAGTTTACTGGCAGAAAATACAGTGTAAAACGTGTACACACAGTATTTTTTTGTATATAACTGCTGGTAAGTTTCCTTCCTTAAATTTCTTTTACCTCTTTGGCACTGGGGGCCAGTGAAGCCGTAGACACAAGCACAGCGATTGGGTCCAACACAGCGTCCTCCATTCTGACAGCCACTCTCACAGACAGCTTCAATCAACAAAACAAACAGACAAAAAGTTCAGTAATGCCATGGCAGTGGCATTTCCAATGTTAACATATGCTTAATTTAAAAAATATTCATTGCCCTAAGTTTTTCTAGGCCTAGAGATGGAGCTGATCTCCCTCCTAGCACCTCCACCAACAATGGCTGTGCAAAGCAAATTCCATTAGTACCTGCTGATACTAACTGCAAACAGCTGCTCAGCACAGACTAACAGCAGATGTCCAACTTGTATTGTATTTCCATCAGCTGTGCTCTAGTCACTCATAACCAGAGGAATTATATAAGAATTTATATTATATGAACTTTTATCCCTCACTGAAGTTAGCTATCTATCAAGCCTCAACTATTTTGAGGGGTTTTTTGGGCATATTAAGTTGTGTTGTCCAGTCACAAGAGCAACAAACCTTCTGAGAAGAGAAAGGAGCCAAAGAGACAGATAATCATCTCTCAGAGATGATGCTGTTGAAAGGAGAAGTGATGTTTAGAGGCAAGGGAGAAAAATTACCAACTTAACACATCCTTTTAAGTACCTGAAAAAACTGTGTTACTTTAAAGATCCCGAAAAAATATAAAATTTTTGTGTTGAGGGAGGAAGCTGGGTGGGGTGAAAGGGTTATAAACCCACAGCACATTTAGATGAAAAAGGTATTTCACTGTCATGGGACTTTGGAGCACCCACTCAAACTCTTTACCAATGGTCTGAATCAAGAACAAAGCTTCCTGCCAGACCACTGAATTTTCTCAGTTCAAAAGGAAGATGGTTCTTCAGAGAGGCTGAAAATCACCATTAAAAGAGTGCCTTAACTAACTCATTTTGGCTATTTTCTGACTCATTGCTTCAAAATTAACACATGTTCCAAATCAAAATATTTCAGCTTACAGGACAGCCACAAAATTTTTAAAATTTTAGATTTCTGGTCTCAAAGTCATTAGGCTGCCTTCCTAAATGTGTCTCCTCAGTTTAGATGTGGCACTTGCAACACATTTGAGTGTTGCAAATGCCAGGGCAAAAGAACCCCAGACACTAGAGAAGGTAACAATGTCAAACTGAAAGAAGGTACACATAACACCTGTATCACAGTGGAGAGAATAAAATACAGTGTTGTGAGGAAATGTGATAAAGCCTTACTTCTCACCAAGAATCACCAAACAGAATTACCTTCTCCTGAGAATGCACACAAAATGAAGATATTTTACTGCATGCTACATTACTGAATTAATGGATGACACTTCAGCAAGACAATTAACTTGTTTTTTTATTAAGACAATATACAATTAAATTTTTCTAAATGGAAATAAAAATATATTTACATTTCTAAGACTGTCTAGAAAACACATATTCATAATGCTGCTTGAAATTTTAACTACCTGATACACTGAAACCAATCTCCAGAGTTTGTTCAGATTTTCTGGATTGCTTCAGGGTCACCACTTGAAAATTCAATCATCTTTTCATTTATTCACTGGAAATTTGCCTTGTCTGAGAGCACACAGGTGTTGACCCAATATTCTAACAAAAGCAGGAAGGGACCAGCACCCCTTAACTCAAAATTTCTCTGTGGCTAGGGTCACAGTTCAAGATTACAACTATTTGCTAAAATTTCAGAGAGTTTTATCCAGTTAAAGCATGAACAAGAGTTTATAATTTATAAAAATTACTAGGGCAAAAAAAATTAACTTCCACAATACTCCATCTGGTTTTTGCATAGCTACCCTCTGTTTGTCTCTAGCTCTTTCAGACTGCTTTATGCAATTAGTTTCTCTCCTATTTAGTAGTCAGCTGGCCTCAGAATACACTTTGAGTCTTTCTTCATCCCTGCAGCCTTTAGGGATTTTTATTGTTTGCTAAACTGCTACAGCTTGTAAACACTGTGCTGTTATAGGTAAAGCTGGGCAAATAATTCACTTTTTAGCTTGTCTGCCAACACAATGAAGTATCCAACAGCTTGAACCATATTTAATCCTTTTTTCCTTAGGCCAAGTAGAAAACCAAAAAAACTTCAAGCCAGCAGTGAGACTATTGTTCTGAGGTCGAGAAAACTCTGCTAAAGAGAACGAAAAGCTAGTGAACATCTGGTATGAAGAGTGGGATGCACAGTGACATTGCTCCCCAAGGGTTTCCCAAAACTGCTTGGTGAATCCAATCTGTAACTTGGATTTTGGAGAAGACAAAAGCACTTCATATGCACGAAATGGCTGCCAGCTGACCACCACACCCCAAAAAGAGCATTTCTTTCAGGTGTTTCACTGCACCTCAAGCAAACAGTGTGTGACTTACGCTGCTCACAGTGGGCACCAGAGAAGCCCTTCTGGCACTGGCACCGCTCGTCCACGCACGTCCCGCCGTTCCTGCAGCTGATGCTGCACTGCTGAGCTGCAGAGAGACACCCAAAATCAGCCAAAAACACCACAAAGGAATGACCTCTGATAATTGATCAAAGACTCGTGTTAATCATAAAAGTATTGGGGTTTGTATAAATCAGAATGCTTAGGTCTGAAACGAAGCGTGACACTAAAGAAAGGAAAATATATGATTATATCATTCTATTTTAAATCCCCCTGTTATGAATATCATGTTTTCTAAATAAGTTGTATCTACTGACAGCTTGCAGAACAAGGCTTTCACACAGCCCAACAGATTCTGCAGAATCAGATTTCCTGCCTTTGTGTGATCAATAACAAACTATCTCCTAAAGATCAGGCCTCCTACTTCTCCTGTTTTTTATCTACCATCTACCAGATGGTTACATGACCAATTGTCTAAAGAGCTGTCTCACGGAAGTTTGGAAGTTTCTCTGACCACCACTGCTTACCTTGCAGAATTACTACAACAAAACAATAACAATTATTGCTTACTGCAAAGAAAACCATACTATAAAAAGGGAGCTGCAAACCAAGTTGGGTGGAAGCGTGGAGCAGGCGGTGACCCCAGCGTGCTGCTCACTCTGTCTATATAAAACAAACCAATCTAAATTTTGCTGAATATCAAGACTTTGTTTCTCATTTATAACACCTCCCACAGCCTTTAAAAAGGGATCTGAGCGATGAGCTTTGTACCATCTGCACTAGGTATTTTGAGTGTATACTCACAGAGAGGTTTTCTCAAGTTTTCCACAACTATTACGTAGCAACTCTGAACTTTTAATTGGAGAGTGTGCAGTCTTAATTTCTTACCAAAACGGACTCAATGAAAATGTAAATACCACACACATTCACTTGTAAACTTTCTTCTCTCTTTAAGCATATTTTATTTAAACTTGCCACACAGAATAAACAGGCATGTGTGGCACAACAAACTGGATCAAGAACTTGAGGTATTTTACCTGAGCGTAATTTACATTTGCGTGTGCAGTAACGAGAATTTATTTTTAAGGAAGTTGGCATTTTTGTCATTGAAACCTAAAGAGAATGACTTTCAATTAAATCTCTAATGAAAACACAGTGAGTCCTTACCAGGTCTTGATCCACATGTGGGTGATATCTGCCCACTGGCACAGGTGCACATGTTGGGACGGGAACAGAACCCATCACCACAGCTGTTCCTGCAAATTGCTGGGGAAAAACACAGAAATAGAGTGACAGGGATTAACACCAACCTGAGTCTTAACCTTGCAGGAAAAAAAAAAACCACAACACTCAGAAACTCACTTCATCCGCACAGCTATTACACATGCAAAAGTATTTTTAAGTTAAATAAAGGAAACTGAATTTTGGCATGATCAGTACCCCTTGACAAATTTGAAGAAAATCAGAATCAAATCAGGTACACTCAAACACTGACCTGACCACTGAGATCAGGTAATCAACTCTTTCCCAAATTAGAAATACCAGCCAAATTTGCAAGCAACGTAAAATCATTAAAAATACATCTTTTAGACCACAAGACCTGTGAAAAAAATATTACCGAGAATCCAAAATTGGAAGGAATATAAACAATGCAAATTTATCCAATAGGTTTTACTCTTATAAACCATTTAAAGGCATTTCAGGGCCTTTTTTTTCCCTTTTTCCTAAGATTATCCTCCCTTCACCCAAAACAGTTTTGTGGCAAGCCAAAGCCCACATGTTGGACTTTGCAGATTTTGTGGTCTTTCCCTAAATACAGTTTTCTGTACACTGGTGGCTCCCACACTTTGATCTAAAAACTAACCATAAAAACCCCAGGAAAGCCTGTCCACCCCATATATGTGTGTCTGACCTTGTGCCATTCCCCTGATGACCCAGAGTCCTGCCTTCCCTTCTCACTCACCATCCAGCACGGCTCCAATGATGAAAGAACTGACAGAACCACAAAAAAAAAAAAAAAAAAAAGAGCTAGAAATCTAAAAGGTTTTAAAGCAAATCCAAATTAATCTCCTCAATGAGCAAATGGATCAAAATGGATCTGTACACTTAAACCTTCACCAAAAGCAGAAACAGAAAAGTGTCACAGACAATACCAGTCTGACAAAATCATTCACCCTCCAAACAAGTTAGAAAGCTGCAATTAAGAGTGCAGTAAATAGGCAGGAGCTAAAATATGTCGTTTGTGCACATAAATTAAAAATAAATCAAGGAGGATTCTGGATGTGGGCAGAACTGTGACCAAGGTCTTTAAGTGGCACTGAGAGTCACAATTTTAATTAAAGGTATCTTGAAAGGATTGCTGAAAGCCCCTAGCCACATTTGAGCCAGACACACAGCTGAACCTGAAAAGCAACAGTGTAACAGGCAGCTTAACTCCTTCTTAAAAACTATATATTAAAGTAAGTCAGCATTGAAAGAGTTGATAAATGTGAACAGAACATTTTGAGGAACTCCTTTTGTTCCACAGGGACCTTAACAGAAGGGTCTTCCAGTGAATGGCACCATTATCCTTTGGTGGGAAATTCTGAGTCAGCTTTAGGTGAAAATAAATGACACATGGCACAGTTATCCCCAGTACTAGCTAGTCCAGTTAACCATGTAAAACAAATAGATGTGAACAGGTGAGAGAGGCCTGAAATCATTAAAAAGAAAAAAGCCACCAAGGGTCAAAAGTTTGGCAGACCTTGGCTTATCACCCTTTCCCTCCCCAGTTTCATCCTGCATGCCTGCAGTATATCAGATGGAGTACTACATAGACCTCAAGTGCTTACATAAAGAGCAGTATGTTCTTGAACCTGAATTCTGAAGTTCAGCATACTTATTAACAAAACTAGAAAGTGACAGGCCAGAGTAAATGGCAACAGGCTAAAAATGTGAGATTTGAAGGAAGCAAGTGTCTTGTATCAGCCATTACCTAACAGGGATAAAATTAAACTTCATTTTCTGTTTCATGGTAAACATCCCCTAAGACACCATCCCACCAGAGCACTGAGCACATTCCACACACACACAACATTTTTCCATTTTTTTCTGCCTTGCCATGTGTGTCAAAAGTCACATCTGTCAGCACAGTACCTCCCATGACCAGCCAGTAGCCAGACTACGTGCCTGACAGCTATCAAAACACAACTAAAAATAGCAGACAATACAGTAAGCATCCCAGATGTAAAGAAGCTATTTGATTGTAATTCCAAGTTTCAGAGAACTTCAAGATCTGATTTATTTATGTCAAGATCTTTTTTTTCCTATTGCTACAGTTCAGTACTTGATATGACAAAGTTTTTTTCCTTTCTCCTTCACTTTCACTGGTTTTCTTTAAAAATTAGGTGGAGACATCTCTCATGAACATATCAAGATCATTGGGCAGCCCTTCAGCTACAAGGAACATGGACCTGTAAATCCATCTTGGTTTTTTTTTTTTTCCCTTATTTTTAAAAATAAGGTGAAACACAGGCTTTTCTCATACTGAATGGAACAGTGACTCGTAGAAGGGTATTTGCTTTCATTGTTACCCCTTGAACAACAGAAGCAGTCAGACACTTACGAACAATGCACTGATTTCCTCCAGGAAGTGTCTTCCATCCGGGGCAACAGTAGGAACGAAATCTAGAACCACACACATTTGGCCTGCGACACAGACAGATCAATAAATGTGTTTGGGAAAATACAAAGCACTCTAAAGAGAAGTTAATATCTTACACACACACGTGGAAAGAATCCAGCTGCATACAACAAACGAAAAGTGCATGGTGAAGTTGACTAAAAAAAAGTCCTCCCAAAGGAACAAAATCTTTCTCCAAGGCATTTTGTTTTTTGGTTAGTTCAGATGATTAGTACAAAGAGGTAGATATGGCAATGGCAGGCCACATTCCTCCTTGTTGCAACAACTGAGGATATGGAAGGGTTGAGTTTGATTCTGCTTTCATTCAAAGTCTGAGAAGCTTTGCCATAAAAATGGGCTTGCTGCCATCTGACACAAGACAGAAGGGATGCCTGCTCATAAGGAAACATAAGCTAACTCAGAAGAAGAAAACCAAACTTACTTTGAGTCACTTTTTTGTAGAAACCCCCCAAAAAGCGAGCGTCAAAGTATCCCAGCATCAGAACACGCTGGACCAAGGAGTCCAGTGCGGTCAGCTTGCTAGCTGTCACACAGGCTTCCCACAACGCCTGCTCTTAATTACATCGCGCTAATTAGGAGGCCAGATTCCACAGGCGAGGGCCGAACTCCCAGCTCAGCGAGCCCCGAGCCCTCAGCCACGGGAAGAGGCGGGAAGGGGCAGCGGCGCCGGGGGCACACACGGAGCCCGCGGGCGAGGGGCTGCGGCGGGGGAGGCGCCCTGGGGAGCGCACAGGAAGGGGGTTCCAGCCTTGTCCCTACCCTCGGAGCGCGTCCTGCTGTCCTCTCCTGCGGACCCGGCCGGCGGCGCTCCAAGCCCCGTCCTCCCGGTGCGCGGCGGCGGCCGAGGAGCCTGAGGGAGCTCCTGAGGGAGCGCCTGAGGGAGCGCGGGGCGCCGGGCGCTGCTGCTGCTGTGTCTGCGGCTGCTGCTGCCCGCCGGCCGCTCCCTCCGCACACAGCGCCAGGCAGCCCAGCCACAGCCACAAGAAGCAGCAGAGCTGCCCCCAGAGCCTGCCCATGCTGCGGCTGTCCCGGCGGGAAGCGGGCGGGAGAGTCGGTGCCGCGCCGCCCTCAGCTCCCCTCACGGGAGGGGAGAGGCTTCAGCCGCGGGAAATGCGCGGTGCGTCCTCCCCACAGCTCCACGCTGCTCGCGGCCACCCCTCGGCGGAGAGGGAGGAAAAAAGGAGGGGAGTAAAAGCAGAGTAAATTGGGATTTTCTCACCCCTCACCACTCCCGCTCCGCAGCAACAGGAAATCCAGGAGAAGCCCCAATTTCCCCTAAAAAAAAAAAAAATTAAAAAAAAGGAGAGAACCAGACGATAATTAACTGCGCCTAAATAAACGTGCTGGGACACAGAGGGGAGCGAAGCGCCGCTGC
Organism: Tychaedon coryphoeus; assembly: GCA_013398595.1. Lineage (NCBI taxonomy): Eukaryota > Metazoa > Chordata > Aves > Passeriformes > Muscicapidae > Tychaedon > Tychaedon coryphoeus. Next base: position 181,489 of record WBND01001174.1, read on the forward strand.
CCAGCGCCAGGGGCGGATTTACAGCGAGGAGAGGCGGAGGAGGGGCCGGTGCCTCCGGGCCGGTGAGGGGATGGGGAGGAAGGGAAGGAGGGGGCCGGTAAGAGGGGATGGCAGGAGAGAAGAGGAGAGAGGCTGCTGGAAGGAATGGGGGTCCCGGAGAGCGAGAGGTGCAGGTAGAGCTGGTCCCAAAGGCTGCAAGAAGTCTGCACCTCGGAAACTCCGGGAATTGCGCCGTGCGGAGAGGCTTGGAGGGAAAAAACCCGCCCTGGGCTAGCACCAAAGGTTCTGATGGCAAGGACGAGCCCGGAGAGGAGGGGGCCGGAGCCCCACACTGGGTCAGAGCCCCGAGTCCTTCCCCGGCTCAGCCCGAGGGTTGGGGCTGCAGCCATCACGGGCAGGAGGTGCGGTGCTGGAATAGCTGGCACTTCCCCACAGGAATAGTTATTTTTTTAAGTTCACACCTGGAAATTTGGCTTGCTCTCCGCTTGCTGTTTCTCCCTACATAAGCATCTCTCCCAAAAAAACCGTGGCGTAGGAAATCTCCTGCTTGCTTTTTTAAGAGTATGCATTTACCTAGATGTGGCGCATAGTTAGCCGCCGCTGAAAAACAAACAAAAGCAGTGAAAACAAAAAATCTGGCCCTGCTGACAGTCCCCGAGTGCTGGCTGCTGGTCATTGAGATAACAACAGGACACAATCTGGTTTTGTCATCTGGCAAGACTGATCCCTTTGAACGGCAGTTCTAAGGGGTGAACACCTCACCATACAGCCTGTGGCATACGGAGGCGACCTGGAAATTTCGGGATTTTTGTCTTTTAAAACAAAACCGGGACTTGTCACAGCTTCATTTTGCTCCACGTTCATATTATCTGCGACTTCTGGGGTGAGAAGCAGCAGCCACGTGTCGTTATCTCTGAAATAAAACACAAGTAGCCAAGAGGTCACAGAGCCAGCCACTCTCTTGTTCCACTTTCTCCTCTGCTTTGATGTTCCAGTGGCTCTAACAGAAGCTCCATTTACAGACCTGTGTTCTGACACATCAGGAGCTGGTTTTGTTTAAATTTTTGAAGAAATTTTGCATGAGAGGATATCAGTCTTTAAAGACCTTGAGAAACGAAAAGTATTTAATGAAGGAACTATTTTATGAAGGCAACTGGGTAGGAGAGTTCAGCAACCTCCTAATCGTGAGTGAGGTTTGGAATTTCTTCTAAACAGAAGCTGTTAGACCTGTCATGAATGAAATGCAGCTAAGAGTCAGGGAAAGAGAAAGATTCCATGCCACTTCGGGTGAATAACTATCCCCAGAAAACACAAGGAATAAATAGATAGGACACAAGGAATCGGAAGGAAAGACCTGATTTGAGATAAGCTCAGGGTCTTTGATATCAGGAAGCACAGTGATAAAGAAGCAATCAATTCCCAGAAGTTAAACACAGCACATCTGGGAAAAGACAGCACTAGACAATCTTAAAGGGGGAAAAACCCCAAACAAACAATGAAACAAGTAACCAACACCCCCTCTCCCCCAAAAAGTTAGACAATTACACAGCAAGGGTGGGCTAGAAATTAGAGAGTGGGAAAGTTACAGTTTAAAGCCAAGAGAGACATTATATGAAACTGGAAATACTGAGCAGAGTAACAAAAGCAAAGTCAGCAGCTACCAGTGATCTATAAAGTGATTTGTAAGACTCAAGAGACCTCCTTGCACTCAAATCCAAAGAGGACTATGGAGCTCCTTGCTAGATTTTTGAAAGGAACTTGCACACAAAACTAAAACTTTTACTGGGCAAGATGTCTTATTTTTGATAAGTTTGGTCTTTGTAAATACGGATAGAAATTACCAAGAAAGCTGTCTGTGTTAAAATGGGCATCATAAATACTTTCTATGGGTAAAAGACACGACCAGGTATGATTTCAAATAATGACTGTGTTCTGATCATTCACATTAGAACTACATGTGTTAAATTTGGAATAGCTTTCTGTAAAAGCCACTGTTACAGTAAAGGAGGGAAAATCACTGCCAGAGGGCTTGGGGTTCTTCAGCTAGCAGCAGTTGTCTTAAAAATATGGAAGGAAATTAATAGAAAAAAAGAAAGTGCAATATGATCAATGAAATCACCACCACAATTAAGAGCTGCTTGGGTAAGACATGAACACAGCTCTGCTTTCGAAAAAGTAGCACCTAAGACTATAAGTACTTGTGGGATGAAATTAGATTTCTTTAGGAGAAATATTGTAGATTGTATCTCCCAGCTCTTGGAAAGCATTTGGATCTGCTGATCCCAGAGATTCTCTCCCATCCTATTCCCTAACTGCTGTAAATTAGAAAAGTTTCTTTCACAGAGGATGCCATGAAATATTGCTGTCACATGGCTGATGCAGAAGGATGAGTGATGCCTCTGTTGCTCTACTTGAACTTCCACTTCAAGTGTGGCCAATTCCAGTAACAATTGTTCAGAAGGTCATCTATAGTGAATGTTCAGGAAACATGCAAGTGTACATCTGCATAAAGAAAATTTTTCCAGAGAAAAGTTCTTAATACAGATTAATTTTTAATCTGCACTTTTCCCAGGTGATTAAATTTTCTTGCCAAACAAGGGTGAGAGATAACTAACTTGGAGTAAAGCCAATCATATTGACATTTTGAAACAGAGTAAAAACATAGACCATAATTTTGCTAATTCAGGATCTAATTAAACTAGATTGAGTGGGTGTAAATTGTTTTTTACAGTGCTGAAAATTATGTGTCTCAATGGCCACACAGATTTGACAAATAAAAGCATTTTCAGCTAGTCATTGCTTGAATCACCAAAAGCACCCCGTGGTGGATGTCTAGACCAGCACAGGTACTGAAAGTGGAAGTGACAGGACAACGTCAGGATTAAAAATTTCATTCCAGCTGTTCCCTCTTCTCCACCGGACTGAATCCACACCTCTGCATGCTGAGTGAGTGCCCAACCTTCATTTGTTAATATCTCTGGTATCTTCACCATTAATGTATTTTTAAAGTATTTTTGGCTAAGACCTTGGAAACTCATTTGATTAAAACTCTGCTTTAAAGCAAAAAGAAAATTGGCCATTTAACCTGTCCCTCAAGCACAGGAATTCTGCACAGCTGCCAGTGATCTTCTGCAGATGACAGTGGTTTTACCACCAACAAGTGTTGAGCTGAATCCTCTTTTTGCTTGTTTGATTTTTAACTTTCTTCTCTTTTTACCAGTTGTCTAGTATATCTGACCATTTTGATTTCTGATTGTGTCCTCCAATGTAATTGTGCTATCTCTAGATTGTCATTAATCTGGAAATGGAATAAATAATATTAAATGAAACATTTTAGTCTACACTCTGATTTTTTTTCTTACTTAGAAGAATGTCATTTGAGACTGTTTCAAGAGCATTGCTCAGATTAGGTAGTCAACCTCTATTTTTTTTTTTTTAATTCAGCCTGTCTGCTTCATTCTCTGACTGTGCATTCCTTGCTTTGGATGAGTCTCTTTTAGTCACTTTTGATGTTCTTTCACATGGAAACTTGAATGACTTAATTTTTCAGCATTATTTCAGGCCAGGAAATTAGATTAGTTTGCCTAATTTCCTTTTCTCCCACCTTTTAAATACAGGCACTGATTTGGTATATGGCCGTAATTTAGCAAACAAAAAAATAAAAACTAGTTAGCAAAAAGAGATAGAAATAATTTATTTCCACTCAAAGTTTATTCTCAATTTAAAAGAAAGTTGTAATTTCCTCTCTCTCTGTGCTCATTTGTAAAACTTCAATGCATATGAAGGATACCACAGCCATTTAAGAAGCAATTTTGATTCACATTTTTTTATTAATTCACTGATATATATGTAAGTGAATATATTATTCAACATAAAGTCCCTTGCATATGCAGCAAATAGATAAATATCCCAGAGTTTCAGTTTTATCATTTATAAAATTTAAAAATATTTTAGTAGTGGTTTCAAAGCAATACTTTCACTGCAGAAGGAAAAAAGTATACATTGCCTGAGGCATATTGAAAAGGAACAAAACCATTAAGTGGGACTTATAAAATAAAAGAGGAAGATACTTAAGACACAAGACAATTTGAAAAAACCAGAAACACTGTTGAAAGATGCCATGAGAGAACTGTTCCATGCAACTAAACAAAAGATCTCTCAAACCATGTTGCAGAACATTTGCTGAGGCTACAAAAGGATTACCCAGCTTGGAATGTGTGATTCTTTACCTTTGTGACCCAAATAAAAATGTAAACAAAGCAAGATATTTTAGCACATCATTCCAGAAGTGATTTGTGTGTTCTGCCTGTAAGACCTCATCATTATTTGGGATATATATATATATATTTAGCATAGGAGAAGTAGGGTGGGCCACTCTACTGTTTTTCTTTTTTTTTTTTAAGGGATAGCAAACAGAAGTGAAGTGTTCCTAATTTAGACATCTCAACCACCAGTAATTAAATCCTACCTTAAGGTCTGAAATCTGTCATCAAAAAGAGGAGTTGAGAGAGTTAAAAAAAATAAATTAAGCATTCTTTTTTTTTCTCCCTAGATGCAGAAAAAGTTAACCAATTTCTATGTGCAAAACTTTGTAATAGAAGTAAGAAATGAAATTAAACAGAAGGTTGAAGCTATCCCTACGTAGACCTCAAACACTTCAGTGTCTATTTTAAAATTACTCAAGTCACACAAGCTAAAACCACAGTAGATATTATTGGATATTCTGTTTTTCTTTTTGGAAAAAACCCGACGTAGCTGCTAGAGTAATTCCCAGGTTAAGAAGATGTATATAATTAATAATTAATTTATTTTGTCTTGTTCTAAAAGCTCTACCCTGGGGAGTCTGTAGGTGGAGCAGGTAAAAGGGCTCAATTACTCAAGAGAAACTTCATGTTTTGTCTTAAACAACATGTTTTAAGTTGTTTAGACACATTAATAATTTTATAGCTGGATGATTTAAAGTAGTTGTCATTTTACACATTCCTCTAAGCATTATTTTCTCAACTTCTCTTGAACAACATATTTATCTGCTGTCCTAAAACTCACTGAGACATGTTCTCTGATAACCCCTGAATTAAGCAGTATCATTATCCTGACATGCATATATAAATTATCCTGGTATGTATATGTGATTATTTATATATAATATAAATAATCCTGAAGAGAAGAAGTAGCAACAGTTTTCTATGGTGATCATTTTGTGGTTTTTCTGTCCAATGAACCTATAGATCTTAAAGGTCTTCTCCAACCATCACAACTCTATGATTCCATGACTGCTTCTGCATCCTAGAACAAAACTTTTTTTTTTGCCAAATTTAAATAGGTTCATGGAATATTAGTAAAGACAGCCTTTGATTCATTACATGCCATAAGAACCATGCAAATGCTGAGTTCATGGAATTCCAGAATCCTAGAATGACTCAGGTGGCAAGGGGCCACAGTTGGTCCCACCTCACACTTTTGTATTTTATATAAAACTATAATATATAGTATTTTATAATATTGTTATGGAACAATTAAAACATCTGTGATGGCACTACACTGAGAAAATTCAAAGTTTGCACTAACGTATTTCAGCAGCCCTAGGCCAGCATGTTGTAATTATAAAATGTTGTGTACAGCACGCCCTTCCTATAGACCATAAGAAGGAAAAACAATAGGTCATGCACCAGCGCAAATTCCGTAAGAAAACTGGCAGAAATGTTTGTCACATGGCTTTCCAGAAGGAAGGATTTTTTGAGTACGTTTGAAGCTCCCAAATTCAGCTCCCAAATACTGCCTGCAAATAAAAGGTTTGGTGTATAGGCTGCTACACACAACCCCTTACACATATCTAAAGCCATCTAAAGATTCAGAGACTTCAAAACAACATTAAACTGCCTCCTTTCATTCCTACTTCCTTAAAAACTTAATTTCAGTCTTTTTAAATATTGCACCCTAAGGTACAATCAGTCCTGATGTTTTCATTAGGTAAAACAAATGTGGAGTTGAGATTACAGAGTCTCAGTTTGCAGGCACATGGATCTCAATGCATGAGGGGCAGAAGCCATGCTAATTCCATACAGATGTCCTGCTGCATTCCTGTAAATTTTCAGACTGAAAAGGAAATGCTGGTTACACCCCTTTCCCCTTCAGCCTACGGTAGAACATTTCACAGTTTGCATATGGGTTTTGCATGCAGAGGAAACCAGGCACAGATCTCTGCTAATTCAAGCATCATATTTATTTCACACATAGATATTTATGCAGATTTCATACATGGATATTTATATATCTGTTATATATATTGGGGTTTTTTTCCCCACAAGATAGAAAATTAGCCTTTGGGATTCAGATTGGTTTTTTTCCAACATGCAAGCACAAAAAATAGGAACAGTTTTACTCTCTTAGATGTCCTCCTTTGCTAAGGAAAAGAGCATATATTTGTATTTTTACAGGTGTGCAAGTGTACAAATATGGATTTATATATGTAATGTGAACATTTTTCAGAATGACTTGGTCTAGGAGAACTAAAAACCCCAAACAGGATATAAAATGTGACTATTCTTACATAGCCCAGAAGGTTCTTTCTTATTTCTTCAAAATAAGACTTCCATGCCAGAGCTTTTCAGGGCAGCAGCTAAAACCAAGCCATGCTCTCCACTGACTTCCACCGGCACAGAACCTGGCAGAAAAAACATGTGAATGTGAAGAAAACATCTTTTTCTCCCTAAACCATAGATTGAAATGTGTTTATCAAGTTCCTTGAGTGTCATTCAAGACCATCTTACCTTTATAACACTTCTGCTGCTATTTACAGCTGCTGCTATTTTTTATATATTTATATTTATATTTATATTTATATAAATATTTATATAAATATATTATCTTTATTATAGTGACATCTAGGGGCTTTGTTCATGCACTGAGGCTGTGTTCTGCAAGTGTGGGATGAACAATGAATTTCTTGATCACAAAATAATATGATCAATATAAAAGAGGAACTGTTTGGCAGAAACTGCACACAAAAAATGCTGGTAAGCTTGGCAGGTGGATTCATTATGCACATTATGCATGGCTACTTAAAATTCCAGAGCTATATGAATGAAGGGGGGAGAAGAAAGATGCTTTGCAGATACTTTCCAAAAAAGGAAAAAAGGCAGAAATATATCAAGTTTTTACCCATGTTTGTCTATGAGGGTTTGTTCCCCAAGCCAGCAAAAGGCAGTCTCTTCATCCCAAAGAGGGGTAACTGCAAGATTCTTACAAAGTAGGGTCACACAACCTGTGTTTGATACAATATGGGATGTAGAATCAGCAAAATAATTGTGTCAGAAGCAAATAAACAAATAGTTCACAGCATTTAGCCTGTCATTGTGAGCAAGTTGATTCTGGCATTCACATTACTCAAACAGCTCAGTGGTAAGGACTGGTAGAGCTCTCAATCTGCAGCTGAAAAGAGTTTACCATAAGTCCACAATTTATTCCATTGTTTATTTATTTATTTGTTTGTTTGTTTACTTTCCTTTGTTTTACTTTCTTCTGAAGTTAAAATATAACTTGAAAACTATAATGCAATACTGTGTCTTTAAAAATTTAAAGCACTGTGATAAAAATCAGCCCCTCCATAAAAATGTAGTCTGAAGTTAAATTGCCTAGTTGAGACATATGCTATAGCAAACATATCAAACTGCAAAAATCCATTCCTTCTGTTATCTCACAAGCAACAAATTCCATCACTAACAGTTCTGTAAACCCATATTCCTTTCCATGTAATATTACAGGGTTGAATAAATAAACCTGGAATTAATAAACTAAGCAAGTCCAGAATTGAAACCTTTTCTATATATATAAAAATTAATACTACTGAAAATAGCCTGTTTCATTTGTTAAAAAAAAAAAAGTTAATTGTCACTTGCTTTCTTTCTACCAAGAAAATGCTGCAATAATTTTTCAAAACATGAAAGCAACAAAAAGAGTGAAGCCTAGGCTGTAATTCTCCAATAAACTACAGGCTGAGTCTCACTTCTTCATGGGAACTGATCTTGCTGCAGAAATCTGAAGACACAACGTCTTGTTTACGACCACCATAAAGAAAATAAATGAGCATGACAAAACAGGTGGGCAGTGATGGAGTTTGGACACATAACTTTATCCCCTCTGCATATAATTTGATGTTGAATGTGTAAGTTATGTGCACTAATGCTATAGCAGACTGAAGCAGAAAAATATGAATTTAAATAAACTTCAGGAAATTCTGTAAAGCTGGATTAAGGCAAGGAAATACTAACTTATCCTATGGGGAGCTTTAGATATGAGGATTTTCCTGTATATTGTTAGTGTCTATCAGGCTGGAAAGGCAGGTAATTATGGGTATCACCTTCACCACAACTGGTGCTTCTAGAAACTTTATCATTAAAAACTTTAAGCGCCAACACTTCAACCTGGCTGCCAAATCCACCTGTTAGCATAAAAACCTCTGTGAAAGCTATCATAATGTGATTTTGTACCCCACAATTGTCACTCACACTCAATTTACACTAGCTTCTTGCACTGGCTTGGCTGACATGCTCTGTTTACACATGTTTTGCTTTTATAGAAACATGTAAAATTAATTTATAGCTCTCAAATATGTGCAGAGGTTTTCCCTACCTAGGCTGACTTTTGGGAAGTCAGGAAAAAGGTGCCAGACATCTGCCAGAATTGTTGGTTCACAGTTCATTTAACAGGAGATCCTGAACTGATGATTTCTTGAGGACAGACACTATTTTACACTTCTTTTTGGTTATAGCAGTCCAAATATTAAAAATATTTCAATTAAAATAGGCAAAATATTTTGGGGGTAATCACTCATGCCAGTGAGTGTTCTCTTTTTAGAAGGCATCTCTTATCAGTCAACAGAAATTTAAATTTTACAGGCTGTCAGTATTAGTGGTGCAAGGCTGAGCTGGGGGCCAATTTTCAGGACTCATGTGACCACCTCCCACCAAATATTTATCACTTATGAAACCACAAAATTGTCATCAATGTTGTCATCAATATTCATAAATCTAGGACTGTTAGCATAATATTACACATGCAGCATTTCTAGAGTAAACCTCGTATAAAATTTAATGCACTAAAATTGAGATGATAGATCTCATCCTCACCTATTTCTGATTGAAGTTTATCAGCATTTGCATGAAATAAAAACAGCAACATAGCTCATGCTAGCAGAAGAGGTGAACTTTCTTGAGCATAATAGGTCCTGAGCACTCTCCAGTTATGAATTCTAAAAATAAAACTTTTCAATATTTTGCAGACTAAAGCAAAGGTTTAAAAAACTCCAACTACTTCTACATAATTAAAATGCATTGTTTTTTCAGGTGGGAGATCCACTTTATATCCCAGGACAAATCCAATGTTAAAAGACTATAAAATTCAGCTTGAGGAAGGACATTTTTTAAAAAATCACTATTCCTACATTTGCAGGAAACAAAATCAGAGACACTTAAAGTGCTGCTGTAAGAAAAAGGACCTCTGGAAACTGAGCAGGTTGAGAAATTTTCTTGGAAATGTGTGAAGATCTATCTTCTGGTTTTTGTTTTCTTTCTTTTCTCAAAGTACCTTTTCAAGACTAGAACTCCATTTTCTGTGGCATAAACAGTTCAACAGAGCACATAAAATTTGGGATTAATTATACCCTGGTTTTGTGATAGGAATTTCATGTCTTACCTTCATTGTTTGGGGATCTCAGGCAATGAGATATACACAGAGCAAGATTTCACAGTCTGTAGATTCAATGAAACAGCCTTGATAATGATGAAATAGCATATTAATAATAAATTATTAATAGCAATCCTGAAAATCTGGTGTGTAGCCCACACTGGAATAACTGACCAAGAGATGCAGCTGGCTGGACCATACATGGCAGTGGCATGCTGTAATTAGCTAACTCTTTGACAAAGAGGAAACAGGTCTAAAATTAGCAGCTACAGATTTTCCAGAATTTGCTGGTTCCCTAGAGAGCACCGTGGAAACAAAGTAATGGTTGAATGTTACTGAAACAACAAAATAGCTAGAAATAATCTTCATTAAACCACCACATTCATCATCAGGAAATGGTCAGATTTCATGGATTGATCTCATGAAATCACCAAATTCATCTCCAGATTTCACAGGCTGACTCTCTCAAGTGTGTGGAATCCCTTTTTCTCTGAGATTACATTGGTTTTGGCAAAATCACCTGCTGTTGGTGTTTTTCACAGGTCCAGCACCTCTAACTCAATGAAGATGAAGACAGTTTTTCTCTAAGTCATCATCATGACTTTGCATTCCTGTGTGATTCAGCAGCTGAGCTGGTTTCCAGCAGTTTATTCATGGGTGATGGATCATCAACGCTGCAGCAGCCTCCCTAAGGATATCTGAACCACATGGAATTCCTCCTGTGCCATATAATTGTGCAGCTTCTGATCCCACTGCCAATCTAGAAAACATGGATTGCAATCTGTGTTAATCCAGGGTGTCTTCCCAGGTCATCTGGCACAGCCTCTTTGGTAGGACAAAGCTCAGACCCAGTCTCAGCCCAAACACTGGAACCCTCCTGAGTTTGAATAAATACAATTCCTGTTTTTCTAAGAGCTCATAATGTAATGGAATAATCTTTAGCCCATACATAGGCACAAAAAAAAAAAAAGGCACAGAATGGGGATTTGGAATGCTGTCTGCATGCTGTGGGTTGTCAGGTATGGATTCTCATCCTGATTTCCTTGTGAATGGCTTGGGATAACTAAGAAGCTATATGATGTAATGCCCTTTAAATAACACTGGGTGACAACAGCTTGAGCAGAAACAGAAAATAAAATTTCTGGATGTAAATAAGAAGTAACACACCTTCTGTACCTTAGACAAAATATGTGCAGCCTGTCTTTTGGCTTCTCAGAGAATCTTCTTCTCCCTGGATAAAAGAAATGGGCTATGGCATGTTCTCCACTTTCCTTTTGTTTCTCTGCTGCAGAAGCCTGCACACGTGTGGCCACCGCTGGCTGTGCCTGGCAAGCACCAGAGCACGGATGCCAGGCTCTGGAATGCTTTTCCCAGGGCTGATGTAAGGGATGTGTGATGTAGCTGTCTGCCTGGCTGGATTTCCTCATGCCCCACATTTGGCTGCCACAACAGGGCTGGTGTCAGGATTAGCCTGGTTTTCTGTGCTAGCCTTCAGGATGCTGTGATCTTTCAATTTTCTGTTCACAAAAGGGGAAAATACATATTTTTTGTGTGTTTCTGAACAAAATTCTAGAAATGAGGTCTGGGTTTTTAGTTTGTTTTTGTTTTTTAGACCTTGTTTTTCAAGTGAATTTTCTGGTGGCAGAACAGAAAATGCCACATTTATTTCAACTGTTAAAACACATACAGAAAACTACAAATGTACAAATTATGCCCATGTTTTTTGAGCAGGCCACGGATTTACCAAGTTCCTTCCTCGTATTTGCTCATAGTTAAAGAGCAGAATCCTATTGCTTTCTGCATTTCTTCAGGATTTGGTATGTTGAATATTTTTAAGTTGTCAACAGGGCAAACGGCTTCTTTGTGTGTTTAAAAACAGCATGTAAGGACAAGGTAAGGACATTACTCAGTTTGTGACTGAAGCAGGAATACAAAAGAATACTGACACAAAACCTCTGTTTGCATCTGGAACAAATGTACCAACCCCAATTTATTCCAAAATGTTTTATATGCATCATATGATGGTGTTACTCCAATGGGAAGCAGACTAATTTGCACAGAAAAATGAAAACTGGGAAATGCTTCCATCAGTAAAGGTCCTGGAAAAAGAAGAGGGAAAAGATTAAGATGCAAAAATGCTCAAAAAAAAAAAAAAAGGGGATAGAGGAAATAGTAAAAAGGAAGTAGCAGAACCTGGATCATGGGGGATTGCATGGGGAGACAACAAAGTGTAAACCTTGTGGACCTGAGTCCAAATCACATCACAGGAACATTTCAAAACTTGGGCCTGCACTTTGTGTCCCAGAGACCTTAAACCAGCTCTGGAATGAAGCACTACTTGACATGTAGTAGAGGAAAATATAATTCTTTTTGTTTTCAGAGGCAATGGCAAGGAAAGAACAGTGAAAAGTACAGAAGTCCCACCCTATGATAATTAAAGACTATGTAAATCATCATCCATTTGTTACATTTGTTCTTCCAATGAAAAAGAAAAGATCAAGTGGGACAGACATTAAAAAAAAATCTTCTTATTCTTCTACTTTCTTTTTCTTGTTTGGAGAGGATAGGAAAAATAACTGAACCTTTTATTCATCAAAAAAGCTTAAAGTTAGAAAGTGACATTTAAAAATTTGGGAGGGGAGGGTGGTGTCTTTGGGATGGAATAATGGATTAAAAGAATGCAAGAGACTTTAAGGAGTTGCGAGTATTCATTGCCATATCCGGGCTGGGGCCACGAAAACCGTGTGTGTTTTATTGGGTAAACATCAATCAAAACAAACCATCATAAACAAAAAGTAAAAATCATCAATAAACTTCTGAGGAAGTTCTACTGGAACTTCTGGGTTCTTACCCAAACCAGCCTGGTGTGCAGGGATAGCTCTTCCTGGATTTCATGTCTATTTCTTGTTCCAGTCAAAAACAGGAACCAGAGAGGCAAAGAGAAGAAAAAAATGTGAAAAAAGGGCCACTGTTGCCATTCTGCTAAACAGATGTATTTAACATATCTCTCCAAGAATTACAGAAAATGGAGAGGAAACTTCTATAGGAGAGATGTCAATAAAATGGCAGCCATCTCCAAGCCATGAATTCTTCACAAAATTGTCAAAAAATCTTTACAGATAGATCAAGTCTTTCGTCCCTTTTTGATGTAGGCTCCACAACAAAAACAAAGTCAAAAATAAAATGTACTAAACCTTTTTTAAGCCTGCACTTAAATTTAGCAAGATATGAGTTCAGAAACAGTGTCTTTAGAGATCTACACTTTCAATATTTAAAATAAGAATGTGACCACAAAATTAGTCCTGTTACAGGACTAATTTTAATGATACTGCATTTGATCTGAAACTAATAAGCAGGCATATGAATTTTAAAATTTTAAATGCAGCTATCTGCTGTTACAGAAGTGGGAGAGGTTTTATTCTACACCTGTGATTTTGCTTTCCTTTATTTTAAAGGCACATTCTGTATTTGCAAAACAATCATACTTGAATTTTTGAAAAACATTCATAGGGTAGTGGGGGAAGCCTGACTTTGCTTTCCTCTAGAAGACAAAGTAAGCAGAGCCCAAAGTTTGAAGCAGATCCTTGAGCTTCTAAATTTCCAGTTTGCTAAGACCTTAATAAAATTCTGCAATTAAAAAATACTTTGCAAACATTAGCAATGGAATAAGAAAACAGCAACAGTTATATCAAATACAAGTTTAAAAAAGCTCTCAAAATTCCCTGTCCTTCTGCTAGTTATGGCAAGCCAAGGGAATGTGAAGAAGGGAAGGAAATAAAAAGAAAAAAGAAAAAAAGAGAAGGAAGTTGCAGATAAATTTCAATTTGTTTGTGAAATCTTAATGAATCCAGTGAGCATTTTGGAGTTAGTGACTTGACTTGCATTTTACATAGTGCACATTTGTTGCTATGGTTTCTGCACTCTGCACTGTCTCCAGGATTTCTGACTAAATTTAGCAGCTCTCAAGACTTCTTTTCTGATAATACACATTTCAGCCTTTTTAAATGGGCTTCTGACCTTCTCAGGTGCCGAGTCCTCAACTAACAAAAATTCAATTTTACTTAAATTTACTTCCACCTGAAAACACCTAACCACTGCATAATTACAATACAGTGTGGCCCAAGTAATCTGCAAATTTGTGATTGTGGAAGATGCCAACACACATTACAACTTTACATTCCTGAGCTGTGGATCAGATGGGACACATTCTCCTCAAGCATTCAGACAGTTTGTATTTGAAAGAAAAAGTAACAATTTATTTCTTTTCACTGGAGATCAGCTGTCTGCTTTTAGTACTCAGCATTCACACAGTGTTCTAGGCCAAGTCAGAAACTGTAAATCAAAATGCTGTCTTTGGTATGAAGTGGTGGGTTCAGTTTTAATTATATTCCTTTTTTTTTTTTTTTTTT
>WBND01001174.1:199310-216103 GCA_013398595.1 Tychaedon coryphoeus
CATGATAAAATTCAACGCCTCATCCCCAGTCACCAGGCCAGAAAAACACCAGCCCTCAGACCTTACCAGCCAGAGCCTCTCCTCCTCTCTGCATCACCACCTCCCTGTCTCCTTGGGGCAGGATTATCTACTTCAGTATTTTAATTTCCCTTCAAAATGTCACCAGAAGCCAGAATACTCAATATGAAATTTCTCCAGATCTCATTAATCAGTACTTCAATGAAAATCCTTGTAGAAATGAATGGTCCCAAATGGTTTGGTAAGTGACAGAAAGATTTCCTGGGTAATCCTAGTGTAAGATGCTTATTAATCTCTCAATATCTGTGATACCTCCTCTCAAAGATTGGCCACTTTGTCCCATTCATGAAGAAAATAAACTATTTCTCCTAACTGAGTTTCACTATATTTAAAAAATTAGCATCTCTTTATAACTCAAGTGCCCCTTTCTGCTTTTATTTAGTTAATTAACAATACTTTCATCTCAGCAAGTCAAAATCCCTCCTTTTGGTGAAATCCCCTGACATGCTCCCCTATGAAATGTCTGTTTCACAAACTCCTTTACAAACCACTCTGTCATAACAGCAGATTTGGGGTAAACCTCACCTACGCCTTACACTTAGACCTGCTGTGTGAAATAGTTACTCTGAGGCTCTTCTACCTACTTTATTTTCCTTTTCCAAGGGCTCATTCTTTCAGAAAAGGTGATAAATTATCAGTAATGAGAGACTTCAAAGGTAATTTTTCATTTATATATATATATATATATAAAGGGATATAAGGGAGAAACAACAGTGAGGAAAAAAAAAAAAAGCACAGCACTACAGCTTTTCCAAATTAAATTATTATCTCTACACATTTTACATCCCTAAAGATGGAAGGCTTGTAAAGGAAATGTATTTCTATTCAATTACATAAAATTATGCCATTTTAGGCAATTTTAAGTGCACATAGGAAGCGGCCTTGTCAGATTTCCCCAGAACCCAATAAAAATCTTCCAGGCTATTATCTTTTTTCAATTCAAGGTGATGTGGGCGAAGTTATTTAGTAATCCAAAGGGAAAGTATGTTCATTCCATGTAAAACTCTGTATCAGGCTCTGGAAGCTAAAGAGAGAATGTTCTGAGAACACAAAAAATCTTGTCAGAATAAATGAAATGCTGCCCTCTTCTGATTAAATTTGATCTTAGAACTGCACTCGCAATAGAAGAAGAGGTCTGAGAAAAAGACAAAAATGAGTTAAAAATAGAGCTTGGCAGGTGGATGAACCCCCTCTGCAGGGAATGTAGTGGGGAACCTCCATAGTTTCTGTGTGGCAAATAACATCCCACATCAAAGCAGGAGATATGGGGAGCCTCAATAAAAGCAGCTTGCACTGTACCTGTGAATTTTGGGGTAATTTATTTAGGCATGGAACTTATTGCTTCTCCAGTTTTGTGCACATGAAGCTTTTTAAACGTCCTAAAATAATCCAAACCCCAGAAAAGCAAGTGCACTGGAGACCTGTCAAACACAAATACCCATCTGAGCTGCAAACTGCTCGAAGTGTGAGTGTACTGCAAATATCACATGCCTTTGTTTGATGCTCTCTCCTAAATATTTTTCCACTGCTAACTATCACTGACTAATTTCTGTCATTCTCGATTTTTTTATTAAAAAAGTATTTCTCTAACTGCAAAATATAAGTGGGACACTGGTCTTAAGTTACAACATTTTGCAGACCTACAAGCATAAAAAGATTAAAAAATCAGGTAATAGAGAAATATGTACATGTTGAGCTACTTCTCTCTAGATTATTTCACACCAGACTGACACACAGGGCTGTTCCAGGTGTAAATTACAATTCACATTATATTTACATTATATTTACATTCTATTACTATATATAATGTAAATTATCTATATATAAATAAAATTTATATATAAATTTTAAATTTTATGTAATTCATGTAAATTTTAAATATATTTACTAAATATTTACATTATTAAATTACACTATTTATATTTACATAATATTACTATAATTTACACATACTCTAAAAATCCATTGAATGTGGATGCTTGAGTCAAGGTTTCATTTGGCCTTTCTCACCTGTCCTCTTAGAGATTTTTATGAACTCAACTTCAATAGTGATCCCTTTGGCAATTTGAATTTGTCTTTCTGCATCATATAAATGAGGACATTTTCAGCAGAATTTAATGCATTTTTCTTCATCCCCAGGCTGTGCAGTATGTGGTAGATCTACCTCTGGCACATTCACATTCTGTGAAGCTGACTTGTCTTACACAAGATGTGGCTCCAATACTCATGGAATAGTTGGCTGCTTTACTCACTCATTTCTTGATTTTTTTTTAAGTAAGCATTTTAAATACAGAGCAATATGTAAATGGCATGCATTTACCTAATCTTCTGTTCTAAAATAAATATAAACGCATTTAGCAGACAAGCTTTCAAGCAATTCATCCAATATAAAACTTTGTTCTTCACTTATTTACCTTGAATAATGTTTCTACTTACATGCTTTTAGGCTGAGTAAAATTATCTTTCTGCCCACTGCTGAAACTTTGCGTTCTAGAGCTAAAGTAAAAATATATGTAAAAGGCTATCATGGGAAAACAATTACAGAACTAAAAATGCAAAATAATGACACTGCCATAAGAGCCACTGGGCTACTTAGAGCTGATACTGCTGCAAGCATTTATCTTGTTGCAGCTTTCCTTGTGTCAGTGGAAAAAACATGTTAAAACATAAAAAGATTATTAAATTAATCACAAAAACAAATGCTTGCAGGTTTTGTTGCTATGAACAGTGACAGCACTGGCAATAGGTGCAGTCATAATTCGCAGACTATGCCAGAAAAAGAAATTAATTTTTTAAATTCAACTATTTCCAATGAAGTAAAGCATCTTTCTGTACTTGTGCAAAACTTTACATACATTCATGTAACTCAGAGGAAATGAGGGGAATGATCAACAATTTAAATAACAAATTATACATCTGCTTACTCTGAAGCATTTATCAGTATTTGCTCCCATTTAAGTTGTGATGGTGGAAAGACCAATGAGTCTTTCCACCAAATATTCTGGTTGAGAAATAGATTTTGATGGATTTTCATGACTGCATGTCAAAGGCTGCAAAATTTCTTCTACCATGTTTCCAACAAGGCATGACTCCACCACGGTGAAACAGGTGACTGCCCATCTGTCTCAGCCACACTCTTGTTAAGGAGTTGTATTCCATCAGAATCACTCATATTTTTGTAATCTTAACTGTAGAAAAGCCAGGGTGCTAAAAAAAAAAACAAACTAGGCACAAACCAAAGAATTACTGCTGGACCTGAAATGTTCTACCAAATTATGAGGTTTTACATTTTTGTGGAAGATGCTTCACACCAAGAGCTGCTGGTCCTTCGTCATTGCTGCAAGAAAAACACTTGAACTAGAAAGCAGAATTTAAAATATTAGAGTTTAGACTATCAAAGGACAACACCACAGATAACCAAACACTTCTTTAGGTGTCTGAGTCCTGAGGGTGTAGCATTGAACACAGAACTCCATGCAGACCTCATCCAGAGCAGAGAAACTCCTTTTTATTATTTTCTTACAAGGAAACAACTCTTTTCATAATTTCTACCATCAAGATGAACATCATGAATGTTCATGTTAGTCCTGAAAAAGCATTGCCTGTGTGTCCTTACTGCTAAATCATCTCAGAAAGTTCTGATCTGATCTGATCTGTTTGTTTGTAGGAGCTGGTGAAACAAGATAAAGTGACAACTGATCAAGCAGCAAAGGTCTGCTCTGAGGCAAAGACTGCAAAAGGGGAGGCAAATATTTACACCAAACAACGTGGAGAAAATGTGCACCATATTAAGTCAAGCTTGGATGCAGCCAATTTCTGGGAATAATTTCTTTATTATTAAAATATGAGGAATACACTGAAATATAACTGAATAACTGAAAGGACTATGCTAATTTACCTCTCATATAAATGACAAATATCTTCTAAGCAAACCAGGTGTTTTTCTGGAAACCAATAAACCTCATTCTCATTCCTGTGATTTTGGCCGGAAGATTGTTTTTTGTCTTTCTAGTCAGAACCATTGACTGTAATTCACACTGTATCAGTGATACTGGTTGTGGGAAATAGAAAAGGCAGGAAACTCTCAGAAGCTGTGTGAAAGGAAAACTCAAAACAGAAAAATGCAAAAATACAGATATTTAAGGACAAGAAACAATAAGGCTGTTTTTAAGTTGTGTGGAGATAGGCCTTAGAAAATCGGGTAAGTAAGATAATAGAAAAATATAAGTTTAATAATGAAGCTTCATGCATTGTTTTTAAGCTAACAACAAGCAAGCATTGTTAAAAGCAAGTATGTGTAACCTTAGTAATTGGCTTAAGCAAATGTCTGTACGCTTTTAACAGTACCCTACTAGCTAGAAGGCTTTTAAAAAGACCTTGTAATGAAGAGAATTTTGGGTAGTGCTGTTACAGCGAGAGCTTTCGCCATCTCCTGCTGTCTCACCCTGTAATGAGGCTGATGCACTGAAATAAAAGCTCTAGGACTGCCATACCTGCAGCCCCACCCCATTATTACTATACAGATCCAACAGAAATGGTGCCCTGTTTTGTTTTAAGAAACAAAATTGACTGGCGGTCAACCTGTTGGAAATCCTCAGATATAAAAAAAGACCTGTTGGAAGAAGCAGATAATACTCGCCTGAGCCTGAGCCTGCAGGACATGCCGGGAGGGAAGTGGAGAAGAAATCCTGCTGAAAGATGCAAGGTGAGCTCTGGGGTGAACTAAAGATGGGACAGGAACTGTCTGCTGAGAAATTGGGTGTTTATCAACGGCGAAAGACAATTATAGAGACTAAACCTCATATTAATATTCACAAAAATGGATTAAGAGACCTCCTAACCTGTGTCAGCACCGCTTTCCCAACTGCAGACCCCATGTCTCCTCTCACATATGAGTTCTACAACTTGGCTAACAGGAGACTTTATAATGCGTTCACTCACAGTCGAGATCACAGAGTGGAAAACTTTTACCCGCCTGACGTTCAATGTCGAACATTTTTCACCAGTCCTCCCCACCCGCGGCTCCCCTTGCACCCCAGAACGGGTCTTCTGTACTGTTCTGTTCTGTTCCGCCGTGTCAGGGATCGCCCCCTCGTCTCCACTCGCGCCTGCCGCGGGGATCTCCATTGCCTCCGACCCTCCGTTTAATTCCTCGGGTTCTTCTGCCATTCCGTTCGGTTCCTTTGATCCGTCCATGCCGCTGCCGGCCCCGCAGCAATCCCGGCCCGGCCCCGCCGCCCCTCAGCAGCCCCGGCCCTGTCACCACCTCCGCGCCAGGATGGTTGCTCGCCCCCTCCTCTCCTTCGCGCCAGGACCACCCCCGTCCCCTTTGGTGACACTTTTTCCTATGTGAAACCTAAGAACAAAGTCAGGCCCGTCTCAACTCGGCCGCCTCTTCGTCCCCGTCCCCCCTGCCTTCCTTCGTCCCGATTGACACAGGCTGTTGAAAGGCAGTGCCCAGATGAGCAAGCCCATCCCTGTATTATTAAAAGCTTTGCTTTTTCTGATGCTGACAGAGTGCAAGAGTTATCCTAGCTTTGACTAACCAGCCACCGACTGTCCCTCAAACGCTTTCCGGTTGTAACAAACTCAACACTCCACAGCAGAAGTCCAAGCTAATACTTTAAGAGAACAGCTTCCAAAATCCACAAATTCCCTGGCAGATAAACTCAAAAAAGCCCTCGAAATGCAAACAAAAAACCTTGAGGAAACTCTTGCAGCCCTCCAGCTTGATTTTACCAAAAGGCTTTAACTGTGGGTAGCCCAGCCACATAAAAAAAAACTGTTTTGAGGTGACAAGAAAAGCTGAACCACCGGGTGTTTGCCCTCGATGCAGAAAAGGAAAATATTATGTTACTCAGGGTCAGTCTCAGTTTGATGTCGAACCTACAAACCTTGATTTTTATGTTAATGGACAAAGTGTGGAAACTTAGTTTTGCAGAGCTCTTTTGGCAAAAGCTTAATATCCCCCCCCTGAATTTGTAATGGTAAAATTACCCCTTTTTGATACAGTTGGCTAGCCCCCAAACAAATTTGGAAGTTGAACTACATGGAGAAGTATTTTGCCAAAAAATAGCTCAAAACTCAAAAGGTATGGAGCAAACTCGAGTGGAATGCTGGTGCCTGCTAGTCTTGCTTGCTTCATACAGTGCGGATTTGCCTGTAGGACAACCAAAAACAAATGTTTGGGTTGCTTTAGCCAAGGCAGCAGGCTTGGACACGATATGTCTGTCTCATTTGAACCCAGAAAAGCCTTTTTCAACCTGTCCAGTCAGTAAAAGATCGGTAGATATCTATATATTACAATCATTTGACCAAAAGGCAAATAGTAAGCCAGGTGAGGTTGCCAGTGGAAGCAATCCTGTGAGCAATTGGGACATTTGGACCAAAGAATTTCCCAAAGCAGTATCCAAACCCCAAGAACTAGAGACTTTGTTCTTTAACAATGGATTCCTGCCTTAAGTTTTCAGCTAGTGATTGGCGAAAAAGTGATCCTCCAAAGCACAACATTACTCCCCATTACCTTGCGTACAGAAACTCAAGGTTTTGGTGTAATTATTCAAATAGTTAGGATGGACTTTCCAGGGTTAACCAATATCCACAAGAATTAGCAAAAGGATATTGGTTCATTGGTGGAGATAGGGCTTGACAGAATATTCCATCACACCTTGAAGGTGTGCCTCATGCAGAACTGGAGGGCTCACTGTGATAGCACCTAGTGCTAAAGCAGTCCTTAAGAAGAAACATTGGGGAAAAAGATTTGCCTATCCATCTGAAGAAACCTGCAAGAGTAATTTTATGCCCTGGAATGCTGCAAAAAGGGTCTCAAGAGGTTTGTTTTTATCCCAACTGGCTTCAGCAATGGCATTGAAACAATTAGATCGGGTTGGATGTCGGCTGAGTAAACAAACCAATGCCACACCCACTGCAATCAGTGATATGCTGACAGGTGTCAGCAGTGTTGGACATGCCACCCTACAAAATAGAGCAGCAATTGATTTTCTTTTACTGGCACAGGGACATGGCTGTGAAGAATTTGAAGGATTGTGTTGTACGAACCTGTCTGACCACTCCAAACCCATCCACAAAAGCATACAAAAACTGGAAGATTTAACATCTCAAATCAAAAGAGATGATGGATCGTGGATAGATGATTTGTTTGAGGGATGGAGCTTGGCTCCTTGGTTAAGGGAGCTTTGCAAGATAGGTTTATATGTTTTGATTGTTGTGGTGGTGATATTAGAAGTAGTGCCTTGTATATTTCAGTGTGTACGACAGATGGACAGAACCATCAAGGATGCTTTTGTCATCCAAGAAAGAGATGTAGGAAATTAAATTACAGAGAATTCTCAAAATCTTACAGAAAAATCACAGGGTCTTGTGCAGTTGTCTGCTGATCCCAAAACAGTGCACACAAATGTAGACATAAATAAAGGCTTTGATTCAAGGCCTTGAAATAGACAAGCCTTAAGAAATCAAGAAATAGTACTTACTACCAGATTCGACTTACATCCTTAAAATCAATCAGATCTTTTGCAGTGTTAGAACTGCTGTAGTCTAAAGTAAGAACGTTTAAAGCAAACAAAAAAGGTGCCTTAAACAAGCAAAAGAAAATATTTTAAACAATGAAAGACTTTAAAGTTTATTAATATAGCCTTGGGTAAAAAGCTTGTAATGCTGTTTTTTTAGAAGACAAAAAAAATTGTGCTGTTGTAGAACTATATAAAGCAAAGTTATAACTGACAAAGCTATTAAGAGGATTTCTTTGTGGTTGTACCAGGAGGGGGAATTGTATCAGTGGTACTGGTGAAGATCAGGACAGTAATTTTCCAATTTTTCATTTACTTGTAAATGAAGCACAGTGTGTTTGTTGTGCAGAGGATTGCTCTTAAGAGGCAAAGAAGGAAAAAATTTATAACCCATTTTTGCAATAATGCTGAATTTAAAAACATGATCAACCCAAGTGATGTACTAGCAAAGTGCAGTCACTCCCAGGTAAAAAGTTTTGAGCCATTAAAACATGCTAGTATAACCCAGATCCTGTAATACTTGTTTTACTAATGTCTCTATAAAGATAACATTCTTGGCTAGATGGCACTCCAGCTGCTGAAAGGAAAGAATCATACCCTGAGTTGCAGTGGAGCATGTGAGGAAAGAAATAAAATGCTTTGGCAACAAAATAATGACAAGAAATAGAGAGCCTTATATCTGCATATTGAAAGCAACCCTAAGTAATTTTCTGTTTAATTTTTAAGAGAAATACAAAACAAACCCCAAACAAACGAAACCTCAAATAAGAAACAAATTAAAAGTGACTGAATATTTACAAAGAAAAAAATAATAAAGCTGTTGTGATTGTGGTGTGGCTTAGTTACCAGAAATACATTTTCCCCACTTAAGGCTTTTTGTCACATTCTAATTCTGTGCCATTCATACCTGCAGGCAGGTTTTGCAGGCAGCTGCAGCCCGAGAAGGGCTCAGAGCCAAGGGATCCATGTGCAGGAGAGATTCCTGCTACATTCATCTGTCTGCCTCTCTACACCCCTTCTGATCTGACAGCAAAGCACAGCTTTGAAAAATTGAGCACAATATCCTTACATTAAAACTCTAAATACAATTGTTTCTACCTGCATAACTTGCATAAACACAACTTTTTTTCAATCACAAAAATATCTGGCTTCAGTTCTATTAGGAATAGGTCATCTCTGAAGACTTGCTGTTTATCACTAAGTTTATCTCACAGCTACAGCTGACAGAAAATCCACTTTCATATTCATTTTCTCCTGCTATTAATGAAGAGTATTTATGTATTTTAGGAAAAGTAACATCTTGACTTGCATTGTAATGAACATGTGAATTTTCTTCAGTGACACACTGCTCCAAACCAATCCATGACCATGCACATTCCCAGAAACCTCTCCAAAGATAATAATTTATCTAACAAACTAAGGATCTTTAACAGGTCAGAGGAAGTAGATCCCCAAGAATAAACCAAGATGTAAGGGCTTAATTCAGAAAACAGAGACAATAATCAACTGGGAAACCTTTTATTCAGGCAACAAGGTAAAAGTAAAACCTATTTTTCCAAGCAGATTTTTTGCAGCAATTCAAACAGCCAGTGAGAAAAGTAGTAGAATTAAGGAAAGTTGTAACAAATACCAGTCTTCTCCAAATTTGTTTCCAATTTGTGTTAAGTTACAGCCAAACTAGCAACTAGAAAACCCTCAGTAATCTGCCAATATCCATTGCAAAGCAGTTTTAGTTAATAAAAGTCATTCCCCAACACTCAAAAGTGCACTTAAATCCTGCATTTCTCTCACCTACCTGGTAGGCTTGCACAGAAGCACCACTACCAGCCTGTATCAGAAAGAGTACAATTTCAGTATTAATGTCTTGGAGGCAAAAGCCACAGTCTGTGGAGCCATCATCAACAACTTCTGACACTGGTGAGGTGCTGCTCTGTGAGTTACATGTTACCTTCCCTTGGTTTGTGTCTCTTACCACAACAGCTACAGCATGCACTTGGTGGGGACTGTCATGTGAGAGTTTAGGAAAGGAAGACCCCTTTGCTTTCCAGGTTATCCAAACATGTCTATATTTTCCCCCTCCTCGTGTGTCTGAGGTCCTAGGAGACCTTTACACAGAATATTTTACAGTGAACAGTGCAGCACTCTAAGTCTGCATTAGAACTCTCACAGGTGTACAAATAGTGCAGCCTTGACAATGGGGACACTCGTGGTGCCAGTGACATAAACTGTGGTTTACTGATCCTTGTGCCAGAATAAATAAACTATTGTTGATAAACACACTGGTATCAGGAAGTACAAGCAGTAGTATCCCCTTGGAACAGAATTACCTGACAGGCATTCCTATGGAGAAGCAGAGGGTTACAGCCTGTGAGCCATCCCAGACCTCCTTCCCCTTTCAAGTTATATTTTTCTTTTTTTCTTTCACTTTTTTTTTGAGTGATTTTAGTCATACATGTAAAACATGTACAGGTTTGATTTCATTAGAGAGTACACCTTCCACAAGGTATGTACATGAAAAGTGTCTTACCTGGAAAGTTCTCAAAGAATGCACAGTACTAGACAAAAGCATAATCCAAAAAAGGAAGAGAACTAGTACTGGTGGAAGCAAAATTGCTGTGGATAAAAGCCCACTGGCCAGAAAGCACAGAGCAGCCTACAAGCATTCCAGGAGGCACCAACAGTCTGCATCCAATGGAATCAATCAGCAAAACCCTGGAGGTCTTTAAAAGCCTCTGGCCCAATCCTGAGTAATCTGCTTAGGCAGGGAGGTTGGACTAGATAACATTCTGTGATGCCCTCCCAACCTCACCCACTCTGATTCTGTGAAAATTAATAGCAAATCCAACTCCCTCCTCACAGTTCCTGTTACATAATTTTCCTGTTGACTTTCAAGCTCTGTCATTATGATTTGCTCTCATGCTCATAGCTGGATGTGAGGAGCTGAAAGAGGGAGGAAGACACAGCAAAACGCAGCGAGCAACTTCTTTTAGGCATCTCCTCAGTGTTTGTATTTGTATTACCCTGCACAGTCTCATGTGCTTTCTGGACACTGAGACCTTTATTCACTTTATTGTGCAAAGGAACAAACTCCTTCCTTAGTTTTTTCCCTCGTGGAGTTATCCCCAGCTGTCCTAAAAAGGGATGACTATTTCACACCTGGTATTCAGCAGGAGTCACTGGTTCTAGGTCTTTTACAAGGTCAAGGGTCTCACAGGTTGTTTTTAACATTACTACTCCTGCAGCTGCACCACCAAGTATGGGGCTCTCCAAACAACACAGGAAGCATTTGGTTTAAGCAGCAAGTTACTTTACAAGGTTTCTCATAATGTTTAAAGAAGACCCTCTGTACCCTGAACCAAAATGGTTCCAGTGGTTCATGTAGTGGAACAGCTGATAAAGCTTCAGGCGTTTCTCAAACCCTGCAGCTTTGGGAATTTTACTGTGATAAGCAGAATAAAAAGAACTGCTGAAGCCACCAAACATCCCAGCTATTGCAAGCTCATACTCTGAATGGCCGTAGAAAGAAGCTGGATCGAAGATAATTGGACCAGAATCATCCTCAGCTACATTTCCTCCCCAGAGATCCCCATGCAGGAGAGAAGGAATGATTTCTATAACACAAAAAAATGGGTATCTTCAGCTGCAGGAGAGAAAAGCAAGAGATGGAAATTACTACAATCTTTCACCTCAAAATGTAGAGGTTTATTTTCATACTTTAAACTTTTTAAAAGTCAGTTAAATAAATTGGTAACTTCAAATAACACAGGATCAAGTTAATAGAGATGCTGAGCAAATCCAGAGGATACCTGTTGTTCATAAAAGCCAGCAGCAGAATAGTCACCCAAATCTCTTTTAGGAAGACAGTAAAGAATTTAAAACTGCATTTGGTGTTGTAATATTGATCAGATTTAATAACAACAACCACCACCAGTTCATCATTAGAAGGCTCAGGCACATCTCAGCAACCTTGAGGAAGTACCCAAAGAGCCAAAACTGCAGTCACTTAACCAGTAAATCAACCATGTGCAGAACAGTACTGCTTATGTACGTTTCTCATCATGGAAGTGTTCCAGGGAGTGGGAAATATGATCTCCATCTGTAAGATTTCCCAAACAGTAAGGCAAAGTGCTATCTGGCACTTTGAAATTCACTCTGGAATGTTTGCATAAGGTGTTGTGGCAAAAGCCATTACACCTTAGAATAAAGGGCATTTGAATCCCTAAAAACTAGTCTTTACCAACAGAACCTGGTGCAAACCAACAAGCAGGAACTTTGCTGTAAGAAAATAAAATCTAGATAACTGGTACCCAGCTGTCAGTATAATGAGAACTGAGAGAATTGCCTGTACCTGCAGCTGTGCCCAAAGTTCCCTTGCTTCCCTGTCTCCTGAGTTCCTTTTGGTCAGGTCCATCTGGGGCTGGATCCTTTGTCTGCTAAAGAAACTCATCCAGTCACTCTGCCAATTGTTCACCTGAGGGAACAGCACTGCAGATGTCAGTTCTACACCACACAAAAGGCAGATTTTCTTATTCTTCAAATAAGTCTTTTGAGGACCACACAGTCTTCCTGCTGGTACCATCCAGGACAGTAAATGCTATCATCATTTAATCAAATGTTATCTTAAAACATTAAATTTGGGGAATAATTTTCTCTTAATGATTAAAGTCCAAGAAATTGAAGAGCTATCAATGTCCAAAGCAGTTTTAAGTGCTGACCAAAGCACTTCCTTCCTTAGCAGGCTGAACTATGTTTTTTAATTTTCATGGCTCCACAACAATTCATTTATTTCCATTATGATAATTTTGATCCTCTGTGTAACTGAAAGGAAAACAAGATAAATTTAAAATTCTATCAGTCTGATGAAGTACAACCTACCTGTGGAAGATAACCACAGCAGGTAACAGTATGAAAGCCAAATTGATCCACAAACTGAACTTCTGTTTCCCCTTGTCCTTTACCTTTCAAAACAAAGACAAAAATTCAGCAACAGTGACAAAATACTGAGCATCCATGACACAAATGAACCTTTAAAACTATGCAAGAGTACAATGCTGCTTCTACTGAGAACAAAAAAATTGCACTTTAATGTTCTTTTTATGGTTACAATGTGGTTGGTTTTTAAATTTAAAGTTCGATGTAAAGCACCTGTATTCCACTATTCAAAATTGTATTTTGAGGTTCTTTATCTCCTCTGATACCATGTCCTTGTACAAACTGTGGTTTGGGCTCCCAAGGGTCCAAAACTGAGTCTGTGTTTTGCTTACACAGACCCAAATAGAGCAAACATAAGCAAAAATAATTCCTGCCTGGATCTATTTCATCCAAACCTATTCTCATGCTATCTTCAGGGGAAGATGAACTTGTCCTGAAATAGCAAAAGTAATTTTAATTGCTTTACAGATTATTATCAACTTGGTTGAATTTGCAAATAGCTGTATACTGTACCAACTGTGCTCCCTTCTTTCTTCATCTTCTCTCCAAGTTTCTGGTTATGAAGGTGAAGATCAGCCAGCTGAGTTCCAAGCAGTGCTGAATGTCTAGGAAACAAAAAAGTAATCTGAGTAACACTGACACATGAACAGAACCAGGTCTTGATATTCCAGGAGTTACTTGAACAGATTTATCAAGTAAGTAAAAGCAGTTCTACACTTCTACGAAAATAATTTTTCAGCGTATTCCAGTTATAAACACCTTGTCTTCCTACCAAGACTGCATATTAACAAAAAATGGACTTACTTGTCTGTTTCTGACACTGCTAAAAATGAAAGTGAGCAGCAAGCATAAATTTACTAACAATGAGAAACTATCAATTCTAGTTTCTGTGTGGTATCACTTCTGTAAGGACTTTCTGTAAGATATGTGTAAGAAAGCATGCACAACACGTAATGCCTCTTTCTTGTTTTTTTTTTAAACTCTGGTAAACTGTGTTTGGGAAAGAGAACCAAACAAGGCTGATGCTTTTCTTTTTACTGCTTTTCTCGAGTATGCCTAGATGATGAGAGTCACAGGGGCCTAGTTTATTATCTACTTTTAATAAAACCTCATCCTCTACACAGTTTAGAAGAGTCTTGCAGTAATTACAAACAGATATTACAACCAGGTGCCTCCCCTGTTAACAAAATTACGTTCCTTTTACTGCCTTTGACCTTTCTCAACTTTCCTGTTTCCAAGGCATTGTCATTTAAGGCACAGTTATTTCTTCAACTTGTTCCTATTAACACAGGAAATCTGCATGCCAAAGGTATCATTTTTGAGCCCAAAACAGCAACATCTTTCTCTTGGGACTTACTGAGGACTCTTCATGAATTAGAAACTCTGCCAACAAGCAGGATGAGGGGCATGACTCTAAATTGGCTGCAGAAGTTCTGAGAGAGATGAGGAACTGGTCATGATCACCCCCCTAATGGAATCAGATTAATTCATCATATTAAGTGCTTGTCACAGAGAAGGGTCAAAAGTTTGAAACTATTAAAATGAGGGTAAGAACCTAAAATACTGGAATCAAGATTAATTGATTTGGGGAAGTGCCTCTGCACAATCATGCCAAGCAATAAACTGGTGCTTATATACAGGGCAAGTACACAAAACAGGTGATCAGGCTGGTCATTTTCCCTTCTGTGAAAAGAAACTTTACTGTAAAAATCAATAATTACCTAAGCAAACAAACCCAAAACTAACCAAAACTCGCTTTGGGATGTATTATCAGTTTGCTAGGTGAGGCATTATGAAATATTTTATACAGCTCTCTGTCATGTGATTTCCAATATTGTCTTGACTCACTTTGAAAACAAACAAGTTTCCCCCATGAAAGCAAGTGATTTAATTATCACAACAATCAAAATCACTGCTTAAAGGAGGCAAAGATAACACTGTTTTACCTGTTTAAGCCCCTCATTTCCAAATGCTCCATCACAAACGCAGTACTGCCCCCAGGCAGGTCTGTAACTTTGATGGGTTTGGGCACTTTTATCGTCTGCGTTTTCAGGATGGCTTCCAGACTTGCCATTTCTCCCTCGAACATTCTTCTGGCCTGCCAGATATTAAGGGAAAGCATTAGTGTCTATGAGCATCAGTCACAGGTAAACAAAGCAGTTCCATAAAATCAATGCATTTTGTAAATCTTACATATGAAGGCTGGAGGAAACGTTTATCCACACACAAGATACAGACAAAACCACACCAACAGACTTGACAGTCGTTTTACAATTAATTTCACTTCATAAAACAAGTTAAAATGTCTTAGGTTCTAGAATTCTCTGTAATTTAGAAAGTCTGTTTGCAAGTGAAGGAGTGAAAACTGCTTTTAGATGAAGTATGAGCTCCTTCAGCTGTGCCCCATCAGACTTGTGTTCCAGTGCTTTCACCAGAATGGTTTTCCATGGTGTTTTCCTTCACCTCGTGGGGGAAGGGCGTGGGTGGGAATCAACTGTAGCAGCCAAATGCCCCTTATCACACCTGCACAACCCAAGCCACCACCAACTGCACCTGCTTGGAAGACATTCTGAATTGGGGACCCATTTCTGCACCTGTTACCCACACCAAGGAAAATCTACTCTCCCGAGTTCCTCCCCTGAGATCAGTGACACTCATCATGTGGAGAAACGCTTCTCTACAAGAGCCAGGCAGGGGTGGTAGAAGGAGCACGTGGGAAATTTAACATATCTGGTAAAAGCAAAAGCAGGGAGGTAGAATGAATAAAATAGAAAGAGAATACTAGCCCAATGATCCACGCAACACAGTCACAGGACAATTTGCAGCAGACATCAACTAAAAATCTCAAGGCCTAGAGGCAATCACAGAATGGTTTGTGATGGAAGGGACCTTAAGACATCCATAAACATCACCCAGCCCCACTCCTGCCACAGCAGGGACAACTTCACTGTCCCAGGCTGCTCCAAGCCCCATCCAGCCTGGCCTTGGACACTTCCAGGGATCCAGGGGCACCCACAGCTTCTCTGGGCACCCGTGCCAGGGCCTCACCACTCTGAGGGCCAGGAATTTCTTCCCAGTATCTGACCTGAACTCACTCTCTTTTAGTTTGAAGCCATCCCCCTTTTCCCTGTCACTCCTGCTCCTTGTAAAAAATCTCTCCCCATCTTCCCTGTGGGCTCCCTTCAGGCACTGGAAGGTGCAGTTATGTCTCTGCAGAGCCTGTTCTTCTGCAGGCTGAACAACTCCAGCTCTCCCTCTGACCATCTCTGGCTGTCCTTTTGCTGACTTACTGAGGCATGAGTTACCTGTGCCCACAGGAAATCAGGAAATACTGTGTCTCTGTTTAAAGCATCACATGTGGCTAAAACCAGCTGCTCAAACAGAGTAAGAATTGCTGATGCACAGCAGCTGCTGCTCACACAGCACAGCATTTACAGCACTTCAACAAAGTCTGCTTTAATCAGCGCTCAGGATCCACACAAAGGCAAAATCATACAAAATGGAATTGCTGAATAGAAAATCTATCCAGACCTTATTTTTTTCCCCTAAGCCTGATCTTGCAGCTAGCTGGATTGTATAGCTAAATACAGAAGTAGCAAAGGCCTAAGGAAGGGCTACACCAACTTAAACTCTCTTCTGTAAAGCAGGATAACCTTCCTGTATTATCTAATGTTACCACCCCCATTCAGCTGCCCAGCTTGATCAGAAATTGTTGAGAAATTTGGAATAGATACGTGGCATGCACACTTTCAAACACATTTGCTTGCTATGAAGGGCAAATACAAGTTTTGACTCATATTCTGCCACTGAAGCTACTTATGTGATAAACACAAGTATGGAGTATCATTAAAATTCCACCTGATCTCCCTTTTTGCAAAGTATAATGAAGAAGGAAGTCGCATTGTACAACTGAACAATTGTGAAAAAGGTATCACTCACTGAGAAAAGCTCCTTCTTGTGTGCAGGGAATTAAAGGTTCAATTAAAACCACAGAAGATGCACACGCCCTCAGCAGACAATTTTATTTATACCTGCCGGGTTGCCTCAGCCACCGTCATAGCACTTGCAGACACCGTTACACCACACGGTTACACCCTCCAGGGATGGGGACTCCACCATCTCCCTGGGCAGCCCCTTTCAATGCTTAACAACCTTTTCCCGAAAGAAATTCCTGCTGATGTCCACCCTGAGCCTCGCCGAGGCCGTTCCCTCTCCTTCTGTCCCTGTTCCCTGGAGCAGATCCCAAATCCCCCC
>WBND01001175.1:16274-31434 GCA_013398595.1 Tychaedon coryphoeus
TTCAAATAGACTGAACAAGAGAGGATTAGAAGCAACCAGCTGGCTGAAATTTAATTGGAAGGGTTTGGTTAATGTAAGTAAATTTGCCAAGATTTAAACTTCTGTTAGGTCATCTGTTTCCTCTTAACTAAACATATCTTGGGTATTTATAGCCATGAATGAATTATTATTCCTTACCATCTCCAAAACTTATTTAAATGTCAGTCATGAGTGAAAATGAGGAAAACTCTAATGTAATCTCCTGACATCAGATGGAAAAATGTGAAGGGAAAACATTTTCTGTTTTGCTTTTCCAGAGAAAAATAAAGTTTAACAACCTTCCTTCCTATTTTACATTTAAAAAAAACCCAATGCAAAAACCTTCACAGAGACATATTTCACGCTGTTAAATGTTAATGAGGTATTATGCATTGCTAAACTCAGCTGTATAAAAATATGTTGTGTCAGTAGAAAAATCTGTAGTGAGGAAGTTACTTGCTTTACTTGGGCTGAAGGAAAATGTACCTAATCAGTACTTGCTTACAAAAGGAAGCTTGCAACCTTGTTCTGTTTCCAGTCTGCAGGTCAAATAAGCTATGCAAACTGTTATTTTTACTTTATGCATCCTTGTGGAACATTGGGACCACTTGAATCATGTACCTTTTCTCCAGAACCAACTTTTAGTCTTTTATGAGCACAGGCCCAATAAAATCAGCAAGTATTTTGTCAAATGATTTAATGGTTGCCAACTTAATTTCATATACTGAATGATAGTGGTTATGCCGTATTAAATTACACTCTTTATTCTTTAAATTTGCTATATTGAAGATTATTAAAAATTACTATTCAATTCGTTGACAATTTGTTAATCCTTGTTGCTTTAAATAGAGATATAATTATTTACAGTTGGTTGATTACAAATTAAATTGTTGTAGTATCCTTTAGCATATGTAACTACAGTAAATATGCCAACCTACCAATCTTTTATGGGAATTATTCATGTTCCTCTATCATTCTTCCCTATTGACTCCAAACTTTACTGATTTCCTCCTTGAATGAGAACACATGATAGTCTTTGTAGTGCTCCCCGATACCTTAGTGTGTTTTTGCTTTCTTGCAGTGGTGCCTTTAAAGTTGGATTCCCTTTCTATTCAGGACACAATGAGGCACACTGTGGAAACATTTTCCTTTCTCTAGTACTTTATATTGCCTAGAAAAAGAACATTATGATGTTTAACAAGTCCAGGTGCTGAGTCCTGCATTTTGGCCACAATAACCCCCTGCAGTGCTACAGGCTGGGGACGGTGTGGCTGAGCAGTGCCCAGGCAGAAAGGGCCCTGGGGGTGCTGGTCAGCAGCTGGCTGAGCATGAGCCAGCAGTGTGCCCTGGTGGCCAAGGAGGCCAATGGCCCCTGGCCTGGATCAGGAATGGTGTGGCCAGCAGGAGCAGGGAGGTTCTTCCCCTGTACCCAGCACTGGTGAAGCCGCACCTCGAGTGCTGTGTCCAGTTCTGTCCCCTCAGTTTGGGAAGGAGGTTGAGACCCTTGAGTGGGTCCAGAGGAGGCAACAAGGCTGGTGAGGGGCTGGAACACAAACCCTGTGAGGAATGGCTGAGGGAGCTGGGGTTGTTTATCCTGGGGAAAAGGAGACTCAGGGGTGACCTTACCACTCTTTACAGCTCCCTGAAAGGTGGCTGTAGGCAGGTGGGGGTTGGTCTCTTTTACCAGGCAACAACTTGCAGAACCAGAGGATACAGTCTTAAGCTGTGCCAAGGGAAATATAGGTTGGATATCAGGAAAATGTTTTTTTACAGAAAGGGTGATAAAGTATTGGAATGGTTTGCCTAGAGAGGTGGTGGAGTCACCATCTCTGGATGTGTTTAAAAAAATACAACTGGATATGGCAAACCATGGTGCATTGTTTAGTTGAGGCGTTGGGATGGGTTGGACTCAATGATCTTGGAGGCGTCTTCCAACCTTGTGATATGTGATTCTGTGGTTATCTACCAATAAAATACATATTATGAAATGTGAAGTTTTAATATTAGAAGCTATGCAAATAAAGTAGTGAAATTTCTGGACTAGATGATTTAGGGCCTTTCATGTAAATTAGCTTCAGTTAAAGGATAATTTCAGGTCACTTAAAAACACCTCAGAGAAATTATCCTGGCCATCAATGTTCAAAAAAACTGGAATTGCAACCTGAACATGAAGTCGAATTTGAGAATTCCTTCTGAGTGCTGTTCATTTGTAACCTATATTTAGTTGCTTTTATGGAATATATGAAAGGAAAATGGAATGACAGGTGCAAGTGGAATATTAGCCCAGATATTTGTCCTGCCAGGGTTTCTACATTTCT
The DNA here is from genome assembly GCA_013398595.1 of Tychaedon coryphoeus. Lineage (NCBI taxonomy): Eukaryota > Metazoa > Chordata > Aves > Passeriformes > Muscicapidae > Tychaedon > Tychaedon coryphoeus. The sequence continues at coordinate 18,611 of WBND01001175.1, forward strand.
CTTTTACAATAAACTGGACTTGGATACAAAATAACCATACAAACCAAGAGGTCAAATGGGAAAAAAAAGCTCTGAATCAGATATTCTGGTCAATAAGGTATTCCTTTACCTATTTTGGAATAACTTCTCTTTCTTCTTTTGATTCATACTTGTCATCACACCTGTGCACAATGTTTCTTTATCAGCAGAGAGAGCACTAGCCCAAACTGCACCTCTATTGATTACTCTACTCCTAGCCTCAGGAGAATCACTTGTCATCTTGTACAGACTATGATGTTTACTGCTGCAGAAGGAAAAAGTCTGCACTGTTGCAAAACAGTATCCATTGATTTAAGGCTATAGCATTCTAGCAGCTCACTGTTAAATAAACTCTAGGGCTTTTCCTTTCGAATTTTCAGGATGTGCTCTCAAATTATTGGTATAGAGTACAGACCCCTTCTCCTAAACATTTCTCATTTGCTGGCTTTGCCAGTGACATTACCAGAGAAGGAGTCCTTTTCTACTGCTGGAACTGCACTGCTATTCCTGCCCAATGAAGGCTATGATCCTTCTTTAACAGGATGGGGTTTGGGATGCTGTCAGCAAGAAAGATAGTGTTTTCTTGTGTGTACAAGCCCTGCACCCCTAAGTCCTACCATTCTCAACAAAGACTGAAATTAAAAAGAGGCAAGGAAAAACAATTCCATTCATCCCTAAAACTCACCAGCAAAATATACACACATTACTTTCCCACTTGAAAAGTACAGTTCTGTGCTGGTAAACAAACAATTCTTCTCCCTCTTTATGTCTCTTAACAAAAAGCAACATTACATTTTTAGTTGATAAAGTAAGGTGTTACGAAGATACAGAAAATTAAAAACCTAAATTGCATTAAAATTTCAGACAGAGGGAAATTAGTAACGGCATCTCCATGTTTTAGTAGAATACTTCCTTTTTTTCAAACAGCAAACAATGAAGAACACAAGCTGTGATTTATATAAATGGACAGGTATACATGCACCCCTGACCTCCTGCCTCCTTTCTCGCCCTCAGCACCAGAAGCAATTTATGGAGAACAGTCTAAATAAACATTAAGGAGTCAAGGCCACAAACTGACAGCAAGGAAAATCAATGGCTCCAGAAGCCAGATAGTAGGTTCAATAAAAGAGATTAGGCATCACAAGCTAGTGTGGGGCACTCACAGGTAAATGTGGCTCACACTTCATCTGACAGGGCTCTCTCATCATCAGGATAAAAACTATCATAGAAACAGAAGCACACTGAGTAGCCAGTGGAAGATGCTCCTTATCTGCAAACACTAAATGCTGACCTCTAAATGAAAGGGATTTACACTGAGGCCAGAGGGAAGTTACAATTGTTTTTCCAGAGTCATCTCACACACCGGTGTCTTTGCCCACAGGAATTGTTTCAGATGTATGTTTGGAGAACTCTCTGAGTTTTCTCTGTTTTGTTTTCCTGAATTATTTTTCAAGTCCTTTCCTTACCCTCACTGAGTTAAATTTCCCTCTGTAACCTGCACATCTACAGCCTACACTGAGGTGCTAGCTTCAGCTGAAATTAGTTTCAATGAAGTCAGTTTCTACAGCACTGTCTCAGCAGACTGAAATCTCCCATAAAATAAGGCAGTTCCAGATTCAGCATGGAATCTTCCACCTGAGCCCACTCTCTGTCTGAGGTGTTATGGGTGACTAGAGGAGCCATCCTTGTCACTTAAGCAGCACATGCCTACTTTTTCATGCACTGTGACACTGCCTTTTATCAGATCATAAATGTTAATGTTTTACTGTCTATGATCATCCAGTCAGCAGTGCAAATGTAAAGCTGAAGGATAGGAGTGGCCCATATTCTATAAAGACCGCAATAAAATTCAATATTGTGATTGTGTTGGGTTTTGTCTGATTTTCCTTCCCAGATGTTTTCCAAGTGGATACACACCTTCTGTTACTTCAAAACCCACTCATGAAACCTTTAGTTTAGTTTTAGTAAACCCTTCCTTCCTTCCTTCCTTCCTTCCTTCCTTCCTTCCTTCCTTCCTTCCTTCCTTCCTTCCTTCCTTCCTTCCTTCCTTCCCTCCCTCCCTCCCTCCCTCCCTCCCTTGTTTACTTCCTCCCCCTCCAACCCTTCCTCCCTTTCTCCCTTTTTCACTTCCTTCCTTCCTTGCTCAAAAATACTCAGAAGTGTGAATTCTAATAGAGCAAAACAAGGTATTACAGGTCAAAAAAAGAATCTTAAGCTTCATTTGGATTCAATCATCCATCAATGTCACTCATAGGTCAATGCCTGTCAGGGATAGAACAGCACTTCATAAACGAGTAGACTGCACTAGCTTGAGTTTAAATTTGATATAAGACAGCCTCATGTGGACTGCATTGTAAGTGGTTTGTGAAATGAGAAAGTCAGATGCCAAGTCAGAAAACAGCCATTGCCCTGATGTAAGTACTATGAGAGGCTTATCCTAGGACCACATAAAAACCCTGTGAGCTTAGTAATGAGTGCACACATCTTTGTGTTGTAGACAGCCTGTATAATCTTTCCAAGCTGCCATTTTTTTCCAATCTGCTAGGATTGCTAGAATTTTATCTGCTTTCTAGCTTTCTCCTTCCTGTTCCCAACTTATACTACACTTCACTATGCTTGACATTTCAAAGGAAATGCATGTGCATTCCCCCCATTAAGAATGACCAGACAAATCATCTTGGAAGCAGGTCAAAAATAAGCCCATTCTGTTACGTTAATGAAATCCCCAGTAGTCTCAGTCTTCATCTTTACTTCAGATTCCAAGGAAATTAATAATTCACAGAAGAAGAGCAAGACACACAGCCTTAGAATGGCTAGTAATGTCCATTGATATTATTTATGTCAGTCATAATGGACTTTTTGTTGCTGGGTGGGGCAGAGAGGAAAAAAAAGTCTTAATCCATTACTCTTTAACATAAGAAAATTAACAACTGTTGTCTGAGTTTAGTTCTCAGTGAGGTTTAGGTTAAGGAAATTAAAACTGTAGATTAAGCCCAGCTAGGGAAAAAAAAAATCATGCAAGAAAAAGATCTCGGAGTAGTGAATAGCCTTTATCTGCTGAACCCAGTGTCACTCCCAGTTCATATTCAAGTGCTTAAAGCACTGAAGCAAAGCCAAATATGACTGAATCATTGGTATTTAGGTAAATGCTCTAACTACTGGGCTTTTTCTTAATCAAGGTTATTGGTATCCCTGAAACTTTCATCTAGATTTGTGAAAATTTATTTCTGGTCAAAACTGCTATTAGTGTTAACTGTCTTTTTTTTCCATTTTTCCGCTTGAGCAGATCAGCAATTTTGTAACAAAATGTTTTCATTTTAGCTGAGATCTGTTCTGGATCCCAGAGCAGCAAGGCAATTCATACTTGGCGCTGGATACCTAACCATAACCATGACCCACCAAGCAGAGAACTGGCACTGGAAGTCAACCATTTATGCACTGATTGGGGATTGCTCATTTTTCATTAGTAGAAAAATTGTTCATTTTTGAAAGGGAGTTATTCCCTGTCATTCAAGGCTTAGAAGCTCAGAGGTATTCCAACACTGACCAGTAAGAATGGGTTTAAATTTAAATTTAAAATTATCTGAAAGCATTTTTCTAGGGTTTTGATTTTCTTTAAACAGTGTTGCCTTGTATTTTCTTGATTGTTTCAAGACCATATCACAGCAAAAGAAACGGGTTTTCCTCCAATTTGTCAACGGTTACTCACTACTGTTCTCATGCCCCTCCCTCATCTCTGCGAGTCTACGTATTGCTATCTTGGGTATTTCAGGGTACGGATTCACATTAAAACTATTTTTTTTTAACTGGGTTAGTTTTAAACCGGATCACTTTACCAAGCCACAGAATAATAAGTATGAGCAGGGTGTACCACAACTCAACATGTCTCTGTGGTTTCTCCATTCTTTTTATTTTTCAGTTGTTTTCACCAATAACCATTAGAATTGGTTGCTTTTGTGATACTATCACTGAAAGCTATTAGGGCTGATAGTCATTTGTGATTTGTTGAAATATCTGAATTTTAAAAAATACATTAAAAAGTGGAAAAGACCAAGACATTTCATATGTCAAAAACTAATATCCACAAAAGGTTGCAGTTACTTCATCTGATGCACACACAGCACTAGCACCTTTTCACTGTAAATGTCTCTGAAGAAAGTCGTAAATCAGGGAGAGCTCATTAAAGAAAGTTCATTCTAATTCAAATAAGAGAGAATAAAGGAACATGCCCTAAGTTTCTCAAGTTTCTTTTAAAAAAGTGTGAAGATTAAGACTGAATTAGAAAAGCAACTCGAAGATCTGTATTGGAAGTTAAATAAGTAGAATTTAAAGCAGGAATTAGTATGGATCAGAACTCATATAAATTTAATATCTGTTTGCATTTGCACTTTGTAGTAGTGAGGATGAAATGGACAAAACATTTAAGTGTCTGCTCATGATGAATTTATACTGCTGAAGCTCTAGGTTCCTTGCAGTGCAAGATGAAATTGTAAAATGGATATACAAGGTGGGGCATTCAATATTTCCACAGTGGTGTAGAACATACTACTTGACCACAGCCATACCCAATTGGGTTCATAAGAAGAAGAGCTAAACTGAGGAGGTAATTGTTTTGACATCTCAGCAAGGAGTTTGATTGTGATTAGTTTCCATTACAGGAAGAGCTGAGGATTGCTTCTGTCTTCAGCTGTGAGAGTTTGGTTCTCATTTGCACTAAAGGTGTATCATCCTGACCTGACAGTAAGTGAAGTGGATTACATGTGTTCTATGACCACTAAAATCTTCAGTATTTTTATGACATTTGACAGCTTCTGCTCAGTCTTCCTTGCACATTAGAAACTATCTTGAAAATCACAACTAACTTTTAAAAATTTGAAAATAGTTTTGATCTACCTTAATACAGGATGTGCTGCAATAGAATTTTGGAACAATGCTACTGTAGTACAAAGTTTTTCATGACATACCTTCACCTAAAAGCCTAATTTCAGGCTATGACACATTAATGTGGTAAACTTTGCAATATTTTCTTTCTCCTTCTTCACAGAGCAGATGGGGATGAGGGTGCTGCTTACTGTAAGCTTACTGTTCTAATCTGTATCAGTGCATCCTAAATTTCTTTCATGTGTCTATTTTCATATGCCTACGATTTCCAAATTCTATTGCTTGAGTGTAAGAAGATTTATTTCCATATTGATCTCAGTGCCACAGGTCCTGAGAATCTAGACTTGAAAACGAATACCTTTTGCAGAACAAGAAGACATTCAAAAACTTTGGGGTATTTTGCTTGAGGTTTTTTTTTTTGGGGGGGGGTGCTTTTTTGTAGTTTTGAGTAGTAGAAGTAGGTTTTGGTAGGATTTTTTTTTCTTTTATGGTTTTGGGGGAGTTTGGTTGTTTTTTTTTTTTAATTCTTTGAAATAGACAAGATTTAGAGTGAGTGTAGTGTGCCAGATAGATCCCTCTGGTAAGTCACCTTCTGTGCAAAATCATGCAGCACTTATCTTTTCCAAAGGCTGGCTTTATGATTTCTCCTTTTGAACCATGATCTGGCTTATTTGTTTCGAAAGACAAGATGTATTTGTGCTGAAAATCCCCTCTATCTTGGTCATTTTGATTACTTATTTCTGGGGCTTTGCTCTTAATTTTATGTGTTTCTAAAGCACATATTGTAGAATAAATAAGCCAGCCTGCCAGTTCCATTACACAGCAAAATAACCAGATCACAGGTACATTACACAAAATAACAGCCTCATACTTATATAGTGAATTTGGAAATATTTTAGAATTTTCGCCTGGGAAGGCTGTATTCCCGTACAAGTTCAGCTGATAAAAGTAACCCAGGTTAAATTATGACTTGGTAAAGCCCTATTTTGAAATGGTTCTTGATATCCAGGAGACCTTGTGGAGACATGATGGGAGCATTCAGAGCATTCCCATAATGATAAAAATGCAGCTGTGCCACAGCTTTGAAACTGCTACTGGAGAGTGCTTGAAACAGTACGATTCGGCCCTGCTTTGCACTTAGCTAAAGCAAGTGAGGTATAGCTAGTTCAAGGCACTTTTGCTGTAAAAGGGAAACTGCCTTTTTCATTCCGATGAGAGAGGAGAGAGACCTGGCTGCTTCTGACATAGAAAGAAGGGAGAAAGCAAAAAAGAGCTGAGGGAAAATGAGAGAAAGAACTTTGGAGAGCAGACCAAGCAGTTTTTGCCTTTGCCTGGGGAGGAAGAGAAATATGAAAGACTGTGATGACCACCCTAACACTCATGACAGCAAGCAGTTCAGTTTTTCCATGGCTCTGGCATAGGAAATGTAAGTAGTAGGGCAACACCTATTTTCCCACCCCTGAATTTTTCAGCTGTAAACAGCTGCCCACTTAGCTTGTGCCTAGAGTCAGTCCTGAAAGGTAATGAATATACTGTAAATCAAGAAAAACAAAAAAAAAAAATCTGCTACCAGATGTCCTGTGGTTTAAGCTGCATCCATTTGAGGCTTTCAGATCCTGTTGAAATGAATGAGTGTCTCCCTTGCTTCCAGAGTAGCTGAATCAGGCTCTGCTTTGCAGGAGTGTATTAATGATTCACAAGAGGTGAAGCAGTAGCTGGACAGAGACCATTTGGAAATAACCAGCTGTGTTTAAATTGTTATCATAATACACACACAGGAGAATAATCAGCATACAAAAACTTGGTTTCATCCAAATAATTAGAAGAGGTTTACTAAGTAATTTGTCTCTCTTTTTCCTTCTCTTTTCTTCTTTCCTGTCTCTGAAAGAGAGCTCTGTTTTCCATGCTTGTTCTCTAGATCGATTTGGGGATGATTTTCTCAACAGTAAGCAGTGTGTATGTCTCATGCAGATTTAGCTTATTATAAATGTGTTTCCCTCAGAAGCTGGAAAGAAAATTATCAACATCCAAAACCTGAGTGAAAACAGTAATGGATATTGTGGCCTCAGATGTGGGGTTCTTTCTGACCCCTGGGTTCTCTAAGGCACCCGCTCCGGAGCTCTATAGGCTTGTGCTCTGAGCTCTTAGGCTCCTACTTGTCGGGTAATTTTCTAAATAAACAAAGCAGCTAATAGTTAAAAAGGTTATTGATCACAAAGCACATCTTATTACAAAGCACATCAGTCTCAACAGTACACAGACAAGCAATGTCAAAAAGCAATGGCAAAGCAGCTAGCAAATGCAGTGGCAATACGCAAATGGCTAGAAGCCCTGGCAAGAGCCAATAGCTAAAAGCCGAATGGCTGAAAGCAACAACTCTTCTGAATATATACTGTTGTATAGGATTTTTCCAACAAGGTAAGATGCAAGCTTGGACCACCACTCCTTAACCTATTAGAATTCTAGTTTCTTAGCTCACCAGGTTATGTATAACACTACACATAGATTCTATCCTGTTCTATATAAGAAATGTGAGCAATATTCTTACCATAACTCTATTGCACTGTCTACAACTGTGGGCCTGGAGCCTCTACTGAAGACATCAGTATGTTTCAACCTTCAGTAGAACACACTCTGCTACTGTGGCATTTGAAACCTTTTACTCACTAAAAACTTCAGAACTCACTCTAAGACTTATTCAATCCCTGCCCACTGATTTCTCTCTGGAGAATTCAGAAAGACCCCTAACTCACTGACTCCAACAGATATACCACCAACAACCTGGACATAACAAAATACTGTAATGCGGAGGCATTCCAAGAAGCTCTGTTAGGACTCTTTCCCTCATTGTTTATCACTAACTATATGTTATAATATTGCCATAAATTGAACTTTTATTGAGAAATTTTCCATGTCAACCCCTTAGGGCAGCTGATTATAGGTTTGACCTTTTGAGATTCTGTGTATTTCCCACTTAATCAGTGCTGGAATGAGTTGCTGCTAAGTAGGATCTATAGGAACCCTATGGGAAAAGCAAAGCCATCTAAAAATAATGAGTTTCTTTCCCCTTCCCTCCCCTCCTCTAATTTTCAGCTCTATTAGGCCATGATAACAGTCTTAATCTAGGCTACACAAAAGCATAGTATGGCATGTGATATTTGTGTTGTATGGGGAAAAAGATGTCTGAGAAGTGCTTTTGGCAGCCTAAAATACAAGTGAAACTTTACAACATTGTTTAAAAATGGTTCACTTCCCACCTGCCCATTTCTTTCTTTTCACACTAAAATGTGTTTGATTGAGCTAAGGCCTTGTGAAGTTTTCCATATCCACTGCCTATTTTGACAGAGATTTGACAGATTGGTTCTCTCTTGCTTGGAGAAGAATACTAAGTTGGGGCCATTGCCACCTTGCCTTGTTACAATAACATACTTGATGGTTTACGTAAAATCTCACATAGTAGTTCAGCCATCAGTTCATTTCTCAGTTGTTGAGGCCTGTGGCTTTTTTCCCTGCCATACACTTTGGTTTCTTGTCCTCCCCCATCTCCCTCCCTCTGAACCCCCTCTTCCTTTTACATCCTACTCCCCCCAAAAACCACCTGTGAAACTGAAGAGCATAATAGATGTAATTAGACCTTCAGTAATAGGACTGAATGAAGCAGGCAATGAGACTCCTTCTTGGGAAGCAATAAGTACATTAGGTCCCCAGGACTGAAACTGCATTTAACAAGGTTTGGGGCTTAGGGATTTTTGGTCTAGGCTTCTGCTGCTTCCACAATAGAAAGCCCTGGAATGCAAATCTTCATTTACTATAGCTACAAAAGGGAGGAAAAAAAACACATTAGCTTCTGTATTACACACATAATGAAGCAAACTGTACCTGTTGATATATTTTTTCCCAAGCAGTAAATAAACTGTTCACAAATGCTAGTAAGCAAAAACATAGATTTAATCTGCACTTTCAAACCATTTCCTGGGGCTTTTTTCATCCATCTATGGAAGAAGAAAGCCTTAAATTTTGTCAAACTGACACTGGAATTTTTCCATGCATATTAAATGATTCCTCTAATAAAGTTATTGAAGTTCCTTTTGATGGGAATGTAGATGTGGCCAAGTTTACATGTGACTTGTTGATTTATGTTCCTAACTGTGTAGAACGGTAATCACATGAAAAATTTACCTTTTTCAAATTAAATTCTCTCATCATTCTGATCTTATCCCTACCTAACTGAACTCTCTATCTCCATGCAATTTCCCTTCCATAACAGGATGTTATGGTGGTGTGTATTCTCACATAATTTCCTTAGTTGTCACTGTATGAGAATGTACTTCCTTATTTCAATCACCTTTTACCCTGACCTTGGCATGTATGGAGAGTAAAGAGAGGATTTCTATCCTCATTCAGGGTCAGATCAGAGGGGAAGGCGGTGAAGTCAGACACATCAAAAGCAGAGGGATGCTTCTGAGATCACTGTTCACAGAAGGGGAGGAGAGAGAAAGGCTTATAAACCTTCATTTCCTTGGCACATGGATTGAAAGCAGGCAGAGGAGGTCAGTACACTACACTGATTTTAACTAGAAGCCCACAATTTCAGAGCCAGTAACCCACAGGACAGCTAACCTGGGCAAACACCACACCCAGTATGGCCATCAGGCTGTGCCATGCTGGTCTGTGCTGTTCTGTGCTGTGCTGTGTTGTGTCACACGTATCCCTTGTCCATGGGACAGATTCAACCCACACCTGGTACTGGAGGAGCCTGCAGGCATCTCTTGCTTATCACTGCCATAAATGCTCCAGCAGGATCTTGCCCTTGTCAACCGTATGTTAAAGAGTTCTGAGAAAATCTTTAGGAATAGAGTTGGTTTATTGTAAGGAAATTATACATGACCTCAAATGAATGAGAGTTTCCTGCATGGACAGAACCTGTTTTGCATAGCATGCTTGGGAAAATACACCAGTCCTCTGCCTGATGATGAATGAATGTGCGGTGCCCTGCACTTGAAGAGCTGTAAGCTGATCCTTGCTACTTTTATACCTCTTCCTTTTTGGTCTTATTGAAGCAGTTATTAAATAATCAATTTTCTGTTGAGACTTTCCTACTAGGATATAGAAGGACCCATGATGGCTTTGTCTCACCTCACCTCACTCCTGCTGTGTGCCCAGTGCAGAACATTTAGTAATAACCCTTTACAGGTTGTCCTCTGTGAAAAAAAAAGAGTTGCAAGATATACCTGATTGGAAAGGAAAAGGATTCAAGATGACCTAATTTTCATCTTGTAGTGTCCTAATGGAGCCTACGAGAAAGGTAGATGTATTTAATAATTCTAATAATAATTTTCTGGGATATTCACTGTATAAACTTTAGAACTGAATGTGTTTCCAAACCCTGTAAGGGCAATATCAAATATTCCAGGTTTTACTACTGTAGTGATGCTAAGGTGTAATTTAAAAGTTAGATTGCATGAAAGCGCCAGACTTAGACATATTTATTCTCTCCTTATTTAAACAAGGTCATGAACAGGAGGTTAGAAGGAAAAAAAACCCCACATACATTTTTATTGGAGGGTACAGGAAAGGTTTTTTGCTGATATTAGTTTTTTTTGGAGATATCGATAATCTAACAGAGTTTTCATGACAGAAGTCACAAAATAATCTTAGTACAATGCTTCCCCATTGTTCTACAGTATTTTCATTAGGGTCTTAGATCAATACAGACTAACCATGCCTCTTTGACACAGAATTGTCCTCCAAATATTGCCATGTGTTTCTTAGGTCTTAACTAAAGGGTCATTTTGTGGTTATCTTTGACCCCTTCTCAGTGACTGAATGAATCTGTGATTGGATAAGACTGGAGCTCTACTGATCAACACATCCTTGTGATACCTTGCAAAACTAGCTTGAAAGTTAACTTATATCAATATAGCAACATTCCTGGGCCCCATGGGTGCACAGGCCTAATTGAAAGGAAGGGGATAATCAAACTGTTGGCTTTGACTACAGATAATGAGCACTGCTATGGGATAAAATCCATTATCAAACTAACCCCAAGAGGCTTGAAACAGAGTAGCTTCATTCTATATGATTAAAAGCTTTCTTTCAATTCCAGAGGACACATCTCATCCAGAGACATCAGAGTTACAAAGGTGCTTCTTAAGCTGTGGCAAATCAACAACACTAATATAAAGTCCCTAAACTCATGTTGCCTATATGAAATTAATTTGGCAGGATCAAGGAAATAAATGGCTTTCAGATTACTAAAAAATTGAAACATCAACTCTGGTAGTGAAACAAGATCACAAATACCACAAAAAATTAATATACTAAATGAAGTTGATAGAAATACAGGCATTTTTATATGAGTTCAGAGCAGTAGTTCACCTTTGGCTGTTGATAGAAAATATTGTATGCTTAATGAATTTGGGAAACTCCATCAGAGGTGATCCTCTCAGCTACAGAAATGCCAGTGGACAATACCACAATTGGTATAGTGGTTGCAATCACACCTAGGTTAACTAATTAGGTTAACTAATGTGCAGCCAGCTTTCTCTGTCCTCATTGTTTCAGCCTTCCGCTGAATTTTCTGTATCTGCATTATAATTCACAGCTTTATTATTTTTTAAAAGTATGTATAATAAAAATGTGCTTTTAAGAACGAAAATCTGTATCTAATGTTGAGTGCAAAGAACAAGGGGAACTGCTTTTTAGTTTACTTGAGTAAGAGCTGCTTGTGAACAAACGCATTTTGTTTTCTCTTCTGAGTGAACTGCAAATGTGTCCTAAGCTGGCTGTACCATGGTGAGCTGTTCATATTAGTTGAGTCTATCGTAAGGATTCCTTGACTGGATTTTAGGTTACATGTGTGGTATCTTACTTATGACAAAATTCAGTAATTCCATGTGCATCACTTAAAACACATATTCATTTCATAGCAATTTGGTGTACTTTCAAGAGTGGAAATCAGACACAAAGTTATAGTTGGCAGAAATTTTCAAATACTGGGTGAGTTCACCTTTTTTGGCTGCCAGATGCCCACCAAACCAGTCTGTCACACCACTTCCTTAAAAGAACAGGGGAAAAAACCTGAAAATAGAGGTGCATGGGTTGAATAAACAACAGAGAGATCACTCACGAAATACTGTCATGGAAAACAAACTTCAGAGAATCATGACTCGCTTTGGGTTGGAAGGGATCTTAAAGTTAACCTACTTTCAACATTCCTGCCATGAACAGGGATAACTTCATCTATGCCATATTGCTCAAAAATCTGTCCAGCCTGGCTTTTAACACTGGATGGGGCACTCACAGCTTCTCTGGAATCTGTTCCAGCACTTCACTACCTAACATCAAAGATTTTCTTCCTAATATTTAAGCTAAATCTACTCTCCTTCAGTGCAAAGCCAATGGCTCTTGTGCTGTTACTGCATCCCCCTGCTAAAGGTCCACCTCCAGCCTTCTTGTTATGCTGGTTTTTTCTGGGGTATGGTTAATTTCCTTCCCAGTGGCTGGCATGGGGCTGTGTTTTGGATTTATGCTGAACACAGCATTGATGTCTTTGTTATTGCTGAACAGTGTTTACACAGACACAAGACCTTTTCTGCTTTTTGTACTGCTTCTGTAGTAGGGGGGCTGGAAACACATGGGAAACTGGGAGGAGACACAGCCAGGACAGGTAACTCCAATTGACCAAGGGAATATTCCAGATTGTATGACATCACACTCAGTACATAAACTGAGAGGGAGAAAGAGGAAAGGGGAATGTTTGGAATGATGGAGTTTTTTTCCCCAAGTGACTGCTACATGTGATGGTACCCTGTTCTTTTGGGGATGGCTAAACATCTGCCTGCCTATGGGAAGTGGTGAAATAATTCCTTGTTTTGCCTTGCCTGCATACACATCTTTTGCTTTACCTATTACACCTGTCCTTG
>WBND01001175.1:34089-51003 GCA_013398595.1 Tychaedon coryphoeus
TCTAATTGGTCTCCTGGGCTGTCAATCACCAATCCAGGTTCCCGATTGGTCCTCGCAGCCTCAGGGGAGGCTCTCAGAGAGAGGCAACTGCTTCTTTGTTCTGAGAGCACGTGCGTTTAAAGAGGCTTCCTTGGGCTCCAGCTCCCATCCCCCTCTCTGCTTCACGTGCTCCCACTACAAATGCCTACTCTGATAGTTATATTAAAAGTTTATTTTCTTTTGATTTGAATTACGTTCATAAAAATTTTCAGAGACTTCAAGTGTATTAGCCTTCCCTACACTTCTTTTCAATTGTCTGAGTCATTTGTCCTTTGAGCTGTGCATACATATGTGCTTGCTATATGATCTCTGGTATCTCATTTATAGGAAGGTTTCTTAGTTAGCTGTGCTATAGCATCAAACCCTAATTTGTGTTTAAGAAGAGTGAGAGGTAATTTCATTAGTGTACTTACTCATACCTCTTCAGGGGAATAAAAATTGCATGGTATTTGTGACCAAGCATGTTTTACAGTTTTACAACACAAATCCATATTTTAGTTACGACTCTAGCCTTGACCTGAGAGTTAAACCTAGTGTTTTATCCATTTACTCTCTGAAGCCTGAAACAGGATGTGCATGTGAAAAAGGTGTTTAGAAGTAAGTTTTCTCCGATTTGCATATTGCCGTATTTGTAATTATTTTTGTTTGACATGGTACAACTGCAAGTAGCATAAAATCAAAGGCAGTAAACCAGTAAATTATTTTGCTGCTTGCCCGTTAGCAGCATGCTAAGAATCCTAGAGTCATTACTAGGCAAACTAACAAGAATTTTAAGCTCCAAGCCTGCAAACAAATTTTCTTTATTCCCTCCCCCACTTTTTCTGTTTTAATGGAGACACTGTATTTCATGCCCTCCTTTTCATTCTTTGAAATGTGTTCATCCCATTTAATACATTTCGGAAATGGTTTTCAAGCTTGTCAAAAGATTTGTTAGGCATGGATAAAAAGTCAAGCTTGTTGACTTCCGGAGCAATTAACAAAATCATAGATAAGCTATTTCTTGGTCTATTTTCTCAGTTCTGCCATCAGTGCAATTACCCACAATAGAGATTTTTTTTTTTTTTTAATATAGAATAGAGGGTTAGAAAGTTAAAGTTCGTTCTATGAAATATAACTGGTTTTAATGCTTCTTCATCAGCCCTTCCCAAGCAGTTTTCCCAAGCCAGTATCTTGAAAGACTTTCATATTTTTCAGTCCCAAAGACACTCTCAGAAAGATGTATTTTGGTGTTTTGGACTGTGCTTTTAATTTTTAAGATGGTTTTCCAAAACAAACACAAAACCTAAAAAATATCTCTTCCAGCATTCATAAATAGGCTTTTGTGCCAAAAAATGTTTGCATACAGGGGATTTTACTTAGTATAACTTTTAATTTTAATTTTAATATGTACTTCTCCAGCAAGATCATGCTCCCACTGATAGCACTGTAACTTCACTGCACACTAAAACGGCCTTTATTATGCTGGATAAGCAGGCCAATCTCCTTTTAGATGACATTTTTAGATTTACATTTTTTTCCTGTTTTCTTCAACTGTGATAGCTAGGTGAAAGCAAATGAGATTTTTCATTACTCCTAATAATGAAGTGGAACAAACTTGTGATCAGCTTTAAAAGAATTTGATAGGTTCTTATATAAGTTTCCACTTCATATAATAAGTCTGTTACCTTAGTTTTAAATGAAGAATATGCTTAAATCAATCTGAAGATGCTTAGGAACATAACAACTTATATAACTGCTGTTAGGATCCTTATGTAACTTTTCTCTTAAGAGAGATAATGCATTTCAAACAGTGCTAATTACTTGCATTTTGAAAAAAATGTAGTTAGAGGGGAGTAGGGCTAGCTGCTCAAGCCCTCTTCCACTCTTTTACAAGTCATAAAAGATTAAATATATGATGGAAGCTGGGGAAAAATTGAATTGAAGTCAATAGCACCACAGTTCTTTAAATACTGTAGATAATACATCCATCCAGCCAGTTCACTGAGTTAAGAACAATATAATGTGTTCTTAATGAGACATTTAATCAGAAACATTAAAATTCCCTGTTTACCCAGGTCAAGATTTAGTTGATTTAAATCAAAAACTAAAAAGATCGAACATGAGCTAAAATGCATCCAAAATTATTCTGGCTATTGCCTTTTGCCATCCTGCTAAAGAAAACTCTCTTTGAAGAAACAGTTGAACAGTCTGTTTTAAGCCAAATTAGGAGATGAAATTACTACACATTTTCACTAACTTTAGTAGTATTTTGTAATCATTATCTCTCCCTTGCATATGTTGCATTTAAAATGCAAATTGAGATACACAGTTCTGGTGAAACAATAACTATTTATGAGGTTTTTTCCACATAATTCCCCTCTTCTGCCATCTTCTCAACTTCATATCATTTTCAGTGTACAGCAGTGTGTTATCTCAAAACTATCTTGGTCATTACTATTTTAATTTTAGTTTGACTGCTTCTATGATCTGAAGATTGAAAACTACAAATCCATTTCTGAGGAAGAATTTTTGAAAACATTTCTGTGGGAGTCTATATTTTATTGTGGTTTATTAACAGCAAACGGAGTCCATGTATTTGCAAAGAAAGGGAAGTATGCTGTTAATCTCTTTCTATGTCAGTTCAATGAAGTGGCAATGATCTAGAATTTTGTTATTTAACAACTGAAGATAAAGTGATGATTTCACAGATATTTCACTGTAGAACTCTGGGACTGCACATAATGTGACTACTGGCCTAGTTGCAAGACAGTAGTATGTACAAAAACAATGTGGAGTACATGCATTTTCCTGGAAATTAAAAAGAGAATCTAAAAAACATGTTGAAATTTCACATTTTTAATGAATAAAATTAAACAATTTTTTCTAATGAAAAATTGAAAAAAAATGGGAATAAACATATTTGTTTTGTTCAGATTTTTACCTAAAAATATTATTTCCTCCAATATTAAAGAAAAATTTTAAAAAAAAGTAGAAAAAGAGGATTTATATCTCTTCAGAACAGCCACCAGGATATTAAGTATATTTCGTTTTTAAATGGAAATTCCTTTAGTTTTTGATGACCAGATATTTTCAACTGCAAAACAAAAAGTTTAGTGCTGAAAGCACCTGAGAATTTCTACCCCATACATATTTTTGGGCCCTAAAGTAACTTTTCAACAACAGAAATACAGAAGAAAATCGAGGGAATAAACACACTGATATGGACTATGATGAAAAAATTTTACAAATAAACCTCAGCAACAGATTAGTATGTTTTAAATGAAATGCATTTGAGGACAATTTTCAAAACCCCAAGACTTTACAGTTTGAAAAGCAATTACAAATGCTATGGCATGTTTATTTCAGCTAATTCTCTTGGTGAGATGTTTCACACTTTAACTAGCTGCAATCTTTGACCTTCCTAATCACTGAAGATAAATTAATCATGTAAGATCAGTTTTTCAATCCAAAATTTAATGGTTTAAACTTAATTTTTATTTAAAGGCCAAGAACAAAATTTGTCTGTTTTGCTTCCAAGAAAGAGAGAAATCTAGATCTTTGATCACTTGAAAAATATGAGAATCCATTATAAAGTTCCTCATCAATTAAGTCAGCAGTTTGAATTCAGTAGTTTTGAACTTTGCCAGAGTGTAACAGCACCAGATTGGACAATTGACCTCTGTATCTAGATCTTCGGAAATCACAGATTTATTGAATATCTCCATTTGGAAGAGACCATAATGAATCTAACACCCTGAGCTTAGAAGGACTACCTAAAACTAAATCATATGACTCAGAGCATTATTGAGAAGATCCTTGAACTCTGGCAGTCACGATACTATGACAACTTCCATGGGGAGCCTGCCCCAGGGACTGACCACTCTCAGTGAAGAATCTTTTCCTAATGTCCCATATGAGCTACCAGATAATCTGTCTGTGTCACCTCTTTTGCTCCTAAGCCATATGTGACTCAAGATGTGCTGGCAGGTATTTTTGTTGTGAAACAGATGATGTGACAGTTGAAGGGCTGGAGAGCACTGAAGGATTATTTCTCAGATAAACCTGCCCATTGAGCCAGTGTGCAGTCACACAGGAACCTCTTCAAGAAATCAGCTTATGATTTTTCCCAAATGTATTCACTCTTGATAGCTATACTCCTTTATCAAAAGTAGTTTTTCTGCATGTAGTGACAAAAATCTACCCTTGATTCTTCTTAGCTATAATATGTTGTGAGGAAGAATGTCTTTTCAGTGACTCTTTGGGCAAAGTTAATTTATTTACCCAGCTAGAACTACGTGTGTTATGGGTTAACTTCATTTTATGAGACTTTGAAGTTGTAGCATCTACATTTTTAAATACAAGTAATTGATTAGGAAAAGGTAAGAAACTGATTCTAAGTTTTATCTTGTCCCCCTCCAGAAAAGTTCAGAAAATTCTTTGACTATAAATGTATGAGTTATTTTTACCTTAGCTTTCCATATGTTTTCTGCAGTTCAAAATTAATTTCTTGAATATCTCTCCCTTTACATTATTCACCCTATTTGGAGCAAGTTGGAATTATTATGTGGCTCCCCTTTCCCTCAAAGCTTTGAAGACTCTGCTATAATATATTGTTTTAATCTATCTATTCTGGGTTAGAACTTCAATACTTACAACTTTCCTCCTCTCCACAGTTTTCCTTTATCTTCTTGTGATTAATGGATCATCTCTAAGACTTTTGCATGAGCACCAGAGAGTACCAGAGAAAGAAACAGTCTTACTGTTTTGATTCTTACATTCTTCTGCAAATATTTTTGTGCCATAAAGCAGTATAATCTCCCTGAGGTTTGTGGGTGATTTAGTATTTCTCCCATATCTGATGCACATTTTTCTCTGCTGAACACTGCATGTTCACTGATAACTGATGTGCTTAGCAGCTGTTACTCAGGATAGCTCTTCCAGATGTTCTACCTAGACTATTATATTGGCATGCTATTTGAAATCTCATCTCTTTGTTGCCTTCCTATTGTGCATCCACTCTTTTTTTTTCATTACTCTGAACTGAAAAAAATTATTTTATGCAATTTAAAAGTAAACAACAAAGCAAAACAAAACCCCACAACAACAACAACAACAACAACAACAAACTTCACAAGAGGGCATAAACCTACATACAAATGTAGACCAAAGCTTTGAGGTAGGTGTACTTTACAAAGAAGATAACAAGTGAGTGCATTTTCCTTTATAAATTTCTGCAACATTCAGAAATTCATGGACATGATCTTATTTTCTTGACTTGCCAAAAAACTTTTATGTTTATGAGACCTCTGCTCTACTGCTGGACTGTCCTATTGAGGAAAATATTTTTCCAATATCCAGTCTAAACCTCTGCTGTTATAGTTTGTATCTATCATCTCCTGGTCTCCTTCTCTAAAGAGCTGCAAGGAACCCAACTGCAGCTCCTTGATATCACCTTCCCAGAGGTGCTGATGGTAAGTGCCTCTAAAACAATCCCTCCTCCAGGCCAAAAAGGTCCTGGTCTCACAATGTGTCCCTGAAGAAGGGCATCTTCTCCAGTGCCTGTTCGTTTTCTCTGCCCTCCACAGAGCTATGTCCAGTTAATCAGTGTCAATCTGTGTCAACCAAACTGGAAATAGCATATATATGTGGTCTAGTGAGCACTATGTAGAGGGAAATAACTACTCCTCATAACTTATTGGACTTGTTCCTTTTCATACACTCTCAAGATGCTTTTGGCTTTCCTTATTACCACAGCACAGTATTAGGTCATGCTAAGTGTACTGTTTTTATTTTAATATTAAGGAAGAAAAATCATTTTATTGTAAATTTGGTAAATAATGTAATTCAATGGATGGTTGAACTTCAGTAATAAAGAGAAAGATCAAATTTCTATGTGTACATGTGACTGCCTGTGTACTTTATCATGCTGTACTATTTAGAAATGGCAAATGAATGCAATATTACATTAAATGGTCTATCTGCTTAAAAGGCAACAATTTTGGATCTTATATTCTGAAAATTTTGAAGGCATTTTGTCCTGAGAATACTCTTCAAATAGGAAAGCTGTTGAACGTTGCATGAGTTGCAATAATTAAATATCAGCTCTGTCTAGAATATTTTAAATGCAATATATTGAAAGAAAAATATCCTAAAATCACACTTTGAAAGGTGTATCTTAGCCTCCTTCAGGTTAGGCATGATATTGAATAATTTTCTTACTTATTTTTTTACAAATAATTTTACTTTTCCTGTCTCATTAAAAAATAATACAAAATAAAGTATGTAAAGCCATGAATTAAAAACTGTTTTGATGATCTGGGTTCCATTAAAAGCCAAATTCTTTTCCAGCTCCTAACACTCCATGGAAACTGAAAAATACCATTAAACTGCAGGAACTACAGAAAATCACACCATAAAGTCTTCTAATGTGAGTGGCAATAAGGTCAAAGCCCATTTGAAGGAAATTCTCATTTTAGATGCCTTTCCACTGAGTGAGAACTACAAGATTTCTAATTTTATATTTTGACTGTGTTTACATTTCTGTGTCTACAAGCACTTATTGAGCATATTTGTAGTATATGTACATAATTCACTGTGTGGTAACTGTTCATTGTTTCATAATCCTAAAAAAAAGATACAGTGCAAAGTATGGATTAGGATGAATAAAAATGCAGAAGACCACTGATATAAACAAAAAATATTAACAGTTTAATTTCTATAAAGAAACCTGTTGTACTCAGTGTGCTCAGGGTTAATGCAGAAGGTTTTTAGCTAACAACCACACAGCAGTCAAATCTCATCACCTTCAGCAGGAATAATTTATGGTTTAATCTTACATGCAGGCGTATTAAATTAGTATTACTCATCAGAACTCACTTATTAATAAAACAAGCTGAATTAGTCACCAGAGAATCATATTTGGAAATTCAATGACAATTTTACATTTTTAATAAAGGCTCAGAAATATTATTGCAGAGCAGGTGGTATGAAGAAATGTGGTCAAATTTGACATTCATTAATAATTGAAGTGTGGAACGTGACAGAGGTGAAAATTGATATTGATTTTTTCCCCTCTAATATTTGGATGAGTTCTGAAAAGTAAATAAAACGAGATAACAAGACATATCAAGTCACCCTGATTTCTTTGATCACCTCTCCCTGTATGCACACATATATATCACTATTTTCCTTATCATGTTTTTGAATAATTCAACACCCATAGTCTTTCCAGTTCAATGCATTATAAAACATGCTCCAGCTGAGTTTCAATCATATTAGACTGAAAGCTGAATTTTTTATGAAGGATTATTTAAAACAAAATGTGTCTTGGGCTCTACAGTCTCTGAAACCAAACAATCCTGAGAGTTCAGTGAAGAAATGTCAACACTGTGGAGAATTTTTCTATTCAAAAAATTAAAAAATCTTGTTTGATGTATATTAACCATATCAATATTAACAAACTTCTGCTGGATTTCACAAGTGATATGACAGTGGCAGTACTACCAAGCTTGTATTCTAAGTAGATGTGAAAGCTCCAAAATACTTGTACTCATGCTGAACTTAACCTGCCTTTGGGACAGCTGTAGCAGCATTCCTACTGATTTCCAGTAATGCCAATTTCCAGGCTCAGTTGAAACTAGACATTTTAGCCTCATGGGACTCTAAACATGCACGGACAGTCACCAGCCTCTGCTGACCAATCTTCAGCACACTGTAGGCATCTTCATGGTGTATATTCTGTGGGATTTACGTAGCTATTAGAGGTCTGTAGTATATTTTATGGTGCATGGGATTTTGTTTCAGCATTCCACACCTCCTTCTATCCTCTCACAGATTTGTGGTGAAGATCTTCTTTACTAGACATTTCTTGGTTTACATTCTTCATCCACATGAATGTCTAGCTCCATTTTCTTAGCCCAGCACTGGTTACACCAATAGGAGAAACTGACTGAAAAAGCTGGAGTCTTTCATTCCCGTGTGTTTACAAAAGTAAATTCCTTGCCTCTGAAGGAAATAATCTAATTACATATTCTGCCTATAGGTGAAAATGTTATGGTACAAAATAAAAGAAAAAAATCATTTTCTAAAAAGTTTACTGTACAGAGTACTTCAGACAGTCTGACTTCCATTTGAAACTATAAATAGCCACATGCATTATCTACATTTCAATATTCAAGACTCTTGCAATATCACTCTTTCTTTTGTACAATCTCCTACAATTTTGCGTAGAACTGCAATAAAATCCTGTTCTCATAGACTTTATTACAGTAATTTTCTGGATTTTATGCTATACAGTTTCCCTAAATAATCAGATCAAAGATTATTTTTCAATAGATTTAATAATTTTAGTGGAATAATTTCTATAGAGTTAATCTTTGGGGTGGGAGGAGATCAAGGAGTGGACTTTTATATTGACTGTAAAAAAACTAAAGGCAGCTAAAAATGCCAAAGCAGTAGTACATTCAGAAAACAAATAAGCAATCAGAAGTTAAGAAGGGAAGAAGTACAAAAGCTCAAAAACAGGAGAGAGAAAATGTGTCAACTCATTAGATTTCTTTTTTTTAAAGATTCTTTCATGTTGAAATGAACATCTCTCCTCAAAGATATTGAGCACAAATAATATCGATTGACTGAAGTTATTTTATGTTCTTGTGCCTTCTGTCTACTGCAGAACAACTAACTGTTTGAAGATCCAGTTTTCTGTTAACAAAGCAAATGGTTGATGCTCTAGGTCTCATTTTCTTAGAATGAATTTATATTGACTTCAATAGCCAGCATTAATGAAATCTAATCAAATAACTGAAAATGCATTCCACAAGGTATTCTCCTTTAATTAGTGAGAAGTATTGCAGAAAATATGAGATGGCTGAGAATTTAAAATATAATAATACATTCTTCTTACCCATTATTATTTATTATATCTTTCAAATATTAATGTTGGAAACATAATTCCAAACTGTGAGCTGTGAGCTATTTGGAATCTGAATTCCATTTCTTTGCTTTTTTACTATTATGTGTAGGTTTTCACGACAGAAAGAATGATTCTAAAGTATGATGAAAGTATTACAAATGCTACTATTTTCATTAAAATTAAACAATAACTTAATTGGCAACAGTGCCCTACTGAGCAGGTTAAATTGTTCTTAAGTGGCAGACATGGTGTAAAGAGGAATGTTCCCTCATGCAAAAATTGCAGTTAGTTGTTAAACAAAAATACTCGAAGTATTTGTTTGTCTGTGACAGTTACCAACTTTAGGTATGGTCTTCTATCAGCAAAAGCAGATTTGATAAGTGGGAGGAGAAGAAAACTGCAAAGAGGCGAGAAAACATGATTTAAGTTGATTTATCAGATTATGTGGAAAATACGTGTCCTTAGGTCATCAGTGCACTATAGGCCACAATGTTTTTCTTCTCCACAGTCAAAACCTTAGAAAATTCTTACTGAGCCAAAAATACTCTAAGTACTAACTATTTCACATCAATCACCTGAAGGGCTGAACACTAAAAACAGTCACCTTTTTAGGCACTCCTCAGATCAGAATCCTGTAATTTAGATTGGATTCTCATCCTTTTGAAACCACAGATACCATTTGGAAATAAAAACATCTGATTTTACCTCCTGAGTTTTGACAGCTTCCACTACACATTCCCCCATGCCCACCTCCCTTGCCCATATCTGATATTGGAGGAGGAATTTCAGGTCTTGTCATATTTTCTGCTCCTCATTTCACAGGGTGATGTTAAGTCAGAGATCACAACGCTGTGGGAGGATCTCTTTGTTCTGTGCTCTTCTTCTTAGGAAAAACAATATATCATCAGTTTAAGTATATAGTCAGAAAAGTTATGAAGAAAACTGCTCTTACTGAAAAAAGTTTGACCCTGTTGCAACATTTTCTTCTGACAGCATTCTTAATACAAATATGAAAACAAACAAGGACCTCAGATTTCTTCAGAATACTTTGCTGTGATGTAAAGTGTTAGGTCCTTCTAATCCTTAATATATTGTTAATATTGTCCAGCATTACACTGCATATATTACAAATCACACACAGGTTTATAGACATGTATGTAAGACAGGCATAGAAAAAATTGTAGGACACTTCTTGATACCTCAAGTAACCATTTCCTATTACAAGTCCATAATAGATGGGTATCTGTCTCAAGGCCTGAAAAATTCTACCCTTTCATCTGGGAAAGCATATATTTATTACCTTCATTGCCAATAATGTTGAAGCAGGCATCATGATCTGGGTGATATTTTTTTGAATACATGGCACCTGTAATTCTTCTCTTCTTGCTGAACAATTGCTTATAAACTGCCCCAAATTGTCAGCTTGTATCTGTATCAACCCATTGAACTTGAACTTCCTGGTAATAACTCAAGCTATAGTTTTTTGAAACTCCTAGAAACCAAGTCATAAATTTAAATTACACTGATTTCGTGCAATGAAGGTTCCTTCTTCCTTATTTTAAACCTTGAACTCAGACCACTTACTGTAGCTGCACTTATTTTCTTTTGCCTGGTTGTGCTTAATTTATTCACTTGTGGTTAAAAATTACTGTTCTTAGGAGTTAATAATCCAAAGAGAGATGAAAATGAGTAGTCGAGAAGTAATAACTAGCTTTCTGCCTTTCTGGAACCCTCCATTTATGTAAAAGGTTGATTACTCCTCCCTCATATATCAAGGGATCTGACCCTTATTCAATTTCTTATCCCATTATTACAAGAAGATTTCTTGATTAAAGAACTGAGTTAGTCAACTGTTATCAAGATTTTAAAATGTGTCTCCTTTCTTATTTCAACCATTGAAAGAAAGGTGTGGAGCTTAGTACAAAGGCATCCTGTGAGATAGCGAGACAAGATGTATAGATACAGTTATAGTTATTTAATTCCTCATGTGCTACATTGTTTGCTTTACTACTGATAGTATTTCATTAATTTCTCCACTGCTGAGCTAGAAAAATGAATAACGAGTTTGTGACATATGACAGAATGTAAGTGAACAATAACATAAATTTCCTTTGTCAGACAGAGCTATGTCACAAATTCTGGAAAATTGTGCCTACCAATTCTAATTTTTCTGGATTCAGAAGCCATTAGTGCCTATTATAAAAGGATCACGGAGGCATGACCCTGAAACACAATGCACTTACTATTAGGTTGTCAATATTGTTATTCAGCCTGTAAGGGTCTTAGGATCTACAGTGAACAGGGAACATAGTCATTTGAGTCTTTCAGAGTTCATGCTCTTTTGGTCAGTATTTGAGGAGGCAGTGCATTTCTGTGTGCTGGACATGACATTAAAGCCAAATTTGGGGCACCTGATTCTGGAGAGAAAATACCAAATTGATAAAGAATAAATAATTGGACAGATTATTTACCTCATAAGAGACAAGAAGTCGATCTTGCAGAATAAATTTAGCTAAAAGTTGTAGGAAATTAATTCTTCTTAAATGAGTGGTCAATTATACAATGTGGTTTGGAACAACCTAGAGATCACTGAATACACAAAAAAATCCAGAAAAGCAGATTTCTTCCTTAAATTTAATTTTATCTTTTAGACAAAGAGAAAAAATGTATACACCCCATTGACAAATGGGCAAAGTATTATACTAACTGATTTTTAAAAAATACTCTTTAGTAATATGTAGTTAATTATTTATATTGAAAATATTTGCTGAAAGAGAAATAAGAGGGTGCCACTATGATCTGATATGGGGATAAATGACCATTTTTATCTCAAGTAGCTTGGTGGCAACACACAAGACTCACTGTACAGATACTGACTTCTCTTTTTAATCAAGACAAGGACTAGAAAGTAATAGACTCTAAAATACTTAAGTTAAATTACATGCATGACCAGTGCCCATATATATTTCTATGATTCCTGTTAGAGCATTAACTTCACTTGTATTTTCTATAATTTATCTTCTTTAGATCATATGAAAAGTAAACACCCTAAGCAAAGTCAAAGCTGCTAATTGGGATTTGCAGACAGACATGCTATTTAACAATGGTGATGCTTCCATTTACTTCTTGTGTATATGAATAGCAAGGTCTGCAGTGACCTGTATCCTGGGCAATATCCCATAGTGCCACCTTATTGTTCACATTTTGTCAATCACCTCTTAATTTTATTATGAGGTTAACATGTATAAAAGATACCTGAAACTGAATTACAGTCATAAATATTATTGGTTCAGCAGTGACCCCAGGATAGAGAGGCATTTCCATGGGAAGTAGCAGGAAAAGTGTACAACAAAGCAGACAAGGGCTTCATGAACTGTGCTCATTCACTAATGCTTTTCACTGCCTGGAACAATCCAAACAGCACGGGAGCTGGCCTTGAAGAATTGTCCATCCTGTGATAAATGCTTTGTTCCACCTGGGGACAGTCTGACTACAGGGAGCAGTGTTGTACCATGGTGCAGAACAGTGCAGACTTTGGAACACTGGCCAGTATCTTGAACACAAAAATGAAATTGTTAATTAGCATATGTGGACATAGATTGAATACGAATGGAAGTACCTGGGAGATGGACAGAGTTAAAAAAAATAGGGAAAAATGCTCTATCCAATCCTTTATATTTTCTTTGAGAAGGTAAGATCCTTTCTCACATCAGTTCATAATTTTTTCCAGGTCTGTACATTCCTAGTTTTGTTTTCCCTGAATGAATTGATTTTCATTCTCCATTCTGTTTCAAGTCAACCAAACAATTTTTTTATCCACTTTTACATAAAATTACCTGTACTGGGTCAGATCAAAGGTCTACCTACATCCTGCTCCCCACAGGGAGCCTAGGGAGCAGTATAAATGCAGGGCAAGCAAACAGTGATAGTTTCCTAGAACAGTGTCCCTACTTCTGTGGATTTATGATGCAAAGACCTGAATTAAAGGCTGTAGGTTGATGTGAATTTGTATTCAATATGTTTTCCTTCCATTTCTTCCATGACATTCCTTGCTCATCTTCTGACGTCAAATGACATCACAGACATTTAGCACCAACAACCTTCTGTGGTAAGGAAAACCACAGACAAAACCACAGAATACCTGACGGTCTGTCCCCCTGCACCTGGAACAGTGCTGTTTTCTTCTACTGTTCATTATGCTAACTTGTGGGAAAAAAGACGCAAAGTAGCTTTCTTGACAGTATTTCAGGATAAGAACCAACACAAATATCGGCAAACAACATTTTATAACATGTCTGTGGCCTAGGCAGTGACTTGCATTTCACAAGAGTGGTGCTGCCTCTCTTCACGTCAGAAGTACTCTCATGACTGTGTTTGGGACACTCTCATAGCTGTCCTCATGTAAAATGGCAGTGATAATTAGTCTTTCTAATAGAATTTTGTGCCTCAAAGGTACCACAGAATACCATGTACAAAGCCACTATATTCATACTATTATAATGAGAAGATGCAATGTTGCCAAAATCCCATCTTTCCTGATAAAATTGTACTAAACAAGAAAGATAATACACCAAGAAAACGTCAAATTAAAAAAATTAAAAATACTTCTTAAATGAAGGTGATAAATGGTTATGGAAGGAGAAATGGTTAAAATATTATTTTGGAGTTTTGCTTTCTTTGATTTGGTGCTTGTGTGTTTTAAATACAAGTTACCTAGTCTAATAATCATATCCATTTACAGGGCTCTGTGTGAAAACAATGGGCATGTCAGGACAATATACTCCTGGAATATGCATGAAAACACACACAGCACATCTTTTCTACATAAATTCTTGTTCTCTATAACTTACCAAATGTTGTATGGCCTGTTATTAGCTCATATATTACAAACAGTGAGGTTTTTTTTCACTTCAGGTAAGTACTTGCTTACTTGTCCTGCTCCAAATTCACTCTTGCTACACATGCTCCTTGTTACTTTACTGCATTTACTTAAAAATACAATTGGAGTAACTCTATACAGTCCTTACTTTCAGTTCTTGTCAAAGAAATGTAAAAAAATATATACATATCCAAACAGTTACAGTTACATTGCAATACATGCATTATGTATGTTATTAATCATCATTGGAGATAAATGTATTGTAATGTTGCAATTTTCAATGTAGATCTTAAAGACCTCTGTACTCTTTTATAGCTGAAAACATATTTCTATACAGATTCCCAGTAAGAACTTCTTTCAAAGCATCAGTAATCCTCCCAGTGTTGTTTCTATTCTCTTGATGGATATATCTGTCTTTCCCTAGATTAAACTTGCTATTTACTTTCCTCCTCTTTTAGGACCACCGAGTGGTACAAGAACATTCCTGTCTTACTTTTTGCATACTTTTTTGAGAGTCCACTATAACTGAGTTCTGATGTAACTTTTAGGTATTCTTCTCTTCTACTGAGTCTAACGCACAGGGAGAACCTTTCCCTCCTCTTTCTGACATCAATCTATCCTTGACTAGTCTTGATTTCTCAGTCATTTATTTCTAGCTTGTGCTACCAAATGAGGCTATGAAGTCTCTTTTTGGCATTGCAATTGGCAGAAACGACCAGGCTAGGCAATAATCAATTCATCTCTTTAGTCCTTACTAGGCTAGAGAGCTTTTGCTCTTTTTCGACAATTTTTCCAGTGAAAGCTATTAGGTCAAGAAATGGAATATGTCTGGAGAAAAGCACATTGTCAAGAAAGGGAAGGATTAATCTACCCAAAACTGTTTAAGTCTGTTGAGTGTCTAGTCACAATCATTTAAACACTTTTTCATTCTACCTCCCACCAAAGGCTAAATATTCCCTTCTGCAGATAAAACTTTATATCTAAAAACTCTGAATGCCTACTTTCACTCCTTAATCCTTACCAGAAATATTTTTGCCACATTTCTGGATAATCTACATTAAATTGATGATATATTCATTTATCTAAGGAATAGGTCAGTATCAGTATCTTTGCTTGCTTGCCTTGGAGTTGATGAATATTTCTACCTTTATTTCTTGGAAGGTATGCATTCACTCTTGGAATGAAACACTACATTTTCCTACTCATGAACTTCCTTGCTTCTCAGATAAGAGAAGGTAAGAAACTTTTTGTTGTCTAATTTTGCTGTTTGGGGGTTCCTTTCTCAACCTGAGTAGACCAAAAAAAAAAGTATATATGGTGCATGGTGCAGTAAAAAGCAGGAAATAATAGCTATTCCTTTTTTTAACACTAAAGCATTGGGTAATTCTAGATGTCATTAGAATTATCAGAGTGTAGGCTACCAAGAACATCATGTAATGCATCATGCTTAATGTTGCAAACAGTATTGCTAAAACCAAAATATTTTTATTTTATTTGGAATGTCTTCCATCTTTTTAAGTTCTTTATTTTAACTCTGTTGACACCTTAATGTTGCAAGTCACATCTTATCAAGTAGCTCTACCATATGAATGTGCCAAGAAATTAACTTCATTAACTGTTTATTCTTTGCAGATTAACAAAAGAAGGGAGTAAGAAACGAAAAATGAATTGTAATGTTGTTTGCACTTCCTTACACTATGCAGAAATTGAAATGAAGCAGTGAAAATAATGGATCTAGTTCTGATAAAGTGTAGTTGGCTATGTAAATCTGTGCACATTAATTCTTGTTGCAAGCCAGTTGATAAAGTGCCTCAGTGTACCTCTAGTGATGTTAGTGGTCTTAGCTCTTATGACTTAGGTAATACTTCGGCTTTTCCTAAAGTCTACACTAGAGATTCTAGTACACAAAAAGTGTACATATATCTCCAGGAC
Source organism: Tychaedon coryphoeus (assembly GCA_013398595.1). NCBI lineage: Eukaryota > Metazoa > Chordata > Aves > Passeriformes > Muscicapidae > Tychaedon > Tychaedon coryphoeus. The sequence goes on from WBND01001175.1 coordinate 49,830, forward strand.
TGTATGTAATTTGTGATTATAATGGGCATGCATAGCACTGTTTTCCTGTTATTTTCCTTTCTACCCACTGCTGCTAGAAAGTGGATGTGTGATAATGACTCTGTGAAGACATTAGCAAAATGAAAATTTGGCTAATGACTCTAAGGCTCCTACATTGTTGTATACAGTACAAAATGTTGTTTACAGAAATCCTTTTTCACATATAACAGGAAGTCAGTAATTGTAATTTGGACTTGCACTGTAAATGTTTCCATCTGTCCTTTTTAAAAATATGTTTGATTGGCATAAGACAAAGTTATATTTCAAAGACCTTTCTATTTATTAGCATATTATTAATAGTACAAGAGAATTAGCCTTGGAATTACTGACAGTTCATAAAATATAATAATCTCTTGGATTATTGTTCATCTCTGTCCTCCATTGTCGTGTCCTTACCAATATCCCTTATACTTGTTCTAAGGGTTATAGAATGACAGTATGAGTGTTTTGAATTCACAAACCAGTAAACCAGCCAGACTGCAGGTTAGTGAAGAGTTCCCTCTCATCTTGTGTTCAGCATTTGGGCAGTCAAAATAACATGAGAAAAAAAAAATTCACCATAATAAAAATAGTGACTGCCATTGTCATAACATTAAATGGCAGTATGCCATAACAGTGTAAATAATATGATGCATATTCAGAGCAGAGACAGCAAATGTGAGTCTGTCACAGTGTGACTGGGGTTTGCCAATTTTAATATATTTAGTTTCTTTTAGGGATAGGATTTAGGAGCAGAGACAAGGCAGGCTAAAAACTTAAAAGGGGATAAAAAAATTATTAATAACACAAAACAATTCAGAATAAGATTGCTAGATTATTCCCTCCTCCCCCTTTCCTCATTTTACACATTTCTTAACAGCCACATACAGAGAACACTTCAGTCAGTTATTTACTTAAATAATCATTTCAGTTCACTTTAGAGAGAAAAGTCCCTTTTTTCGGTTTAGGCTTAGGGAATGTTTCTACTCTCACAATTTGCATCCGCCCGGACCTATAAACTATGATTTTCCTCGCATTCCCACAGTCCTTCCGGAGCCATGTTATGGGTTATGATGCACACATGGGGTACTATTTTAAAGGCAGGCTGCTGAAAAACAAAATTCTCTTCATCTCTTTCTCTATCAAATGTCTCTGT
>WBND01001175.1:60813-73993 GCA_013398595.1 Tychaedon coryphoeus
CGCCTGGGAAAATCTGCAAATCGTGGAACTCCTCCCATCTTCACAGGCTTTCCAGAGCTGTGTTATGTGTTATGTCAAATTCATGGAGTATTACTTTTAAGAGCAAGCTGTTCAAAGGCAAAAGTTCTCTTCATCTCTTTTTTCCATCAAATGTCTCTGTTCATCTTTCCATTCTCCAAACAGAGACCCCCCATTCCCTCAGGGCAAAGGATGCTTTTCTCAAACACTTCAACCCCCCATTTTTTTCTCCACAATTTATAGGAATTTTCAGTGTAGACCAGTCCACCCCATAGTTTACAAAATGGTTGTTTCAGCCAATCTATTCACGGCGTCTCCTCAATCTCTTCCCATCTGGAAACTTGGCTGTTACTTCACTAACTTTAGTATACTTTCTGCTTTATTCCTCTCATTCAGGGTAGGTCAGGAGATTGGCTGTCTTATCCAAGCATTGGAAGGGTTCAAATTTCACACAGAAGGTCAAGGACCTGGGCCAGGCCATCCTGGAGGTGTGCCAGGATTTCCAGGTCATGCAGGCTGCATGGGGGAGGCTGCAATGAAACTGCAAAGCCCAGCAAGCGAATGCGTGGGGGGGTCAGACGGAACAGAGCCCAGCTGCATTTCCCCCAGGCTGTGTGGGCAGCTGGGGCTTCGCCTCCCCATGGCTGCTTCCGAGACGGCGGCAGGGCCCTGGCTGAGCTGTGGCCACACTGGAGGGGGAAGCTAGGATCTTAGCAAAGGTTTCTCTTTCCCCTGGCCATCAGGGCCCCTAACTGAAAACGGGGGCAGCCTCAGTGGCTGCCCCACCCCTGCCCGGCCAGGCCGCACAAGCCAGAAGTCAAAAGAGTAAGTTTTCTCTTTTACCGATGTGATTCATGAAGGCGAAGTAACTTTTTAATTGGTTTCCCAGGCTGTCAATTATTAAATCAGCTTTCTTATTGGTCCCAGCAACTTACAGAGGAAGTTTTCATAGAGAAAAAAACCCCCTGTGCGTGTGTGTGTGTGTGTCTGTGCCCTTTGTGCCCTCCTCCTAGGTGACTTCCATGCAAAACCAGCGCAGACTGCTTTTATGAGATTTGCTTATCAATTTTTTTACAATTCTGTTATATTTTATGCAGTTCAATAATATCTTGGGTGTTTCAGGTAGAGGTGAGATAAATAGTGCATAAACCCCACCAAAATGGCTTCTGTCCCGAGGTTCTTGCAATCTGAGTTCATGCAATGGCAAGAAAAAAGAGAATAACAAAATGGAATAAAAGGGGAAAAGACATAGACTGGGTAATTTTGGCTGTCTACCAGTTCAGAGATGGCATACATGCTTCACATTAATTTTCTGTGAACACAAAACTTGTCCTGCAAAATATTTTACAGGTTTTAAGGGAAAAACAAAAGAAAAAAACTTTACATTTTGTTGAAGTTTGCTTTCCATTATCTATGTACTTTCATCCTTACAGTGATAAACATCTGAGCCCAGGAGGATATTCTGAGTTACCTGGGCATCCTTTGAAAGGAGACTCCTGCATCACTGATACCAGTCATCTCATTTGACACACAGTGAGTTTTTTAGGAGCTCTCACAAACATCTTAGAACTAATAAGAGTTTCTACAGAAAGGCGGAAATATTCCTCTCATAGACAGAAAGTACCGTCTCTTTACCATATATATCAGTAGTAAGGGATACACTTAGACTCTTCTTATCTATTTTTCCCATTCTATATGTGCCCCATTTTCCTGAACTTTCTATTACTGTGAATTGCCCTGTAGTATACATGATGCAATACCATTAGTATTTCTTTGTGCTTATAAAGATTACATGTGGTGAGATCAAACTGCTACTGGATAGCTGATAGCATATATATGAACAATTAATATACAAGTGCTTTTTCCACACCTCTGATGCTGTCAATTTACTGCTCCAATTCCTATGACCATCCAGTACTTCCTTTACAATGTTCTGTTCAGCCTCTATCCTTGGCATTTCCCTTGATCTGAATGTCATTAATGGATTTCTCCAACTTTTTTTTTTTTATGAGTTTATTACTGAAAATTTTAAGATAAAATTTTTCCTAAGATTCTTGAGGAATTCTCCAAGTAACATCTGTTACATGGTGTACTGTATTTTAAAGAATATTTCAACCAATATGTTTAACTTTTGCAAATCCCAAATGACATTAGTTAATGACAAATAAGAAAATATGTAAGTAACGGTAAAAAAATTGAACTCTCATTTTTTCCTTTTTTAAAAAAATTTAATCAACAATTTTCTAAAGCAGACACAACAACCTTGCATTCTGGCATTCTGAAATAGGAAAAAATTCTCATATTAATACTGCTATATCCCATTCAAGTCAGTTCCTTATGTAATGGAGACCAGGTGCAGGAGTTATGATAGTGAACCTTGGAGAATTAGTTTAGAATGACGGGACAGGCTCTTTTATATAATATAGATAGATAGATAGATAGATAGATAGATAGATAGATAGATAGATAGATAATATATATAATATAGGAATAGATATATATAGATATATATATTCATTCATCAATTGTTTTGCCTATGGGAAAGAGGAGAGTGGTTCTCTCAAAACTAGGGAGACACCTATAACCACGTTATAAAAATATCTTTGCATGACTTTTTCTCGCCAGCAAAGAAACAACTAGGAAAGAGATGATTTTATTTTCAAGGCTTATTTTACTTTCTAAAATAAAAAATTTCCAAGTCTTCTGCCCCTGGACTCTCTGGACCTCTGCTTTATCTTATACAACTCAGATGCTTTCACATTGCACCTCTATAGGATGTTTGAAGTTTGGCCTGGCTACTCTTGTCCTCCTCCAGAGTATTTCATTTTAAGTGTTTTCTTATGTAGGTGGAGAATGAGAACCTTGTACAGATGCGCGTGCATGTGTATGTGTGCTATTATACAGTTGATAATATACTGTCAGCTACAAAGTGTTAAATTGAAGTCTGTATTAGTAGGACATGGGACATTAGCAAGATGTGAGGCCATTGGGCAAATGCTTAGCACTGTTCGTGATGCCATGCAGCTGCAGCACCAGGGAGGAGGAAGGATTCTCAGAAGTTGTTGCAAGGAACACCAGGTGCACCAGGTGCAAGGGACGTCAAGTTATACTCCCAGTCCCAGGGAGACCCTGTCCTTGCAGTACCCTGGCACTTCCAGAGAACAAAGCTGTTCAGTTGTTAAACAGGCTTGGAACCAGCTTGTTACAGGTAACTCAGACAAGCTGTAGAAGAGAGTAGAGTTCTAAAATGAGTAAGAGTAGTAGGATCTTATGTTGAATTCAGAAAGCAGTAATGGTAGCCAGATGGATAAAAACAGGATGAAACACAGCTTGCCATGCATTTTGGGAAATAAATGGCTGTAGTACTAGGGCACTATGGAATTTCTATGGTAAAGTCTCCTTTCTCGGTGCAAACCAAGGAGGACCAAGTAGGTGGGTTTTTAAATTGGATGTGATAGATAATTCATGAATTTTCCATTTTTCCATGTGGGAGGTCCATGTACTGCACTCCTCACTGTGCCATATGGTCACCTACAACAGCGCACTAGACTATGACAACCTAATGACATCTGCTGTTTTTCCACCTGCCTCTTCTGCCTTTCTGCCTTCTCCTTCTGCCTCTAGGTTAGAAAACATTTTAGATTGGACCTACAGCACTGCATGGACTTGTTTTGAGAAAAAAATATATATATAAAAATATAAAATATAGACACATTTATTGATAGTTTTGAATTCTGAAGGGAAAACTGATGAGATATATTTATAGTGCTTGTATTTCTCAAGAGTTTTGATTCTAGGATTTTTGTGCTAAATCCTGAGAGACTTACAATACATCATATTGTAGAAGGAAGCATAAAGGAAGCATAAAAGGAAGCATTTTCTGGGTGAAACACTCGACTATCCAGCAGGTATATGGCCCAGGTATTGTTGCTGTTGCTGTCCCTAAAAGTGAGATTTCTCACTCAGTGTGCAGCAAAGCAATCTCACACAAAGAGGTAAGGTATTTGTTTATTTCATATTTGCACCAAGATGGGAGCTAACTGGTAAATCCACAAAGCTAGAACTGATTCTCAAAACTTTAAATACATTTTAGCAAACAAAAAATCCCATTTCTATTTGCTGCAAGTTACTTAGCTCTCTTAATTAGTATTCTACCATCTATTGGTTAAATGATTCTCTCTCTTCTCATGCTAATTAGACAGCATGCTGGGTCTATCTCTTGAGTCAATGAGTTTCTTGAGTCGGTGGTTGTGAGGACTTAGAGAATGCAGTTGCATATCTCAGAACACTGTCAGAGAAGGAAGTTCCCATAAGAGAAGCCACTACAGCAGAACTCATAGTATATTGCAGATGGCAGCAACAGGAAGATGCTTATTTTCAGGCCTTGTGAGGCCAATCTGGGTAATACATCCAGAAAAAAATTCCCATATAGGAAGGCAAAGTATGGGAAAGGAAACAAGTTCTTATGTAGATGCCATCTCAAGTTGTGGGAATGGCATTTATACCCCATGGATACCTGAGATTTAGACTGTGTAAAAGTAGTATCTCTAGAGGAATGACTTTGGAGATCCCCACAACCGAAAAGACCAGGGTGCAGGACACTGGTGGTGGCGATATCTTTGCTTAATCTCTCTCGCTCTCCCTCTTTCTCTAAATTAAGAGCCCTGATGTGGTCAAAGACCACAGAGCTCGTTGTGCTCTTACAGTATGCAATTCTGCATAACAGCTTATCCTCATTAGGCTATAGAACCAGATTTACATTCTAAATTAAAAAGATATGAAAACTTCCATTTCTTCATGGAATCCATTGAAGACTCCATAACTGAAATTTCACACATATGTATACAGTGAGTCCAGAAATTAGGTTTGGTCTTCAGAATAAAAGCACAAGTGAAAAGGGTTTGGATTGCTTGTGGAGAGTAGGCTCAGTGTGATTCAGCAGTGTGTGCCCAGGTAGCCAGGAGGGCAAGCCCCATCGCAGCATGCACCACACAAAGCATCATCAGCCAGTCAAAAAATAGGATCATCCTGCAAGATTGAGCAGTGGTGTGGCCTCACCCCAAGTCCTGTATGTGCTGCTGGGCACCAGAATTTAAAAAGAATGTGAAGGTCCATGAATACATCCAGAGGAGGGGAACAAAGCTGGTGGAACAGCTGGAAGGCACATCCTATGAGGAGTGGCCGAGAACTGTTTGACTAGCTCGGAGAAAAGGAGGCTGAGGAGTGAATGGATGGCCTGTTCAGCTTCCTGACAAGGAAAATGGTGAGGCGCATGCTGATTTTTCTCCATGGGATTCAAGGATTAGAATTTCAATATCAAGAGGTGATCAAACCCTGAAACAGGCCTATCAGACAGGTTTTTAATGCTCCATGCCTGCCAGTGCCTTAAAAGAAAACCTTTGATCAAGAGCCTTCAAAATATTCTGTGTTTTGGTCAGCTGTTGAAGTGTTCAGACACTTAAACTAAATGGTCACTGTAGGTCACTTACAGCTGGGTCTTCCTTGTTCCAAACAAATGCTTATAAAAGCTGCTGAACCAAATGAAACCAAAAAGTATTTTTTCTGACATTGCAGCCTTTTCAGAAACGTTTTCTACATTTCCAGTGGCAATGCTTTCTCTTCTGGGACTTCAGCCAGCATCCTTTCACAGACTTGTAAATTATGTGCTCTGGGTTGTGGTCACTCAGGTCTTGAAAGCCTTCAGACTTAGGGATACCACAAACTCTCAGGGCAGCTCACTCCTCTTCAGTGCTTAATGATTCTTGTGGGGATTTTGATTCCTCTTACCTATCTCCAGCTTGAATCTTTCTAGTTTCACAAGATGCTCCTGTCTCTCATTTCCTTGTCAGGAAGTGCTAGGAAGAGACTGGCCCCGTCCCCTCTATGACCTCCCCATAGGCACTGTGGTGTGCTCTCCGGTGCTCCAACACTTCCTCTGCTCCACAATGAAGCCCCAGCTCCACAGACATTCCTTGACTCTACTGAGCCTTTCTTGTTTGCTCTTTCTCTTGCCTTCCTGGGATCCCAGCAGGATACAATGTCCAGATGAGCAGAGGGGATCACTTTCATAAATTTATTTTAAAACCTGGTTTTTGCTAATATGTCTGACAATGATTCTTTGAGCAGCCTAACCACTCTTTTGTGACACTTGAGTGTACAAGTCTTTTTTTATCTAAACACTTGTTTCACTCCATTCACTCCTTTTTATTCTTCTCTAAAATTGTATTTTCTATCAAGGCTCTGAACAAGAAGTCCCCTGCATTTAGGTACAACTCTCAGTCATCCACAGGCAGCATCTTTTCCCACCACTCCTTCCCATCTGTTGATGTCAGTTCCATGAATTATTGTCAATCACCTTAGTGTCTGTTTCCTATCCAGCTGCTCAGCAAAATTTATCGTAGCATTATTTCTTTAGTTATTTAAACTATTGGCAGGAAAAATTGCTTCAGTCTGGTAACTGATAAATTAACACATTTTACTTGCTTAATAGGATGTAATTGAAATCATAGAAATACAGCAGTATAAGACAACAATGAGACAGTAGCTCGTGAAATGAAGCAGTAGAGCCAGGAAGAGCATTTTAGCCTAAAGACTACTTTGTGAAGACTTGTGCAGAGTCTTCTGGACCAGACCCCCAGTTTTACAAATTGGAATATTACAATGCATGCTTCTTGACACAGCTTTGTCAAATGAGATGTGCTAAAAACAGACGTAATTTTCAATTATACTTTGTTTTACTGAGCACCCTGAGGAAATCAGTATCTTCATCAGTAAAATGAGAAAAGTAATATTTATCCACCTTTGACAACTGCATCATGACCCAAGGATCAAAGTGCTATGCATAACTAAGTATTTTTAGTACTACTACTTTGATGTGTAAATCACAGACACAATTGGCTGTAACTGTCTTTGAAGTTGTTCTGAAAAATTATACCATATTTCTCTTCAGCAGTAATTTAACTGGTGAATTAGTGACATGACAGACCATAAGAATCTGTTTGGAAACCTTCCAATGGGTTTTCTCAATGTGTCTGCTGTGAACATACACTTAGTGTTCAGTAGGCAGGAAATGTCCTCAAATTATTATTACTGATTGCATCATTTTCTCAGTGAAAGAATTTGTGTAATTTTTTTTAATATTAATAATTTTATGATCTGGTTCAATTATCATATATTATATTTACAAAACCAAAGGTGTTAGTCATTTAACCTAGCTACTCCTACCTTCAGACTGGTTTAGTATGGATGCAATTTTCCTTGGAACTAGGCAGATGTGCTAAAGGCCAGCAGACTTCTGAAGCCTACATTTCATCAGAAAATACAGTCAGTAGTCCTTGGACCACCCAATGAATTTAATTACATCATCTTTCAAGAGGAAAATTCAAAAAGAGACATGATGTTCTTATTTTGCCACTCTCACATAACCACTTTTCCTGTGTGCATGTGTTTCAGAGTGTTGCATAAAAGGGTTAAAATGTTGTGTTAGCTGAAAAATTTTTATACATATTAATCAATAAATTACTTTTCATCCTTCCATATGTGAATCTAATACTATGATTGAAAAAAAAATTCCAAATAATATTCAAGTTTGTGGAGTAGTACTGAAACAAAGCTTTTTAAAGATCAAGTAACAAGTCAAAGTAAAAGCAGAATTCATATGGCATAATAGTTTGATAAAGAAAACCTTGGAGATTATGGCACTCCATGCTTATGATGTTCAAGACACTTTGGAAAACTAATTCTACAGGATTAATCATGTTAGGTCATATGACCAGGTAGTTTGAGGAATGGCCAGAGTGGTTTTCAGTAAGAATGAAAAGAATGAAAGACTCTATTTTTCAAAATCTTTTGCTGTTATTTAAAATACAAAAATTGCAACAGCCATTCTTTTAATGAATGTTACAAAATACAATATTTTCTACCATTAAATCTTCTTTAACACTATCACACCATTGTTATACTACTACAAAAATAGCTTCTACTCTGCAGGGCTATATTTAAAGAATTGCTAAGTCAAACAAATGTCTGAGTCAAAAAATAAAATAATATTGGTTTTATTTCATTCTAGATTTTTTCTCGACTTTCCATTCATAAATGTGGTTTTACAAAAGCTGCTTCAGATTAAGGTTAGGAAGTTCTAAATAGCCAAAACCTCTTTTCCTCACTTTAGCAGACTTAAAATTGCAGAATTTGTGACTTGCAAACTGCAGAGCCAATTGTCTCCACTAGGGCTGAGTTTGCAGTTCCTGTCAGATTTTAAACACAATACTGATGACAGTTTGTCATCATATACAGGAATAAATAGAAGACATTGTAACAAACATAATTTTAAACTAGAGATTCATAATTGAGATTTCAATAGAAAACTTAGGTTTTTGACTTCAGAAATCTAAATTCTTCAGTGGTAGTTTTATATAAACATTTTATTTGTCTCTACTTAATAAAAATCCATAATGCTCCGGTTCCTAGAATGAATACTTTGTTTCTTAAATGTGTTGATATGTCTGGTCAGCCTTCTGCTGGGAATATTTTTTTTAAATACACAAGAGTGCTATTATCTCAGGAGATAAGAACTGTCATATTAATGATTAAAATAGGCAAGGTAGTAAGTTATTAACAGACAGACTATACTCATTGTCTGCTACTGAGAAATCAGTGGCAAAAAGGACGTTCTAATTATCTAATCTATCATCCTGTCAATGATTTTTCTTAACTTTTCCAATGTTTTGAGACATTTGAGATAATTTAGGTTTATTTTCCATCACAGTGAAATGTTATGGCTAAACACTCCTGATATCTTCCACTATATATTCAATTACTTAACATCACCCTATTATTTTAATAGTACACTGGGTTATTCTAGCCTGAATTTCCTTTGATTTTGGAATATCCAGCCCATAAGAAATTCAAGTACTTATGCAGATTGGTATTTTTGAATCAAGAATGGTATAAAAATTCAGAAAGTATCTACAGAATGATATTTCTGTTTTAAATGTTGGATGATTCCATTTTGTCTGTTTGACTACCTACAGTGTCTAGAGGAGGTGGAAGTGCAACAGTTCAGGCAGACGGAATGCTATGTTTTATAATGCGGACACAGACTGCACAATTAATTGAGGTTGTAGGGAAGAAGGTAGGCACTATAGCACTTAACTACCACCTTAATGGTAAGGCATTGTACTTCAGGCAGAATGTAACTGCCCAGATAACACAGAAGAAAATAATGGCATTTGATTTGAGGAAAGTGTAATACTCTGAAGTATACTCCCTTAATCATAGATAGAATACACTTGAGAAAACCATTACGGATTATGCTCAAATTGAGGCAAAACTCTTTTGATACAAGCACATTTTGGTAGGACTTTTGACTTAGAGCAGCACTTGCAGTAGCTCTCAGTGACCCTGGCAAGCTTACCATGCATTTGTGATTCTATTCTGCACATGGAGGACCAGGAATTCTAAACCTGTGACTGGTGGCCCTGTACACAAAATTTTCTGTGATGACTTCTGCTTTGGAACTTCTGCTGGGAAACAACTATTGAAAAAAGAGACACCTAATCCCATTTAAGATTTGTCTACACATCTGCAAAAGACGTGTTTCTTCGGTTGACTTTTCCCTTGCCAGATACACCTTTGGAGGTAATCATATCACAACCATCTCTGTTATGATGGGGAGGATTATTTTTGTAGAATCAATTGCTTTCTCTCTTGTTTATCATATTTCCAGTCATCCACCTGAGGACATCACTAAGGAGATTTCCTAAGTGCTACATCTGTAAATGATATTTGATGTCTCTGGCAATCAAACCATGCACTTTCATCTATACATTGTGTGAGATTATGTTTCAGGGAATGAGTTACAAATTTTAGGGGTACAGCAATTTTTAGTTGCTAACTTTCCAGAAAATTTCTTCACATAGGACAAAGATGCTCAAAGAGCTTACAGTTCAAGAAAAATAGACTCTGAACCTTGCTGTTGATGTGCATGATACAATATTAGGAAACACAATAAGTATTTAAATGTCTATTTTTCTTCTCACTGAACAAAAATTTGAGCAAGGAGATTCACTTAATAAAGTTTGAGTAATGATTTTCCTTAGCTCAGAATTAAATAGATTTAGGTTTGTTTAGAAATTAAGACAGAGTTGAAGTCCTGATAAAGTTAGATCCTTTTAGGTGAGCTTAATATTATGCTTGACAAGATAGAGTGTGGTTTTATTCCAACAATATCAGAAAACATTATTTAAATCACATGTCATTTTCACTGAGATATTGTCTTTCTAAAATTAAGAAGTCATATTTAATTTTTTTTAAATGGTTAATTTGTTGACCTCAAGTTCGTTTAATTGCTACTAATGCATTTATGCTAATTAAGCATGCTTTCTCAACAATTCCAGGAGGAAAAAATAAAGCCTTTAACGTTCCTCCTAATCCAGTGCCCTGGGCTGTAGGCTTCTAATTCTTTTGTTTTAATCTACCAATTATATGCATTATATCAATAAATATGTCATAAAGAATCTGTCATTTCAGCAGCCCTTCACCTGCCATTGCTTTAAATCCTATTAAAATACACAAGGCAATATCTTTCCTTAAAAGTGTCAAAAGGAAGAACTGACTAAAACATTATCAGCATTTTCCTGGTGTTGAGACCTTAAAATCTTCAATCTCAGTTGTCCTTGCATAATAGTAAATATAATACTGAGGAGGTACAGAGTTACTTCACTCAATAAATATGTTTTATACCTTAGATATAATTTGCCATTTTTAACTTTCAGTCCTTCGCTTTTAAACATTTATAATGGTCTTAAAATTTTGCTCTACTCAATTATAAAAGAGTTCTTCTTATATTTTGCAGCTGCATCTCTGTTAATAATCTGCACAGACCCAGCCTATTAAAGTGATAGAAAAGAGTGCATAAGAATTTCCTTCTATGAATTTGTTGTTTATGGAGAAAGTTTTGGCAGCCTAAAATTGCAGTAGAGGTTTGTCCTTTTCTGAAACAGTGTAATTTATTGACTGAGACTTTTATGGTGACTTAGTCTGCATCAGAATTTAACTCTCTGTACCACACAATGTACCTTTCCAGTACCAATACAATCTCTAAACATAAAGTTAAAAATGAGAAGCAGTACCTCAATACCCCCAGCAGAGCAAAGACTATTGTGATTTTTTCCAACATACATGCATTCAGTATGACATGTGCTTTTTTGTTTGGGTATTTTTGGATTTTTTTGCCTCATAATTTATGACAACAAAACAAAGTCATATTTATTTGTTTCTTTTAATATTTTTCTTTTTCTGAGTCATTTTAGTAATAAAAAATATTGTTGGGATAGTGAGGAAAAATCTTATAATTAATAGTTCTTGTGCTTTCCACAACATTAAATGAAAGAAAAAGCTCTTTTCATCTGAAAATATTAAATTTAGAAAAATGGTGAAAGATAATTGTGATATTTTCATGTCCATATTTTATACAGTATCAGCTGGACCAGAATATGGTATTTTATGCTTATACTTTTCTGTGGAACTATCACAGGAGTAGAAATGCATACTCATCTCAAAAACCCTTATTTTTTTCTGATTTATTTGATGTTTTTTGAAAAAGAAGATCTTTTTGGTTGTTTTGATTTAATGTACATGGAAATTATGAATATATGAAAATTCAGTCAAATCTATCTGTATTATAATAGACAAGATTTTTCCAAACTTCAGGTCTGCAAATCAGTTGAGAGAAATTAAATGCAAATCTAATTACATATGAATTTCCCCTTTTATAAAGTCCATAGACAAATAAAAGTTGCCCTTTTTATGAAGAAGAGCCCAGCCTCTAATCAGGCTAGAAAAAAAAGATAATTCTGATGTATGTTATGCATAGAATGTAACACAATAGTACTATCAAATTTTTGTCAGACAATTAAACTTCATGCCTAGCTAATTCAATTTTGTTACTGTTTTATTAAGTTCTACAAAAGCATCCAATATCTGTTCTCTTCAGTAAATCATAAGTTTCACAAAGACTTCCTTTACTCAGACTCCTTGTTCTGCTATTTTGATATATTAAATATCAAGCAAAAAATTTTCAGGGTCATAAATCTAGAGTGATAAAATGAATCTTATTGCTGAAGAGAAATAAATATTTTATTGCAATTTTATGAGTTTTTGTTCCCTTTTCACTTGCAAGTAGGTATTGTTTAGTTGTACAAAGACATTTAGCTGCTAAAAAATGTATTAGGAACAGTACAGCTGTAATAGAATTCATATCTACAAAGTTGTTCACTTCTCAGAATGAAGGTCCAAGAATATCTAAACGAAACCTTAAAAGATAATACTGTTAAAAATAGTATTACACTGATTATTTTTCTTACATTTTAAACTCCAGGAATAATTTTTGTCCTGTTAGTAATTTTACAATGGAATTTTTCTGAAATTGTACCTGAAAAATAGCTATGCAATCTAATTTACTGCGTTTAAATGAAACATGGAATCCTAGAAATCAGAAACGCTAATCTAATTCTTCATTATTTTTCCATTTTTTTCATGGTAACCCAAGAAGATTTTTAGATTGGAGATGTTCATGACATGTTTACACCTTTATCTGAGGTGCTAAGCATTTCAGAAATTATTCAGTCTATACAAGTCTGCCCCAACATACTCTGCATTCAAATCCACGTTATCTGATACATAATGACCATGTTGTTTGTCACAAGTGAGGAATGTATTGGGGAGAAAGGAATGTACAGGTAGGAATTTCCACTGGAGTAGAAACAAATGAAGAGGGATCACAGGATATATAACATATATAGCACTTCATGTTACACAGAGGGAATTACTTTCTTCAGAGTAGCTGCAGATAAGCAAAGCGTGTCAGTTTTCTGCTGTGGTAATGTGTTGCACAGCCACTCACAAACATCTACAGTGACTCTAAAAGCTTCATTACAATTTGGCAAACATTATGTGAAGTTTGCACAGACTGTGATTTTTCCAAGGCCCAGAGTTTCCAAATGCAGTTAGTTAATTCAGTGATTTGGTGTATTGCTAAAAATATGCAGATCAACAGATGAAAATGGTACTGTGGCTAAATCTGAAGAAATAACCCATAATGTCTTAACAAAACACTATGAAGCATCACAGATCCAGAGCATTCACAGTTTTGGGGCTTTTT
>WBND01001175.1:76167-94233 GCA_013398595.1 Tychaedon coryphoeus
GACTGTCTTTAAGGTAGATGATCCTTAATCCCAGGCCATTTTCTATGATTCTATGATTGTCTTTTAAATCTCAGTAACAGGAGTAGTGAAATTTAGCAAACTTCAATAATACTTCTTTTTCTGGTAGTCCCAAACATGCCTTTACCCTATTTTATTTTTGATAAATTTCTCCAGGCTTCAACCTCAATTATACTATGTATTGCCATTGAAAACCTACAGGAGCTGTCTTTTCAGTGCATCTTGGAGCCTTTGTTTTCTTGGGGTGAATGGAGGTGTTTTGGTTTTTATCTTTTTCCTTCCATGGTTACAGAGAAATTATTATATACAGAAGAATCAGGTATTTCTAAGACAAAATTGAACTGATCTAGTAAGTAACAATTTATGATAGAACTAGCACAGACGATGGAAATTGGGAAAATATGTTATGGAAAGCAATGGGGCAACCATGGCACGTATTTTATGGAGTGAAATAAAAAGGATTAGAGCAACATTGTGTTGCTAGTATATGGCACATAAAGTCAAACCAATTATTACTCTTCCTAGTTCTTTTAAGCTTGAAAATTAAGATAATTTGGCATGTTTTTGGCTTTCTTGTTTCTGAAGAACAAGGGACAGTCCTTTTCATCAGTAAATGTAGCATCTTTTCCTAATGCATGAAATATTTAGCAGTTTAGTTACATGTTGATCTTTTTCAGCAAATCAGAGTGATAATATCATTTATTACAAGTCTACTTCATAATTTCTCGCCTGCATCTTCTTTAGTAATGAGAATACTAAGGAAAACAAAGGATTTATTTAAGTGTTTATCTGACTATGTCAAATTAGAATATTACCTGAAGTTGTCTTCTCTAAGTGTGTAAGTGTGAGCTTGACACTTTAACTTAGTTATTCAATGACATGCTTTTAAAGTCTAGCCAAGTTAATAAAAATAGCTTTTTCAAAATCTTGTGTAATTTTTAAAATAATATAACCATCGATTTTTATACTGTTTAAAAAAAAAAAAAGGCACACTTGTGTTTCATAATCTCAGTCCCTGTTAGTCCATGTGTCAGACAGTAGCAAGTGCAGTAAGACAGTTCAGGTTCTCAGCTGTCAAGTCAGGCAAAATCCTTCAATGGCTTCTGTGTATGAAGCCAGGAATTAATGCTTCTTAGAAATGAGTATTGAAATCTCATTAGAAATGTGTTTATCCTGGCTTTTTAAGGGAGTAGGCATGTTGTAAACATATTTGTAAGATTTTTGTGGCTTGATTCATCTAGAAACTTCAAAATGCACTTGGATCTGCACAAACAAACAAAAGCATGAAGGTAAAAGAGGGCATATAAACATTGAATTATGCGGCTTTTTAAAACTCTTCTTTATTTTCTTCCTGTGAAACTCATTGTGAAAGCCTTCCAAAGAAAAGAGACACCATTTCTGGTACTCACACACTGGTACATACAGAGAGGAAGAGCTAAAATACTTACTTGACTTTTTCTTTTTTGTCCCCTGTGCCCCAGGCTACTCCCATGATAAACATAGTGCAGGATTTTGATTATCAAAGACGGATTTTTTTGCAACATGAATGGAGATTCTTCTGTGGAACACACTGTACAGCATTACAAAATCTACAGGTTCTCAAAACTGGAGTTTGCTGAAGTGGTGGAACTGACCATTTTGTTAGTTTCTATCACACAGTGGCTTGCATTTCACCTTATCAAACATTAAAGATGAGCAGTGTCTTTCAGGAATGTCAGCAGACAGAGAGAATATCATTGTTATATGTATGTATATATATAAAAAAAAATCTCCATCTCTGGTGAATTTTCTATAAATCATTTTGTATAATATACCCTTCAAAACACTGGTCTAACTTAGGTAATAAATGGGTACAATAAGAATCTTAGCTCTGTATGAATACATAATCCCCACCACAAATAAACTGCTGGCTACTGGCATTGTATCCATCAAGAATTATTAGGAAAGTTTATTGCAACAAATCCTGTCATAAAAAAGTCACTATGTTTTTTATTTGAAACAGTACTTTCTCAAAAACACATTTAAAGCATTTTAAAAAACCCTCTCTACAAGACTTAACATGTCCAGTGTAAGTTTCGCAGCAAATTTTGTAATAAAATGAAAAAATATCTTCTTAGATGAGCTGAATTTGACTTCTACATTCAACAATAATGGATTTAACGGTAAACAGGAACAATTTTTTTTTTCACTAAGGAAATTAATGTTTTGATAATGAATCTAGCTGTGTATTTCAGGTTTATTTCAATTTGGAAAAAAAAAATAACAACAAAAACCCAACCTTTCAAAATATTTTATTTGTTAATGGAGCTACAGCATTTCTGTTTAAAGAATCATCTTAATTTTATATTTTCATGAAATTTTCATGGAGATTTATATAATTCATTTTGGAAGAAGACTTTATATAGTTCACTATGAAAGAGGACTTTCCTTTCAATATACTTTTACCAAGTGTCTATCCATTCAAGGAAAATTCTTTTAATAAACAGAACATAAGAAGGAATGTATTATATAATTATATAATATTATATATATAATATATATTATATATATATTATATATAATTATTTAATGTATTATTATATAAAGAGAATGAGTCAGGACTATGTGAGATTTTTTTTTCATCAGCTAGTCTTTTAGAATTTTTGTTGATTGGGGGAGTTTTTTTTGTCAGCTTTTCTTCTCTACAGCTCAAGTGACACTGGTGGACAGAAGGCACTTGAGACCTGAAAAACTAATTTCAAGATTTTTAAGTGAAATGTAAAACTGGAACAAAATACTATTTTAGATTAAAAAATGTTCATGAATTTTTGAAGCAAAAAAAGTTTTGCAAAATTATGCCCTTGTCTGATAGTGTTCTTTTTCCTGTAATGTACCATTATTTATATTAGCATATATCCTAAAAAATTTCAAATGTACATAAAGAGCTGAAGTAAAGATTTAAAACCTATCGGAAAAAGTGTACCTGGACACAAGAGTATATCAGATGTGTTTGCTTCTTCAAAAGTTCAGTATGGATGTTACTGACTTATTGCAGAGCCAAGTTGGGTGTTATGCTGCAGATGCCTCTAACTGGAGCTAAATGGCTTATTGAATTTAAGCTTCCCTGTGACAACCAAAAGGAGTGTGATGCTGAGTGGGAAAAAAGCTGACATATGGCTTCATGAGAAACTATTCCAACTGGAAAACATACAAGAAGCGAATGAATGGTCTTTGTATGTAAAAGTCAATACCAGATAAACTTCTAATTAAAACATTTAAGCTGTAAGATTATTACTTTTAGGAGGAAGTGACTCACATGCTGGGTAAGAGCTGTCCACAGTGAGAGCTGAGACTGAGGAATTCCAATTTCTGAGAAATTTAAAGTGTAATTTGAGTGGTACTCTATTAATCTTCAATTTCACATCAGGAGTTTCATGAACCAAAAAGGATAGTTCCTTATGGGGGCCCAAAGCCAAGTTTAACACTGTTCCCTGGCAGCCTTTTTTAAAAGGGAAGCTGGTGAACTCAAACCGATTGGCTAGGAGATGTGTTCCCCAGAGCTATATACTGTAGTTTTCTAGCAAGTAGTGTGTGCCTGTTTTCTGCTGAATGTGTTTAAACAGAGGTAGGTTCTTCACTGAGATATTCTGAGAAGTAAGCTTGCTTTCTGAGGGGCTGGCAAAAAAGATACGTGACATAATTTCCAGGTTTGCATATAGTTCATATCCAAATTCATTGAAGTCAACACAAAAACTTTCAGTGTGAGACTGCTACCAATTTTCTGCCTTTTTGGTTTTTTTTTTTTTGTTTGTTTTGATTTGTTTGTTTGTTTGTTTTTTTGTTCTAACAGATTTTTAGAGGAAGTTAATTTTAAAACATCTATGTCAAAAGATGTGGTCATGTGGCACGTCTGGTAAATCACAGCCATTACTACAGCAGCATTGAAAACCCACTGGACATGCTCTATCACAAGACTGCATGACTAGAAATCATAGATGAGCAGTTTGTTGTCAGAGGTACTTTCTTTTCTTTCTTAGATATCAGAATTCCATTCTGGAAAGAATCCCATTAAAACACACAACCAAAGATTATTTTGACAAAGCCTGAAGAATTTTGTTTGCATGCTAAGAGATTTGAGATTTTATGAAAAAGGTTTGTTGGCACACAACCAACAAATATATATCTATGCATAGAAAGATATATAGGCTGATATAGATGTAGATGAGATTGAGATATAGATATAAATATTGATATTGATATTGATATAGCAATAGATATACCAGCTTTGCTTTTTGCAACTGGGAAAAGGATAAGCACTTCATAAAATCTCCTGCCACAGAGCCAAACATATTGAAATGGCTTTTTATGGAGATATTGAAACAACAAAACAAAATAAAATACACAAGGCTTGCTTCTCCTGGGGGTTCAATTATTTTGAGCCCTGCTAGCAAACTTTGATTGATAAATCTAACCTTTTCTTTCCAGGCAATGGTTTGATCACATAGTGATGAGAAAGAGTTGGAGAATGGAAAAATAATATTTGGATTGCAACAGAATAATAAAAATGCAGAGGATGCCTTTGACTTTTACAAGATGAGAAATGATTTCCCATTTTGATTGTGTGATGTCAAGACTTCCTTCTAAGAACAAGTAAGTCTGGGCTTTGTATGATCCTCTTAAATTAATTTTCAAAACCTATAAGGTTTCTCCAGCCTTTCAACTAAAAATTCTTAATACATCCAAAATTAAATTCAAGTTGTAGTGGCAAAATAACTTTTTCAGCAGCACAAATGACTGATGAAATAGTGTAGTGACCAGATTTTATATGTGAAATATGGAGTGAAGTTGTGAAATATGAACTCTCCAGGCCCACAGGGAAAAGCAGGCAGCCTTTGTACTAAAACAAATTTAAGAAGTTTCTCAACTATACTGATACAAAAAAACCTAATAAATCATGTCTTTCATGACATAATTTGACACTTCTGTGTATTTATTTATTTGTTCATTTGAAAAATATTTTTTCATTCCCCTCTAAAGTACTTCTTAGAAGCCCAAAATCCTCTGTCATTTGTTTCTTCAAATCTTCAATTTCGTGTAGAAGAAAGAGAAGTTATCAATCAAACAAAATTAAATTACATCATTAGTTTAGTTATCACAAATTCCTTTACACAAGATACTTCTTTGGTAGACAAAGGACCTACACCTAACCTTGCAAGCAATTCTACCTGAAAAAGAGCAAAAAGAGAGAAAGTATAATTTTGCTTTGAAATATAAGCTTGTAAGTAAATAATTGAACAACACTTAAAAGTGTGTTGTTTAAATGTTTTCAAATTTCCACAAGCAGCTGTAGAAAATTACTTTGGAATGCCTGAATTTTGGGGAATCTAGCAAAATAATGTTTGACATCCATTAACTCATAAAATTCACAAAATAGTTTTTGAGATTGGAGAGCATTTAATAAGTAATTTTAAAAATAAATAGTAAAATTAAATGAAGAATTAGCTACATCATCCGTTTGACCCACATAATAAGCCACAATTTCGAGGAAAGGGTATCAGTGTCATAGCAGAGCAGAAGACAGAGGAAGAAGACAGATGAAGCTGCTGGTTTAAAGACAGGACACTGAAATGCAGCTGTGTAAAGCTGAATATTGCAGTGAAAGTTGAGCATGGACATGAAAATCGTGGTATTTATCAGCTTCCAGACTGGTGTATGTGAATGCTGAAAGCCAAATTAAAGTTGCCTTTAGCAAAGGTATGCTGTTACAAATGTAGTCCTCCTGCATAAGCTCTCCCTGCCCTCACTACACCATATGGGACAGATGTAATTTAGTTCTAATGTTTTAGTTAATGAAATCACTGCTCCAGCCTATGAATAACTGCAGCAAATGTGCTCACTCTTAAATAGTACTGTGCTTGCAGGCAAGTGTGGCAAATAGATAACCCACTCCATTGCTACCTACTTCTACAGTTTTCACTGCCTGTTTTTTTTTTTAATATAGAGTTAGCTTCCTCAGGCATGGTGTGCATGCGCAAAATTTAAAAATTAAGAAGTCAAGCCTTAGATGGAAACTGTAAATCCATTTAGCTCTGAAAAATTTATTCTCATTAATGAAACTGTCAATATTTAGTATCCAGACCATAACATTTCAGCTGTTTTTCTTGTTTTACACACTGAAATGAGGAAATACATATTCAAAAATATAGTAATGCACATATATACCACATATTTTCTGCTGGCATCTCTGTAATATATAGCAAAATCATATGTAATTATTTCTAGCAACTTAGAGACCCTATCTTTTATCTCCTAAGCAATCTCCTTGAATTTACTGATGTCTCAACCTCCAAAGAGCTTTATGTACCTTGTTCTTCAAAAACAGTAATAATTTATGCTAAGACTTTGGCTTAGTTAAATAACTTTTCCATTCTAATTACATTACTTCTAATTATGACCATTTGCTCAGTTTCAGAAAAAGGAATTTCAAGCTGATTACAAGAATTATTGGTTTGCACTCTATGTGCTAACAAAATTGAGCAATTGTAGCACCAAACTACTCGTGAAAAGATGCAATTTACTTTTGGAAAAGCAAATCATAATTTTCCATAGAAATTCAGTGGCAGCAACACCTGAAACACGTCACGTTCTACATGATGGATGCTCCATGGGTTTCCAAATTCTTAGATTTTAAACACATAAAAAGATGAAGAGAAACCTAAATTTATACCTGTCATGGTTTAACCCCAGTTCTCAACTAAGACCTACATTTCCACCCACTCCTACCCACACCGGAAGGACTGGGAAGAGAACTGGAAGAGTGAAATTGAGAAAACTCATGGGTTGAGATCAGAACAGTTTAACATAGAGGCAAGACACACATGCACACAAGCAAAGCAAAACAACCAATTATTCCACTGCTTCCAATGGGCAGGCAGGTGTTCAGCCATCCCCAGGAAAGGAGGACTCCATCAGGTTTTATTATGACTTGGGAACAAAAATGCCATCACTCCACACATCCCATATTCCTTCTTCCCCAGCTCTTTGTTGAGCTTATTGTAGGAAATATGCAATATACCTTCAGTCAGTTGGGATCAGCTGTCCTGGCTGTGCCCCTCACACCTACACACCCCCAGACTCCTCACCAGCAGGGCAGCACAAAAATCAGAAAAGGCTTTCATATTGCACAAGTGCTGCTCAGCAGCAGCAAAGCCATCTCTCTATTATTTACCTTGTGTTCAGCACAAATCCAAAACTCAGCCCCATATTAGCCACTGCAAAGAAAATTAACTGTATCCCAGGCAAACCTAGAACAATACCTGTGAAGTTAATATGCATACTTTAACAGCCCTTATTCAGCACAGACCACTGGAAACTGTGCAGCTTATGACAACATCTGTACCTATTTGTAACATTTTTGTTGATTAAAGCTAAAGGCTACATAGCTGAAGATTTATGAATAAGAGGGTGGCATAGAGCATTTTTATGGGGTATTGATTCTCCATAATTAAAGGTCATTTTCTGCACATTGGTTAAACTCAATACCACCTCCACCCCCAAACTTCTTAGGAAAAAAGATTACTCACAAAATTGTTACTAATTTGTAATGCTTTTTTTTTCCCCTCAGAGTTTAATACTAATGCTGCTGTGAGGAGGAAGACCATGACTGCAGGAGTGACATTCCATTTGTGGGCCCTAAAATCCTCAGGGGCCAGTTGTACCATCTGAATGTTCATAATAAGTTCATGAGGCCTGACAGAGTTAACCCCAGAGTACTTAAGGAGTTAGAGGGTGCTACAGCAGGACTCCTCTGCCATGACCCACGGGTATGGGACACAATGTTCACTATAAATTCTCATCAGGCAGATCAAAGACACCAGACCACATGTCAGGGAACTCTCAGGCTTTTATCATGCAATCATCGTAACTCTGGCAATGACCACACTATTTAGACGAAAAAGGTACTGGTTAACAAGCCCTTGTTTTCACAATATACTTCCACAAAAGGTGTTAGCTAACAAGACATTAATTTTTTACTGTACACTTCAATAAATTTTCAAGTCCCACAACAGACTCTTTAAAAGGTGCTGGCTCACAAGTCACAAAACACATAGGTGCTGGATAATGAGCCACCAGACACTTCCACAAGGTCCCCGCTCTTATAAAAGAGTTTAGTACAGAGTACAGAGTAGAATATGACAGCCATGCTTTGCTCAGGCAAAGAAGAGCAAAGAAGAAAAAGAATGCCACCAGTCTTCATATCCTGCATTGGTCCTGCTGCTTAGATGATCCAGGCAAACCCATCTTACTGGGTTTGCAAGACAAAGAAAAGTAAAAGATAAAGGGATTGGGGGGGAGGGAAGAGAGGAAGGAGGCCAAATCCACTCCCTCTTACAGTTAAGAGGCAGACTCCTGGTACACACCTCTTACGTTAACTAAGATTTTCTGTGCTGATTTGGTCAGGCATGCACAGCCAGCCCATCTCCAAGGGAGTGAGGTGTGTGGGGGGAAACTGACCACAGGTCTCAAGGCAGAGCATAAGCTTGGGCTACAGCAGTGCTACCCTACCTCCACGAGACTCTCTCCTCCTGTGCCAATCCTCAGGATGTTTGAGACAAAGCTTCCTTAGGTTTGGTCCTCTATACCAGCTCAAGCGTCTACCAAAGGTCTTGAGAGCCCAAAGACATTTCCACTGATTGAAAGCCAGCAAATGTCTTTACATTTGCAAAAATGGAATGAGGGAAGATCCAAAAAAGCAGATTAGTCTAACCTCTACCTGGAAAAATAATGGCGTTCTATTGAGATCCTGTAGGAAGATGTGTCAAGGACAAGAAAATTATCAGACACCATCAACATGGATTCACAAAGGGGAAGTTTCGCCTTACTAATCTGATATCCTTAATTATTAACTATTCTGAAATTAAACTCAAAATAAACTGTTCCACTTCCTCTGCCCTTTCTGGTAAGAGAGGGATGAAAAAATAAGAAGCTATGGGTTGAGATAAAAATTTACTAAAAGCACAAAGCAATGAAATGCAACATGCACAATAACAACAGCAATATTAATGTCAGAAAGAGAAGGTGTGTTACCCAGAAAAAGGTGTTCACTACTGGCAACAAAAGAAGGTGGTGGATACTCCTCACAGATCATGCCTGCATGGCTTCATCCCCAGACAAAGACACTATGTTGACCATTCTTGCACACAGCCTACATGGTCATCAGGAGCAAAGGCAAGATGATGAGGAAGCTGCTGGGGCTAATTTTTCCCAACTCCCAAACTGAAATAAGAAAAATAAAAAAGTAACAAAATGAAGCCCCTAGAAACTAGATCAGCTGAGTAGGGATCTACTTTGCTCAGTTCTGTGTGGGTGCCTCCAGCATAGCTTCTAACACTCTACTGCATTGTGGGGTCAACCCCGCTGGTGCTTTCCTGGAGCAGCCTCCCCACCAGCTCTGGTGATTCAGCACGACAGTTCTCACTTGTTTTTGCTGCTGTCCCTTTCAGCACTGGGGTCCATAACCGTGCTCAGGAGATAAAACAGAAGACTGGCAGGGAGGCAGAGGCAGTGAGTCCACTGGTGTTGATGGCAAGGGCACCCCAGCTTTCTCAGCCAAAACCACACCCCCAAGGATAATGTGGATGTTTTTGAATAACAGCTTCTTTTTGAATAACACCCATCCAGTACTAAACTCCACCCCCCCCTCCATAATCAGGACACAAGTTCAGCTTCTAGATAGATGGAAGGAAAGTGGTAGATGTAGCTTTTCTGGATTTCGATTTTGCTTTTGGTACTCCTTCATTATATCCTTGTGGACATGTCTTGCTGTGCAATGAGCAGGCACACAGCGCTCTGTGTGAGCTGGTACCAGGGCTCAAGTAATTGTCACAAACAGAGTTACATTTGGCTAGTAGCCAGTCACCAGCGGAATTCCTCAGGGCTGAACTCTAGGGCCAGCTCTGTTCAATACTTTCTTCAGTTATCTAAATGCAGAACTTGCATTAGCAAGTTTGATGGTAATACTAAAATGAGAGGTGCTGTTGGCTCTCTCAAGGGAAAACTGGGAGAAGAGTGTGTGTAGAGCAGCCCTGCTAAAGGGATCTTGCTGGCAGCAGTTCAGGGTGATCAGCAGCGTGTGCTGGGCAGCCAGGAGAGCAAACCCCATCCCGGGGTGCATCAGACACAGCATCACCAGCGGTGATTGGGATCATCCTGCTGGATTCAGCTGTGGTACAGCCTCACCCTGAGTCCTGTATGCAGTACTGGGCCCCACACTTCAATTTAAGAATGTACAGAAGAGGGCAACAAATGTGGTGTAAGGGCTGGAAGGTATGTCTGCAAGGAGCAGCTGTAGACCCTGGGTTTCACAGGTTTGAAGAGAGGTAGGCTGAGGAGTAAACTGATGGTTCTTTACAGCTTCCTCAGGAGAGGAAGTGAAGAGGGAGGTGCTGATCTCTTCTTCTCCGTATTTATGATGAAATGTATGGGAATGGCTCAAAGCTGTATAAGAGGAAGTTCAGGTTTAACATTGGGAAATAGTTCTATGTTTCACCACAAAGAGAGTGGTGGAACAATGGAATTGACGTCCTGGAGAGGTGGATGGTGCTCATTTTACATGCACCAAAATGCATATCTGTTCCTCTTGCATTGTTTGTGTCACAAAATTTTGGTATTTGAGGTGAGGGGGAGGTGGGGATGGCTACATAGGTGGCTGTAGTAGCTTTCTCTCTTTCCAGCATAGCTACTGGGTGGCTTCTGTGAGATACTGTTGGTGCCAGCCAGCTCAGATTGTCGTATCATTGTCCAAAGTTGAACCCATCAACCAAAAATAATGCTTCCTATACATATTTGAGAATGGAGGGAAAGACTGCTTTGGAGCAGTACATAGAGAGAGATGGGAGTGAGAATGCATGAGAGAAACCGCCGTGCAGAAGCCAAGGAAGATGGAGGACTTATTCCAGACACTAGAACAGAGGTTTTCTCCTGAAGGCCATGCTGAAGACCATAGTGAGGCAAGCTGTCCCTCTGCAGCCCATAGAGGATCCTGTGCTGGTTCAGATGAGTGCCCAAAGGAAGTGGTGACCCATGGGAAGTCTGCATTGGAACAGGCTTTTGTCCGTATGGATACAGGAGCCCATGATGAAGAGCACTTTTGTTGGCATGACGTATGAACCCACAGGAGAGCCATGCTGAATTATTCTGTTCTGAAGGACTGAACCCTCTGGAAGGGATCCACTCTGGAACAGTGAATGAAGAACTAGCCCATGGGAAATACTCATTTGCAGAAGTGTGCAGGAGACTGTCTCCTGTGGGAAGGAACACACACTGGAAAAGGGGAAGAATGTGAGGAGAAAAGAGAAGCAGAGATGTGATGAACTGACCAGAACATCCATTCCCCATCTTCATCTAGTATAAAATTTGTGACTTGTTATCTGAAGAAAACAGAAATGTGAGGTGAATGAGGTAGATATTCCTCACAACAAAAGCAAGATAAATTCTGTTTGATAAAACATATGCTAAACAAGACAAGTAAGATAAACTGTCCATATGAAGCCACCCATTAAGCTGTCATCATTTGTGCAATATAACACAAGACATTGAAGTCTAATTATCTGAAGTGGTTTTGCTTCTCTCTTCAATTAAATTTACTGGAAGCTTTGCCCATTATGTAATTTCTGTATAAGAGCTCAGTACTCTGAAAAAATTTTGAATTTGTCCAATTATGTCTATAAATAGTAACCTCTTTCTAGTTATATTTTCTTGTTATTCTCTTCAGCTGAAGAAGACAGAATTGTATTGTCACCTCTCAGAAGTGTTGCAAAGTTATAAAAACTGTGAATCATAAGCCATGAGCAACTCATGTCTTCTGATCTCCTCTATCACTTGCAGTTGCCCCTATTTTCATAGAGGAAGATCTCTGCACCTACTGCCAAGAGTGGTTCAATAACGCTTGTTTTAAATGAACTGCTGTGAGGGGAGTTTCCATCTCTTGCTGTGCTAAGCTAGTAGAACATTTCTGAGCAAAAGACTCCTGTGTTGTCTGTCCTGTGTTGCTGGCTTTCAGACAATGACTTTTGTAAATATTAACATCTCTGTGCCCAAAACTGAGTGTCTGTTTGATTTTGTTGTTTAAAACAGTGCTGACCGTAAGCTACTCTACAATGAATTTTTGGGTTCCATAGTATGGTTACTGCTTGATATGTAGTTTTATATGATGCTTGTCTTCCCAAAATCATTGTGCCAGATTAGTGGGCTTTAGGTTCTTCTGCATAAGTGTTTCTGCTTGGATCATAAGTAAAATTTTTTTCAGCATCCTTATCAAAAACAAGTGAACATGTTAAAAGTATTCTTATATTCTAGGGAGTCTATTGTCTAAAGTTACAGCAACATGAATTTAAAATTCAAGCCTTTTAAAGCTGTTGCACAATATAATAATTATCTGACTAAGAATACTGAACATGAATCTAGTTCCAAAGTTATTTTGAGTACAAACTTACATTAATTTTCTCTGTTAACAGTCATTACTCTGCCAGCAGAGTAATTAAATCTACAAATGCTCCAACCATTTCTATAAGTCCTGTAGAAATTATCCCACTTTATCTGGGAATTTATACGATACTTCTAATAATTAAAAGAGCCTAGTTTGCTAGATCTGACTGGTGAATGAAGGGAATGAGAGGAATAAAGGGAATTGTCATTATTCTCTCTTCCAGGAAATTTGAGTTCCTTAAAATGTGGAAGAGACATAGTTATCATGTCCCTCTCTAGCCAACGCGTGCTGTGATTCAAAAATTCTACTTTTATCTTTGTGATCTTACCTTGCTTGTTTGGGATTCCAGAATTCAAAGTTCCAGATATTTAAAACAACTAAGGTGAGAAACTAAGATGTTAAAAAGGTTGACAATTTCTGCATGTTTCTCAATCCAACAGTAAAAACTCAATGGAAATTTTACATGAATTTTCTGGGATGATGATAGCAAAGGAATGAAGTTGTCCCAGGTTCTTTCACTTCTTTCATCTGGTGTGCAAGAGCCAATCAACACACTGAATCAAGATATTTAATTTAATTGCAATTCTGCAGAATCAGGCATCAGGCATGTAACACGGTCAGAACACCTTTTAGGAAACAAGCACACACTTTTATATTAAAAAGATAACAAAGAAACAACTACACAGAAAAAGGTGATTGTTCACTCATCCTTATAAAACAAAATTCTCACAGTGCATATGGTGGTCTTGGTCCTTTTCATTATACTATCATTTACATACACAAATTTCCCTCAGGGGTGTCTATAATTATCTAAGGTAACTTGATATTATGTTTTCATTCTATCAGATATCTCCAAGTTATCATTTAACCTTACACTCTATTACAGTTTCTGTTTGAGACTATTTGAACAATTAATGAACAATGAAATAGCTCTTCTGCTCCTATGGACTCTTCCTTGCACTCTTTTCCTAGAGACTCTTTATGGAGTCACCATTGCTCCTGAACCTTCTTGTAATAATTTCAAGACCAAACTTTTTAACTTCATCCAATATCAAAGTCACCAGCTCATCTTGAAGATTCTGCATGACATAGAATAGTGTATCGGAATTCCAGAAGTGCTCTCTTTTGGCTGAGCTGTAGCTTTGAAATATAATTGACTTCTCTTTAGATATTCTGTAATGAATGGAAATTTTGAACTGAGCTGTACAAGAATAGAAGAAGATAAAGTGAGTAAAATAATACAAAACATTTACTTCCTGCCCTGTGTTTGGAGAGCTTTTGCAACCCAGGTTTGCTGCTCTTTTCAGAGTAATGACAATGTAGATGTTCATCCCAAATCTATAAACTTTATACTGTAACAAGGAGGAAGCACTGAAAAGTATTTATCTACTATGTTCACTTCAGAGAAAAATGAACATGTTGACCTTCCAATCCTTTCCCATTTAGTTTTCTTCTTATCAAAGGAAGATAGCATTTAGCACAAGGACAAATGCCTGCATTTTTGTGAGGAATGTAGACAGTGCTGTCATGAAGCAAACAGCCTCCAGGAGGAAAAAAATGGAAGCCTTTCAAAAGGCTTAATGTGTAAAAGAGGCCATTTTCATGAACCCAGCACTGTAAGTCAAATGTCTAAATAAAGAGGAAAAAAGGTCTTTGGAGAAATATTTTTCCTACTACCCTGAACGGCAGTGTTTTTACTGGAGAACTAAATACACATGTCAATGATAAAATTTTAAAATGCTCTGTTTATTCTTTTGCAATATGCATTTTCCTACTTAGGCATATAATACCAGTTATTTTCTTAATTATTCCTGATATTTAGAGACTGAAAGCAAAAATAAGCTTCCTAAGGAATTGTGTAAGCTGAATGGTAGGTGTATTTTTTCCTATACTCTATCTGATTGAGGACTTCATTTCACCAAAAATTCTTTCTTTTGTCCTTACTCCATTAGAATCAAGGTAACATACCCCCTGAAATAGCTTTGAAATGTAATAATTCCAAAAGTAATAAAAAACATAATTTGTACTGTTCTGATGGGAAAAGTATATTTCCCACTTATGTAGTTTGGGAAAGTAATTGCATCGTTTGGAAGCTACAGAAGATTTGATGTTATTGCAGTAGCTTCTATCTGTAAAACTTTGTGTTGATTCTCCCCATTTATTTCCTTTTATGGGTCCAAATTTTTGAATATCTGGTGGAAAAGTTGCAGGAATCCATGGTGTAAATACTCAGACATGGAAAAAGAAATTTATTTTTAATCACAAAACTTCCAAAACAAATGTTGCAAATCTTGTATTGGTTTCTCTTGCAGAATAATTCTTACTGCTTTAGCAGCTTCTATCACCATATGTGTACAATAAGTAAATGAACACAATAATGAACACATAAAAGAAGAGTAAACCCACCCAGCTTAACAAATCCAATTCTCCCACCCACTGTGTGCTGGAACATGAACAGAGAATTGTTTGGATCATAAGGATTAGTAAAATAACAGTCTTTTTGAACAACATGGTCATGTGGATAAAATGATTATTTCTTAAACTCAGCGCATGATAGCTGGGACACCAATGATTGTACTTACTTAACGCATTATTCTAATCCAATGACTGTGGGAAGTGTATAATTATTTCAGTTGAACAGACCAACAATTATATACAAAATAAAGTTAAGAATATTTTATATAAATGAATTTTGATCCTCCTTTTTTTCTCTTTCATTGAAAATGAAATAACTACAATTAAAGTTTTCATTACAAACCATTTCTCTTCCAATAGCATTTCTCTGTGAGAAATGAAGAGTATAAAATGTCTTTACTAGTAGAACTGTAAATAAGCTGGGATAGTTGTTAGCTGTTTATACCTAAGTTATGCAGCATCAAATTTTAAAAAGTGTCACAATTGCTAATTTGTGGTATTTTAATACACAAATAGGGCTTTGACACATCCATGATGTAAGTAGTTTCATTACTATATCATTCCCATGTGCTCTGCCAGCTCAGTGTGAATTTAAACATACTACTGTAGACTTTATCTATTCCCACTCTTTTCCATCTTTGGAACTGGGGTAGCAACCACTTTTAAGGATTGTGAAGTTAATCAGTAAGACTATTGAAAATGAGGTAGGAATATTAACAGTCAAACATTAGCAGCCTTCGGTTCCTATCCTTCTAAAAAGTTCGAAGTCTTTCTTTCTTACAAAGTTTCTTTTTTCATAGAATTATAAAATACTTTGGTTGGAAATGTACTTTGAAGGTCATCTAGTCGGATGAGCAGGGACATTTTCAACTAGGTCAGGTTGCTCAGAGCCCTGTCTAACCTGACCTTGAATGTTTACAGGGATGGGATATCCTCCACCTCTCTGGGAAACTTGTGACACTGTTTTATGACTATCACTGTAATAAACAGGATTCCTCTTTTCTAATCTAAACCAGCCCTCTTTTAGTGGAGCTTTGTCCTATTGCCACAGGCCCTCCTAAATTGTTGGTCCTCAGCTTTCCTGTAAGCCTCCCTTAAGTACCAAAAGGCTGGAACTCTTAGGTATGGTTAATTCAATCTTTTTTAAAATTCAATTTCTTTGAAATTTCTTTGAAATTTTAAATTATCTTTGATCCTGTTCAAAAAAGGCTCTAAGAGGCACACAAAATGTAGTTCTTACTCTATGGTGATACGTAAAAGTAATAGGAGAGAGGCAATGTTTTTGGTCTTTTCCCTAGTTTAGGGATATTTAGGTTAAATTTTTTTCCCTAATGTTTCCAGACCATTTTTCATTACAGTCATTGAGAGCATCCCAACATCAGTTTTTTTGTTATCACTATTCATTTCACAGGGAAAACAAAGATACTGCATGTTAATGAAAAATAAAATCAGTGGAGAAAGTTAACACTCTGTAGTGGATGGAAATAGCAATAGCACCCTGGTCAAGCACTCCTTCAAGTACTTCCCTGAAGCACTCCTTCAATCATAGTATTTGGAAGGGGAACCCTTCTGTCTTCTGCAGCACAAGATCTGCAAGGGATGTTTGGGAACAGAAGCAGAACCTTCAGGTGCATTTTGCACTCTGTGATGTGAAATGAGTGGGATGCCAAAGTTACTCAAAACAAATTCTTTTTCTTCTCCTAAGAAGTGATAACTCTTTTTGTAAGGAAGAAAAAACACAATATCCCCCTTCAGGCAATGAGATGTCAGCACATAACTCTTGATGTCTCTTGTCAATATTCTTACTTTTTCATCTTCAGCATGACAGAAGGATTTGCTCAAGTTTGCTTTGCTGCTGTGACCTCAGTTTCTTTGCCATCGCTATTGCCGTTACAATTAATGAAGGCTCTAAACATATTCTAATATATTGGACCAGACAGATGTATGTAGATTATCTATACAGCAGGCAGGACCATACTTGGATTAAGGCAATGGAGTCAAATATTGGAGTACTTATTCTTACAATGTTTCCTGTGTAGACAGAAACACTTACATACTAGAAAAGAGGTGAGTGAACCCAGATCTGAAGGATCCTGTAGAAAAAGGCTATGAGTCTAAGCTGATGTTTCAAGACATATTTACTCCATACCGGGGAGCAAGAAACTGGAAAGATGTGTCTCAGAAGAGGATGGTGAGGCTGTGCTTTCAGATGTCTTCTGAAAGGAAGCTGTATATTTCAAATGCCTTGTCTGAATGAAGACTCATTGAAAGGAGCAATTCTAGACTCAAGTACCATGCCAAAGGACTTAGCTCTCATTTTTTGACTTGATTTCAACTGATTACTTTGAAGCAGTAAAGTCTAAATGAAAAAATAAAAATACTCATTTTCTTCATACAATTCCTTTTCAATATCCTTTTTTTTTCACTATTCCTCTAGTCATACTCTTTAATAATTTCTGTTTCTGACAATGCTTTTAATATCTGCAAACACATTCAGCTAGTTCATGCAATGCTTCCGAGATCCTAAGTCACACTTTAATTCAACTGTATATTTCATAATATAACTGTATATTCCAAGGTATATTCCATACCCTTAAAGCCCTGTAAAATAATAGCAAATTTCATGCATTTATTAGCATTGACCTGAAACCATTTTAATATCATAGACTTACATGCTGAAATACAACAAACAAGTTCACCTGCCTTTTGTTCAAAAATTAATTATGATGAAGTTACCAATCTGAATTTTTACTTTTGCATTGTCCCGAAATTGAAATTCTCACAATGTAAAAATTACTGGAGGTGCAGTGGCTTCAAAACTATTTATGTCGAGTGGCTAGCACTTAATTTTTCTAATGCGTGAGTAAGATTTGGAGATTATTCCCTAATTTTGCAAAAGCCTTTTAAATCTGACTTGGAATAATGCTGACATTTAAGTCAATAGTTGTTAAATTCATTGTATCAAATACTATCCTTATGGTTATTTTAGGATTATATTAGAAAATTAGAACTGAATATTGAACTACAGAATTACCCAGGAAACTATAAACAGTCAATACCACTATTAAACCTGTAAAATTCAATAGTATAAAATCAAATCTTTCACAATTAAAGCTTTTTTTCTTGTTTTCATTTTTTTAAAAAATGACACTAACTGCAACTGAAGG
>WBND01001175.1:104188-120661 GCA_013398595.1 Tychaedon coryphoeus
AATGCAAACTATATTGAAATTGATTTTCAGCACTTTCAGGCAGGAACGTTTGTAATAATGTTAATTTGCAAATTTCCTCTTTTCTATGTGTATTCTGTATGCTGTGGTTGCCATGTTCAGCCCAAGGCTATTTGTATTGTGCAGACAGAAAATGAAGAGCGAACATTTATTTCTCATATCTTTGTGAGGAACCTGAGGTGCATGAAGATATTTGTGCTGTAACAGGCACAGTCAATCTCCTTCACTCCCTTTAGTCACTATATATCAGCAGCAAACTCCCAGCTAGTCTTGCTGCAGCAATTAACCTGCCAGGGCTTTCTGCTGTCAGACTCAGTAATAATAAACTACCTCCAGTGAGAGATAGAGCTATAGATTCTTGCCCTGCAACTTCCACAGTGGGTGAATTATTCAGAATCAGCATGATTAAAGAGATGACATGGTATTAGTTAAAAACACATACTTTTCTTCTCCCTGACTGAGATTTAAACCTATTAAGGAATAACAGTGGAAGAAAATGGGTCTTTACCATCCATCCATAGGTCTTGGAAAAGGAGTTTCTAGAGAAGTTGTTTATAATGCCTATAATTTTGAAAGTTTAAGGATAAAAATGTAAATAACAAAAGGGATAGTGTAGTTAAATCATAAAGCATCTGTAAATCCAAGAACCAAATAAATCAGAGCACAGTATCATTAGGGGCATAGAAAGAAATACATTGTTTGTGAAAAAACTGTAATATAGAATCTCTTTTTTTTTAAAGTAAAAGATGGCCTCACTATTCTTAATTTTTATTCAAGTTTATTATACAGAATCTTCTCAAAAGATATGTTGATAGGTATGAATGGTATCCCTTACATATAATTTTCCCTTAAAAAAAAATTAGAGAGGGGGAAAGGTAGCATTGTTATAAATACTGTAATATGTTACCAACCAATTGATTGTTTACATTTCTTGGTGCCAGGGCAGCACTGTAGTGTTATACATGCATTGCAATTGAGTTTACTAAAACAAAGTCAAGGAAAAATGAACTTACCTTACACACTTCTTATCCCATTAAAATCATAATTCATTTGCCAATCTCAGTTTACTCAGCCACCTGATAACACATTCTTAACTAATGTGCCTTGTGATTCTCTGGAGAATAATCTCTCTGAAATGCAGGACTGGGCCTGTGTGTTAGAAATAGTGCTAAATCTAGTCAAATCCATATGCTGTGACTACTAGACCAACGTGAATTATATAATTTGTCACACTCATCTATATGAAATGGAACTAATCTGTTGATAGAGAAGAACAGAGATAAGTAAGAACCACTTTTTTTTTTTTTTGTTTATCCAGACCCCCAATACAAGTGGGAATGAATTAAGCATGCATTCCATACTAATGCATTTTTTCTAAAATTAGACTAAGAAAATGGTTAAAGACTGCAGGTGGGCAAACTGCATACAGACAAAGCTAATATCTACCATACAGTATGCTGGTCAAAGGTAATATTACTTTATAAATCTCAGCAATGGACAAACTCATTTAAAATAAAATAAACTTCTTGAAATTCAGTGGAGGAGGAGGTGTTGATTTATCTCTCATCAGAATAGTTTATCTTTTACATATAGAAACAAATTAATTGCTGTTTTCCACAGAAAGGAGAATGAATTTCATAGTACAGGACTCTACTGTGCTGATAGTACAAACTGATGTTCTAAAGTTCGTGTTCTCTCTTTGCATATGTGATCATCTATGAAAATTATCTAAATCAGCATTCTAAGGTATAGAGGTCTACAGAGACAATTCAAATAAAGTTGTAAGATGTATTTTTAGTATACAAATGGCTGAAATAAACCATCAAGAATTCCATATAACAACTTCAAAAACGTAGTTTTACCTAAGTATTCTGAATTTTCCCTTGCGCTAAATACTTGGGAGAAATTAAAAGGGACATCTCAAACTCTTAACTCCAAGGCACCTCATATTATTACTGAAAATATTCACAGCGATTTTTTTGATTTCTCTGTTTTGCTAAAATAGCCTACACTATAACTTTGAAGTGTTATATTTCACAGAGTTGAGGTACTACAAATGTTGAGAGTTCATGGATCAAAGACTTGGATGGATTATTTTTCAAGAAACTGACCATTGCCAGATTTTAGAAACTGAACACTAAAAGCTAGACGTCTGAAAAATGAAAACAATAAAATACTGTATAAAAAATAGACCACAGTTTATCACCATGTTTTGCATGACCAGATGATGATAATTATATTTATCTTTATTTTAGTGGATTTTCTTCTGGGCTTTTTTTTCTGGTAGTTTTGAGAAAACAAAAAGGAAGAAGACTTTTCAATTTCTATATCTTAAATTCATATTTAGGTGTCTAAAAAATCACAAAGTCTCTAAATGTGCTGCTCTTGCCACTGCTTCCAGTGAAATTGCGTAACTTTTCTTAAAAGTGCAGTATGGCTGAAAGTCAGGCTATGTGTTTAAGTGCTGAGTAGAGAATGTGGGATATTATCATCACTACTCAGAATGCATATTGAGTAAGAAAAAAAAGACTTTTCTTTGGCTGATTGGTAACATGTTTGTCATTTTTGAAGGATCTCTACAGACTTTACTGCGATAGTCTGAGTAAAGATGTGAGAACACGACACTTTTGCTTTTCTGCATCTTTTGGCCATACTGATGTCCTTTAAAAATATAATCTGTCCACCTTTTCCTTCAAGAGTTTCTATTTTTTATAGTTTGGTCTGTAGAAAATCAAAACCAAAGTTAGTGTGGGGATTACAATTCTCAGTCTTCTACTAATGTGTTCAAAGTGACAATCATAATCTAGACCCATTTGTTTTGTTCATGTTAGTATGACATATGTTAATTGCATATTAAATACAATGTTTACACAAATGTTTAACATCCATAAGAAAAAGAACTTAATGTGTACTTTCAAGTCCGTGGTTAAGCAAATTTCCCTTTGCTTATTCCCTGAACTTTGTCTGTATTTGTTAGACTAAGACAGGAATTTGAAAGTGCGTAATTTTTCTTACCTGCATAAAACATGAGTTAACGTGAAATGAGTTATTTCTTGTCATTAACTGTTTCTTTCCAGTTGCCTATAAAGGATGCTTAGGTACCTAGCACAGACAAGATATTTAGGTTTAGAAGGCAAAATCTTGTGTTACACGACATAAGAGCACATATTTTCCGAGTTTCACGTTTATTCAGAAGGAGCTTGGTACAGGGGACCTCCAGAGGTCCTCTCCCATCTAATTGGTTTCTGTGTTTTTAAGATGTTTGTTTCCAAGTCATTTAGATTATATTATCAATCTTAATTGGGTTTAATGTTTTAGAAGTTTGTGATATGAATTACATCCAAAAAATTAACTATTTATTGGTAACAAGCTGGATCTTCTCATCCTTTTTGGATTTTTTCCATGTGTTTGATGAAACAATTTTTGATTTTATTTTCTTAATTATTAGGTTGTGTTGTCCTTCTCTTTCACTCCTAAATTCAATGGATTTTTTCTTTTTTGTCTTTTTCTATTTCAGAGATTTAGTCATGACCCAATAAAATGTTGCTTGAGGGCAACAGTGGCATCCAAGGGGCAGTCAAATAAGCATTTAACACATAGTAAAAAAAACCACGAGTTTTTCAACTGATTTTAAAATTCAGTGTTCCTTGTTCAACAGTATGGAAAACATATATAGCTACAAAAATATGCTATTCTTCATCCCACATATTTTAGAATCTTATCTCATAAACTAAGATAGATGTCCAAATTTTCATACTTCTCACAGATGAAAAAGTAATCATGAAAGATACATGGCAAATATTATCACATATTATGCAGAATTTTGTATTCTTATCCCATTAAAACTGTATGGGAAAAAAAAACAAAAACAAAAAACAAACAAAAAGAAAGCCAAACAAATACCCCCAAACTTATCTTCTGACTCAGCCACAAAATTTCAGTTAGTTAAAAATACGCAATGTGCCAGGTAGGCTGACAAACCCAGAGTTTTCACACTCTGGAAGAAATTGATTTTGACTTCCTGTGAAAAATTTGTTTTCTATAAAGGAGGTGTCAAAATCTATCTAGAGCTGTCTGGCTGGTGTTGTGTGACAGGTGAATGTTTCATTTCCTTCTGTGACCCTGATTAGATTCTGATATTTTTCATCTATCCAAGCTGCAAGCTGGATTCTTTTTTTCACAATTAATAAAATATTAAATGTAATTTTGGACCTACTAGTATGTTCCCTTTGGAAATGTGGAACAGTGCTAGTCCTATATTATGATGTGTTTAAACTCTTTCTGGAAAGCCTGTCTCAAAATTAGAAGTCAAAATCGATGCTTGGTATTCCTTTACGAAAAGGGAGACAGCAATATGTGTTGAATTGAGGACCATGGAAATAAAATGTACTGCTTTTCTGCAAACAAAGTACAGTATAGCCTCCTGGCCACAGGAGAAATTGCATGGACAGTTATGCCCTTTGTATTTTTGAGGAAGGAAAGACATTTTCTTGCTTTTAAGTGTCTCAAGAGTAGGGAGATAAAGGTTCCCTAATTCTTTATGCAGTTAGTACTGCCATTATTTTAAAGAGTTTTTTTAATTTTTAGAGTAATTTTTTAGAGTTCTTCATTCTTTCTTTTTACATATACTGCAAGCTTACTGACATCAATTTCAAAAATACTTCTCTTAATGTATTTACAATATTCCATTATGTGTATTGTTTAGGGATTTTTTAAAAGTAGCTTTGAATTTATTTAGTAGATGCAGTCCTCACACGACTTTCAGGCTTATTATCATCATACCTCCTTCTATTCAATATTATCAACATCATCCCACTCATCACAATCTTGCCTGAATAAAAGGAAACTTGTTTCTTGTTGGTGGAAGCTTTGAATGAATAATTCATCTGGAAAAGCCTTCTATGTTGTACATTTCCAGAAGACAGAGCAATTCTCTTGTCAATCACAGCAAGACTGTCAGTGCTAAGTTCCATACAGTATGTGCTCCAAATGTACGGGGGATGACAAGCAGCTGAGATTACCAACTGTGTTAGTCCTGGCTATCCTTTTAGCTTTTCTTTGACAGAACATTCAAATTCAAGTCTCACTCTAACACTGCATTGAGAAATCAGTGTCAAAATTTCTTTTCTGTTCTCACCAATACAGTTTGGTTGAAAGCTCTGACATATCTTGCAACCAAACTGGTCACAAGCCACAGTTACTCATCTCCAGATAGTAACATTTCATTTTCGCTCCTGAGTTTTCTTGTGCCTAGAGAAGCTGGATCTGGGCTCAGGCTGGCTCAATATGAAGGCAAAACTTCAACTGATAGTGCAGAAATCTTCATACATGAATGACCATGTCTATGCCCAAACATATCCCTACTGACACAGGCTGCACACTCTAGCCTCTTGGAGGATGGACTCCCGTAATTTCTTGGAAGATTAATCTTCAGAAGACGTTGTGACTAATTGATTGTAGTACAACCAGAAGCATAAAATAATAGGAAGAGAAGTTATACTGTAAGAATCTTTCACTCTAAAACAAACATTGAGACAGATACAATGTTGCACTTCAAAGATGGAGGATATTAACATATTGTTTAAGTCCAAATATAAAAATTTTGAAAGTACATGCTTTTTGTTTTAAAATTTCACTTTCTTCTTTAACTGATCTTTGTCAATATGACAGAGGTACAGCAAATACACCAACAAAAATTTGAGTGACTGGCATTAACTAGGTATGACTGTTCTCATCCACTGGAAGAATTTGAAAGTAAGTCTCTATCAACACTAGCAAGTAATGCAGCATTAAAACAGCAGCTTTACAGCATAGGTCTAACATTCAGACTATTCAGACAAGGAATTGTTTCAGATTAGCTATTATCTTATTCTGTGAGATGAACAGTCAATGGCACTTGCACTATTTTTGACATGCTTCTGATTTGGCTTTGTAGAAAATTAAGACAGTTCACGTTGTCCAAGACTGAAAGAAAATCAGTGGAAGGATTAGGAGATCTATTTTAAAAACATGCTCAGTTCTGAGCTAAAATGCTAATGTCCAGTACAAAGCTACTACTTCTGAGAATATGAGCTTAAAAGAACATGCAGGTGGAGAACGGATCTAAGACCTCTAAAGATTCATGAGGATGGATAAACTGCCAGGCCTTTTATTTCTCCTATCATTCATTAGTTTGCAAAATTCAATGAATAGATAAAGAATTGTTGTTTACATCTGTACAAGATAATGCCACCCTTCAGGGAGAAATAAAGCCTCCAAACAAATAAGTATATCAATCTGTGCATATGTAATAACAGTAACTAATTCCATTTCTTAAACAAATGACATTTCTAGCATGTATTCTTAACACTGAAATATCTTTTAGATAGACTGGTGTGATGTGCCCCAAAACTTTTATTTAAAACACACTGTTGAGTATGAACATATTTAGTCTAATAACTGAAGTTGGTTTTCCCCTTTAGAATAGAGATTAGAGACAGCTTATCATAAGAAACTTTTCTGACACAGGTAGTATAAATTTCTGTAGTTGGCCTGATATGCAGGAAAGATGCCCAGCTAGATATTTTGTTTGTAAACAGAAAAAAAAGGATGGGTGAAATGGTGACTGGTGGCTTAGTCACAGTGATCATGAATTAGTTGAGTTTCAAATTTTTGGCAGTAGGAGAAAAACTGCCAGCAAAATTCAGCCCTGCATATGGGGAGAGCTGAAGACATTAAGGTTCCATGGGAATCTGTTTTGAAGGTATTGGGGCCTATGAATGCTGGTCATTTTTTAAAACCTATCCATTTAGACTGTAGAAGCAGA
This sequence comes from Tychaedon coryphoeus, assembly GCA_013398595.1. Lineage (NCBI taxonomy): Eukaryota > Metazoa > Chordata > Aves > Passeriformes > Muscicapidae > Tychaedon > Tychaedon coryphoeus. Next base: position 111,012 of record WBND01001175.1, read on the forward strand.
CAATCTGAAAGTGCTGGAAATCAAGCATGTGGGTCAGTAGGCTGCCTTAGCTGCGTGGAAATCTTTTGCTAGAACTCAGGCAGAAAAGGAAAGTGTGTGGAGCAAGGAGAGGTGACATGGGAAGAGATGCTCTTCACTGCTGTAGGGAGAACACTTGTGCAGCCAAAACTCTACTGTTTGAACAGGCCAGCACTGTGAGTAAAACAATGAAAAGGTTTGTTTGTTAAATATAAACAGGAAAAGGAGGAACAGAGGCAACGGTGATACATTGCTCAAGGAGGTTGATTACCTCACAAATGGGACATAGAAAAAGCAGAATTACTTCATGTCTTCTTGACTCTAACACCTTCAGTCTCTGAAGCCTGTGTAGAAGAGTGATTGTAGACATAATAAACTCCCGAGTCTGAATTTTCTGCTCCAGCTAGAGGGACATTAATCTATGGCTCCTGATGGGATTAGTTTCAGTGTACCAAAAGATTTGGCAAATATCTTCATGGGATCTCAACGTTCATCAGTTGGTCTGAGGAGTATGGAGAGATTTGAGTGAACTGGAAGCTGGCAAATGTCTCAGTTTCCATGAACAGAACAAAGGAAGGCCCTAGGAATTACAGGCCTGTCAGTCTCACTTCAGTGCCTGGTAAAAAAATCAGTGAAGTATTTTCTGGGAGTTACTGAGAAAACACGTGAGAAACAACGCTTTCATTGATCATAGCCAGGAAGGGTTCACAAGGGGAAAGTCACAGAATTACAGAATCACAGAATAGGTAAGGCTGGAAGGGACCACAGGGAGTCATCTGGTCCAGGATGCCTACTCAAGCACAGGGTCATCCTAGAACATGTGGCCAAGAATTGCATCCAGAAAGTTATTGAATATCCCCGGTGTGGGAGACTCCTCTCCGAAAAGTCAGTTTCAGTGGTCAGTCAGTCACCTGCACAGTGAAGTTCTTCCTCATATTCACATGGAGCTTCCTGTGCATCTCCTTCTGCTGATTGTCTTTTGTCCTATTACTTGGCACCACTGAGAGCAGCCTGGATCCATCCTCAACACCCTCCCTTCAGACATTTGTATACATTGAGGGTGTCCACTCTCTCTCTTCTCTTCCCAAGGCTGAAAAGGCCCAGCTCCTTCAGACAAGTGGCCTGACCGTCCTTCCATCTCATGTGTGTTTTCTGCTTGCACTTGAACTTGACAGTTCTTAATTCAATCCACAGACACCTCTTGCCCCCTTGGTTCAACTTCTGTCTCATCAGTCTGCACTGTTCTTGAGCCTGGAGGAAGTCACCCTGGAATTTCAAGGCTTTTCCCTGCAGCACCTGCCCCAGGGAATCCTTTCAAAAAAATTCCCTAAAGAGATCCCTCAGGTTCTCTCTCTTGAAGTCCATGGTTACAATCTTAATTGCTGCATTGTTCACTCCTCACCCAATAGGGAACTCTACAGTCTCATGATCACTACCTAGCCAAAGCTGCCCTCAAACTTCACATCTCCCACAAGGCCTTTCCTGCTTGTTAGTGTGAGGTCAAGCAGCTACAACATTCCTTGTGGGATCCTCCACAGGATGACAGGGAGCTGTGATCAGTGCTTTTCAGGAACCTGCTGGGCTGTTCGTGTTTCACAGTCATGGTTCTGCAGCAGATGTCAGGGTAGTTAAAACCTCCCACGAGAACCAGTGTTTGTGACTTGGAGGTTGCTTCAAGTTGCCTATAGAAGCCTCATCCATAAATTTTACCCCAAACAAAAGAGAAGGCCTTTGGAAAAGCAAATTAAATATTTTGAAACCTAATCCTGAGTAATTCCCGGCTTAAATAATGGCATATATATTTTAATTTTCTAATTCTCCATGCCATCTGATTCCCTCCAAAGGTATCTTGCTCCTTTATGACTCAAAAATGAATGGTGTCTCATTTGTTTGTTATTTTTCTCTCTTGATGGTATCCAAATAGCAAGCTGCTTGGTGGTTATTCAAAAATTATGATATGGAAGTGGCTGAAAATTTTGTTAACTGATTTTCCTACATGCAAGTCCCTTTATCTATCAGGAAGAGAGAAAAAGGCATAACATTTCTCTCGCTATAGCACTATATATATGCCTTGTGGTATGTTCTCTGTGTATTTTTACAGGCGTTGTTTCACAGATAAATTTGAAGATGCCCTTACTGTTACCATGTTTTTCCTTACTGGACTTGTTAAGGTACAGCTATGTCTAAATGGAAAGGAGTCAGAATACCTGATCATAGTGGTTGTACTACTGCTGAGTTGCTACATAGCCTTGGGCCTGTCTTTAAACTTCCAAGGACATTAATTTTATTCTCATTTCCTAAGAAGAACCATAGAAAAGATCTTTAAGATCAGATACTACAATGATTGATGGTAAAGAGAGAAGATATATGTAGAACAATTATGTTTGAACTTCTAAGTGACAGTTAATTGATGTGTTACTATCCATCAAGATCTTATAATTATTTAAAGAACTGCTTATTCACTTTTGTCCCAAGTCCACAACTCAGAAAGTAATAGAAAAATCAATGCTGTTTAGCCACAAATACAACAATCTATCAACAAATTAATTAAGTGTTAATTTGTAAGCCTTTCTCCTAATGTTCAAGCCTAGAGAGCATTTTTGGAAAGTTTTTCTTCTAAACTGAGATTACAAAATATACAAGAAGAAAATGTGCCATTGGAAATATTTCTGCTCAAAAGCAAATCATCTATGCTGGATTTTAAAAATATATACTTTAAAAAGTAAAAAAAAACAAATTAATTTTTCAATTTATTCAAAATCTACTTCCCTTTCTATGGACCTCAGACCCACAATTTTTATACATGATCATGTAATTCTGCTATTAAATTTTTTGTTAAAATCATGCAGAATAAAGAATTAGTATTCTACTCTTGCTAGCGTTTGACAAAATGTCAAAAACCTCATGCCTTTAATTTCAGTGCTTTTATTTCTAGTACATTTATATGGAGACACTCATAATTTTGGAATTATGATTTGTTCCTAGAGAATATTGATGCCAACTCATTGCCTTTTTATAGTTGCCTCCAAATCATTAGAAAATAGTTTTCTAAGGGGGGAACACAACATTTTAAATTTATTGAAGGTTCATGATGACATAGTAGTTGCTGATCAATTTTAACCATGCATTGTTCTATGTCTTTTTCATATATATTTCATAATTTACGGACTTTAAAAATGCCTTTGTGCCATAAAGTAGTTTCAAAAGCTGCTTACATTCAGATAAATGACCCTTCAAGTTACTAGTGCATGGATAGCTTTATCCACATTGTGGCTGTAGCATTCATTATGACAGGTGATATTAAGAGACTAGGGAAAGGATCTTCCTATCTATCTCTAGCATGGATATTATGCCAGTATTTTAAATTTATAATTTGTTGCACAGTTTTTTCTACTTTCATTTTGTTCTGAGATCTGACAATGACAAATTAATGCCTTTAATATGTACAGTTATTAAAGTTCACTAACTGCCATATCCAAAAGAACCATTTAGAGGCCAGTGGACATACAGCTCAACTGTTTTAAAGTCTGCTTAACATCAGCGCCTCTTTACACGGCCAACACTAAGCTACTGCAAAGAAGGATTTTTTTTCATTGCCACTAAAATGATAAAACACAGTTTCTAAGCAAAATAAGTGATATCCCAAATAAAAGGAGTGGCTGAAATTATGTTCTGCTGAAACCATAGTGTGTGCAAGCAGACATAAGACACTTTCCCAGCAGTGCAAAAATTTTGTACCTTCCTCCTCTGATAACACCTATCTCTCCAAGCAAGCTTTCCATTTCTGAGAGTTTCCCTAGGATAACAAATGTCACACGTCCTTGTAGCTAGTAGAGGACTAGTAAAACATGAGCTTACACTGTTCTCTTCTGACTTGTGTTCAATGGCTAAGGTCATGTTCTCTCTGAAAGCTGTATACTGTAAATTAGTTGCATCTATTTCTGTCTGCAATTCACATTTATCTGTTGCAATAGTTGTAACAAGCCTAACCACAACCACCACAGCATTTATTTAATTTAGAATAGCTGAATTACAATTTTTTTTCCTCACATACCAGCACTGAATTGTTTTCCTGCATGCTCTGAGACACAACACACCTCCAACAGGAGACGTGAAGATGCTCTGAGGAAACACCAATACCCCAGATTATTCAATTTAGAAAGAACCGATCCAAAAGCCAATGCTATCACCAGTCTCAGAACAGTGAATGAACTTTACCAGGAAAGGTGAGAAGCTGGAATTCAGAGCCTGCTGGAATAGCTGGAAAAATAAATTTCATGAAGGACGGGTTTATTCTGCTGAAACCAGAACATACTCAGATCTCAGTATAGAATTCAAGTCTTCCTTTTCCCTAATATCTTCTGCTCAGAAGAGAAAAAACGAAATCTGCAAATTATTTCACTCTCCCAAATATCTAAGAAAAAGCTGAAAACCTGTTTTAATATACAATTTTCTATTATGATTCTTAAAAAATATCTTTCTGTCATGGATCTGTGTATATTTTTGCCACTTTTAAAAAAGTTTGTTGTCTTCTAGAAGAAAAATAAGTTGCATTAAATTGGAGATTGTTATCAATATTGCCAAAGGCCCTTAGATTCTTTAAGACAAAATACATATGTGGTTGTAGTCTTTCAAGAGTCACAGAATACAAATCTGTCTCAAAACAACTGAGAAATGACACCTCCAAATCCAAGCTCTATCTAGACATAAACCATCAGTGTGGGATGATTTTTTGTTTGTGTCCTTGCTAATGAACTTTACAGTTCTTTCTCTGGCTTCACTTCTGCTATTTTCTTCTCAGTTCTGTATTTTTTCTTGTGTCACTGCCTTCATACTAAAACTATTTGAACGTTTATCATCCACATCAGAAGTATGTACCACTAAGCATTCATAAGCACAGAAAAAGCCCAGTACTGAAGGAAAGACAATAAGGTCTTCTGAGAAAGAAGCAAGGTCTTATGGAAATATGACTCTAAAACATATTATCTGCTTTATTATCAGAAATAACTGATACAATTAGAGAAAATAAATTTAAGAGCCACACCTACTATTACAACTTTGTTGATATAGTTTTACTTTTTTAAAAAAAAAATCATTGATTGCAGAGAAAGCTCAACACAACAAGACATCAGATCATGTACCATAGTGACAAGCAATAAAAAAGTCTGTAAATAAACTGGAAAAAAGTATAACATGAAACACAGTAAACATTGCAAACTCTGCAACCACACCATTCCTCATCATGTCATACTTTCTCTGAAAATTACCTTACCTTAATTAAAATATGCTTTTGTAATTTCTCTGGATACCCTAAAACAGCTTCTAAAGACATACACTGCAATTCATGCTAAGCTAACTGGTCTGTAATTTCCTCTTATAGCTCAAGGTTCTTTCCTCCGTAATTGGATTATGCTGGCGACTCTTCAGCCTTCCGGGATTTCTCCTGAACTAAGTGAATTGGAACAACATATGATAAAGCTTTTCCAATTCCTTTCCTCATTTCTTTTAGCACTTTTTGAAGACTATATGGCCTGTATGAATTAACAGTATTAACTTTATCAAATTCTTCACAGGAATCATGATCTTTATTATCTATATAAGCAACCTGAATTATGATGACTACTATCAAAATATAATACAAAATATAATACAAAACATGTTTTGTTTTCTTTTTTGTACATCTATGAAGGACTGTAAAGAAAGTCTGTGAAATAAAAACCTGAATAGGAAATTGTCTGGAGATTTTTTACTATTGGAGAAGTTTCAGCTGGTGTGTCTGCACCATTTACCACAGGAGTGGCTAGAAAACTCACCCATGTGGTGCTGCTGAAGAGGCCACAGTGCAGATTTCAGCCTGAAGGAAGTGCTTAGACCTTTTTTCTGGGTCAGGGACAGGCAGCAGAGCTGCCTATGGAAGATGTGCCCAGAAGGTGGCTGAACTGCAGGAGGCAGTGGGAAGGTTCCCAGCATCAGAAAGACTGAAGGGACTGAGACATCTTGTTCCGAACAAAACCTACAGGGAATTCACAGCACACAGCCAAATAAAAAACTTCAACAGCAAATCAGAAGGGAGAGGGAGAAATAATGCAGAAGAATGTAACCTTGCCATGGCAAGGACCTGAAGGGGGAAGACAATTCCCCCAAAACCCGAGATGCCCTTGCAGAACCACTTTGTTACTCTTCAGACTGAAGAGGCTCTAGATGTTGACTGGATCCAGACTTCAGTAAAGCATTTGACACAATCTCCTACAGCATTCTCCTGTAGAAACTGGTTGCACACAGCTTGGACAAGGGTATTCCTTTCTGGGTGAAAAACGGTTGAATGGTTCGACCTGGGGAGTGGTGATGAAACGATTTATATCCATCTGGCAGCTGGTCACTAGAGATGTTTCCCAGAGATCAGTGTTAGGGCTAGTGCAGTTAAACATCTTTATTGATGATTTGGAGTGGGGATTTGGTCAGTAAGTTCACAGACAACACCAAGTTTGGTGAACCTGTTGATCTGCTCAAGGACAGGAAGACCCTACAGAGAGATCTAGACAGATTGGCTTGATGGGCTAAGGGCAACCACATGGGCCTCAACAACATAAAGTCCCAGGTCCTCTCCTTGGGCCACAACCCCATGCAGCACTACAGACTGGGGGAAGTGAAACTGTGCATCAGAAAAAGACTTGGGGCCGCTGGTCAAAAGCCAGCAGTGTGTCTGGGTTGTCAAAAAGGCCAATGGCATCTTGGCCTTTATCAAGAGCAGTGTGGCCAGCAGGACCAGGGATCATCTTCTTGTACTCGTCACTGGTGAAGCCACACCACAAATCCTGTGCTCAGTTTTGGAGCCTTCACCTCCAAAAGGACATTGAGATGCTGGAGTGCTTCCAGAAAGGGCAAAGAGCTGGTAAAGGGTCTAGAAAACATGAGAAACAGATGAAGGAACTGGGATTGTTTAACATGGAGGAAACTCAGAGAGGACATAATTCTGATGTGTCTTAATTGAAAGGGTGAGAGAAAATGACCTTAAGAGGTACAAATTAGATACCAGAAAAAAATCTTCTCTGAATTATTTAGGCATTGGAATAAGTTGCCCAGGAAGTGTTAGAGAAGCATCTGGATGTGGCACTTGGGGATATGGTTTAGGGGTGGTTACGGTGCTGCTGGGTTGATAGTTTGACTTGATGGTCTTGAAGGTCTCTTCTAACTTTGATGATTCTGTGATTCTGTATTATTTCTTGGAGGTACAATACTGGAGGACACAAGCAATCCAGAAGGTTCCTGTACAACATTGATGATAACTTCCTTCTTCAAGTAACAGAGAACTCAATGAGGAGAGGTGCTATGCTGCACCTTGTTCTCACCAAAAAAGAGGGCCTGATGAGGAATCAGAAATTTAAGGACAGCCATGTCTGCAGTGGTCATGAAATGGTGGTTTTAGGGCAGCAAGGAGAGCACCCAGCAAGGTAACCACCCTGGAATTCATGATGGCAGATCTTGGTCTCTTCAGGGTTCTGCTTTGGACAGAAGAAGGACCCAAGAAATCTGGTTAATATTAAAGAAATTTCAGGAGGGATGAAACAAGGAGGAAGTTGGGCAAAGGCAAAAAGTATATCTTCTATAGTTATACTGTAGATGGAAGACCAGGGAAAAAGTGGGCCCTCTTTGGTAGGAAATTGAAGACCTATCTTTCCAGGACATGGAAAAAGTGTCCTTTGGGGAGTACTGAACAGTTTTTTGCCTCAGTCTTCACCACCAAGACTTCCAGCCATACCACCCAGGTTGCTAGCGGCTGAGTCTGGGAGAATGAACAGCCACCCTCTGTGGTAGAAGATCAAGACAGCTAAGCAACCTGAAGGAGTACAAGTCCATGAGATCTGAAGAGATTAATTTCAGGTCCCAGGGGAGCCTACAGATGAAATGGTTAATCCACCATCTATCATATTTGAGAAGTTGTGGAAGTCTGGTAAAGTTCCCACTTGACTGGAAAAGAGGAAATATAACTTCCACTATTAAAAAGGGGGATAAAAGGAAGAACTATAGGCGAAACAGTCCCATTTCTGTACCCAACAAGATCATGGCATTGACCTTTCTGAAAACCTTGCTAAGGCTCATGTAAAATAAGGAGGTGATTGGTTGTTGCATTTTAAGGCTATAAGAGCAGCAAAAAGGATAATGCAACATAGTTCCTTGTGTAATGGGGAAGCAAGAGAGAAAGAAAGCAAGCTTTACTTAAAGAAACACTACACATATATAAAGGATAGCTTGTGCAAAACAGAACAGAAAAGACTCATTGGTCAAAGAAGGCAACACCTCCTCAAAAACATGCTTTAAGCAAAATATCATGTCTCTCATGTACCCTGCAGGTGCATAATCATTGTTATAATTCCTTGACGTTGTAAAGGCCTGAGAAAGACAAGGCCTCAAGGCTACTTTTCCCCTGGTTCCCAGCAGTATCCACCGACAATTGGTGACAATCAGCACAGCTTCACCAGGAGCAAATCTTCTTGCAAAATCTGGTGGCCTCTTAGTTACAGCTTTGGTGGATAAGGAACTGGCATCATCTACTATGCTGGTTTTGCATGGAAGTCACCTAGGAGGAGGGCATGAAGGGCACAGACACTCAGACGCAGGGTTGTTTTTTTTTTCTCTGTGATAACTTCCTCTGTGAGTTTCTGTGACCAATTGGAAAGCTGATTTAATCACTGACAGCCTGGGAAACCAATTAAAAAGTTACTTCGTCTCTATGAATCACATCGATAAAAGAGAAAACTCTCTCTTTTGACTTCCAGCTTTCCCTGATGACCAGGGGAAAGAGAAACCTTTGCTAAGATCCTGGCTTCTCCCCCTCCAGTGTGGCCACAACTCGGCCAGGGCCTTGCCGCCGTCTCGGAAGCAGCCATGGGGAGGAAAAGCCCCCCCAGCTGCCCACACAGCTTGGGGGAAATACAAATGGGTTCTGTTTCAGCCTAGCCTCCTTCCCGCATTCGCTTGCTGGGCTTTGCAATTTCATTCCAGCCTCCCCCATGCAGCCTGCATGGCCTGGAAATCCTGGCACAGCTCCAGCACGGCCTGGCCCAGCTCCTTCACTTTCTGTGTGCAATTTGAACCCTTCCAATGCTCGGATAAGACGGCAGATCTCCTGACCTCCCTTGAATGAGAGGAATAAAGCAGAAAGTATACCAAAGTTAGTGAGGTAAGAGCCAAGTTTCCAGATGGGAAGAGACTGAGGAGACACCGTGAATAGACTGGCTGAAACAACATTTTGTAAACTATGAGGTGGACTGGACTACACTGAAAATTCCTATAAATTGTGGAGAAATGCATGGGGGGGTTGAAGTGTTTGAGAAAAGAATCCTTTGCCCTGAGGAAATGAGGGTCTCTGTTCTGGAGAATGGAAAGATGAACAGAGGCATTTGATGGAAAAAAAGAGATGAAGAGAACTTTTGCCTTTGAACAGCTTGCTCTTAAAAGTAATACCCCATAAGTCTTTGACATAACCCATAACACAGCTCTGGAAAGCCTGTGAAGATGGGAGGAGTTCCACGATTTGCAGATTTTTCCCAGGTGGATGCAAATTGTGAATGTGCAGACACAAGAGAACTTAATTCTTCTCTTGGAAATGAACCCTATGGCCAAAATCAGAA
>WBND01001175.1:141003-152812 GCA_013398595.1 Tychaedon coryphoeus
TTGTTCCCCTCTTTTCTGTCACTAGCAGCAGAGGCACTCCTGCATGTTATCACACAACACCACCTTCTCCATATGGATACCCCTTTACTGAAATAGAAAATACTCTCAGTTTTTACCGCTCCCCTACATTGCCTTGGTTAAGGACATGGACTACTCTGAACATGCCCTTTACTTAGCTCTGGGGTAAGGGAAGGAGAAGTGCATCAAAGTTCCTTTCTCTTTGCCCTCACTACCAGCTTTTCTTTCCCTCTAATCAGATATGCCTCCCAATTTACTATGCTGAATCATGGCACATGATACTAGCAAGGCAGGAAAGCAAGCTTGCTACTGTTCAGAATGCAGCTCTTTTTCCTGATATCAGGTCTGCTTTCATTATGCGATGCTGCAGCTGGTGGTAAATAGGAAATAAATTCTAAGCCTGTGTAAGATAGAGTTGAGACTCCTCTACAGAAAAGACTGCAAGATACCTGAGAAGTTTAGTAGCTTACTCTGCTATTTTTGTGACAGTATAGTAAATATCTTCAAATACTCTTCTCATCCCCCACTGCCATTTGCCTTGCTACCATCAGTATTACTTTTTGCCTGCCTGGGGTGGAGCAAGGCAGGGGAGAAAGTAGGGCAAGGTAGAAGAGCTATGTGAGAGAAGGGAAGGCGATACCCAATACCCATAAAAAATTTGTTTTTAAATCCCTGGCTATCACAGATAGTGGCTGCTGCTAGCATTTAAGATAAGATTAGTTGGTGTTGTGCTATCAGCACCTCCATATTTTCCCTACAGGGACTCCTTCTGACAGGCTGAAGCTGGAGGCATGTCTGAGGATTAACACGAGCTAATGATTATACACTAAAGCTTTGGAACTGTCGGACTAATAGGATTAAGCAATACCAGATGCAGGTCCCCGTTCAGGTTAAAAATGCACTTTTTACATTACAAAGTCAGACAGATCCCTTTGAACATGCAATGAATATGGATGTTTTCAATTATCACAGTCTTCCAGGGCTATACGATATGGTAAATTAATCCCTTTAGAACATCGGAAACAGGACAAAATAGCCTTCTTGAAGCTGAAATCCCTCGTTTTAGATTTTCTTTCATGGGGATAAGCAGTGGTGCACCACACATAATTAATCTTATTACAAACAGAGAGAAAAGAGAAATGTATTTTAAAAAAAAGGGGGGGGGAAGATGGCCAAAAATTGTTTAAATATTTGAGAAACTAAAGGGTGGGGGAGGTGGGAAAACTTCAAAACCAACATTTCTTAATTAATTTCCACAACAGTGAAAAATGCGAAGATATCATTCATCAAATTAGACTATTTTCCTGGTCTTCAGGCATCAGTAAAACAAAATAAATAATAATATTAAATAAAGTCTTCCAGTGAGCATACAATAAAAATATGTTTTTTAGCAAAAGAAAAGGTTTTAGAACACAAGGAGTTCTGCTTTGAAGGGTTCAAACCTGGTGTGTTTGGACAGTAAGGTGTATCAAGTGGCATGAATATGGCTCCTTCGAATTTCACTATAACATTTGCAGTTTCTGTAAAAGAGGGAGGAAAGAGATAAAAACAGTTTCTTTAAGGAAAAAACAGAATGGTATCATATTCAAGATGACTGAGGCCTCAGACTCTTTAAATTTGAGTCTTGAGGGAAAACATGGAAGCAAAATGACTTGGCAGTAAAAAGTAGTTCCAGGGAACCCTTGAAGTACTTGGTGGTTTTGTTTGTTTTAGTGGCTTTTGTTCTAAACAGACCTAGGCTTGAATGAGCATTAGCTCTTCTAGCTTATTTGAAAGAACTTTTTTTTTTTTCCAATCTGCATGAGAAAGACAGAAAAAATAGGTTTTTTGGTAAAATCCAGATTTTGAAATTGGATTTGAAATTTGGCTCTTGCAATTTTTATCATCTTAACACTTGCATGAGACTTGTCCAACTGATGATCAGCAGCATGCAGCATACTTCAAGGCTGAATTTAGACGTTGTGAGCAGGTTAATGCCATTTAACTTACAGGATAATTGGTTCTCATCTCAGAAATCAGTCAACTGTTATGATTTTCATTAAAGATAGAAGTGATGCCAAAGCTCTTTCTCTTTTGCCATATCATATTCATGAAGTGGGTTGGAAATCAATACTCTAGAACATGGCCAGAAACATGCATAAGAATGATTCGTGGTGCCTTTAGGAAAGTAAGAAAATAATAAAGTAGGAGCAGATTGCTTCTGGAAGCAAATATCAGATATGTTGAGAACTAAAAGCAAGCCCAGACACCAGCTGGAATTTAGAAAGATAATAAATGCTTTAAATTCAAAGAACATGTTATGTAAATTCGTTTCCAAATTTTAATGTGCTTTATTTCTTACAAAAAACTCCACCAACAAACAATCAAAAACCAACCAAAGTTAATTTTTACTCCACTTTATTTTCATTTCACTTAGTAGTTTACAAAAACAGATAATTCAATGCATACAGCTCGTCATAAGAAAACATGCACTATGAAAACCTCAAACAAAAAGTGATGCTGAGAAAACTGAAAGATTTCTCCCACATTTAGCTGACACTGCAGCATACTGCTTAACAGTTTGAGAACTTACAATGTCAGAACATATTTGCTAAGGGGTAGAACCTAGCTGAGGATGAGAATTTGATGGTCTATTTTTTAATAGTTCCCTCTGCCTGTAGTCAAAAGCAGGCCATTTCTCCATATGTACTCAGGAACACATTCATATTTTAAACAAATGTATAAGACCACCACTTTTATTTTCAAGTACTTCTCAAACCAACTGATTTTCCTTGTTCTAACCTAAACATAATCCTCATCGTCACAGGAGGAAAGATGAGAGGAAGGAACTCTTTAAGTACAAAAAAACATCAGAACATGAGCATCAGCATATTAATCATCATAACTGCATGAAGCAATTCCCATGTTTCTCTCTCTATAATGATATATTATTATGTAAATACAGGATGACATGATGACAAGAACTTATTTTGGAGTTTTGCAAATATTCCCCATATCCCAGCATTTTCTTCATTTGAAACAGTGAAAAACAAAATTTATGTTCTCCATTCTGCAATTAGAATTTGAGAAAAACGTGGAAAACTGTTAAGGACACAGATTGTATCCATCCACTGCCATTAAAACAGAAAAGTGTATTGCAGCCAGACCCTTTCATTAAAAGTTTCTCCATCTCTCTAAGCGTGCAGAGGTGAGTGCTCTTCTGCAGCACTTATTGGCAATGAAATGGCAGTTTGGAATATGGATTTGAAACACTCTTGTCTTCCTAAAAGACAGCAGTTCAGTGGAAGGCTCTGGTCTTCTTCATCAGCTTCCTAAATGCATTTGGGGTCAGCTTAGTGTCAGTTATGATTCATCTTGTAAAGCTTTATCAGTTTACACTTGGAACAACAAAACTGTGCACCTGATCACAGTGACACACTAAGCTTAGTGGCACCTTTCAGTCAGGTCTTTGTAAAAGAGGTGAACAAATTAAAAGTTTTGCCCTATCCTCTTCTTTTTTCAGTTTGAAGTTCTTCTGGTCACTATCAGAAATTATTTCTGCATTTTGTTTGCACTGCAGTTCTAGGACATTTTTCAATGCCATTTGTGGGGCCTTAATCTTTTAACAGGAAATTTGCCTTTAATGACATAACTAAGCACAGAGGTATATTTCATCTTCTTAACAGCTCAATTAAAGTTGAGGTTTTTTTTTCTTTTTTTTTTTTTTGTTCTTTATTTCTTTTGTGAAAGCACTTGTTCAAAGAAGAAGTAATAAAGCAAAACAACAGCACTGAAAGGTATACAGTATGTGGGAGAGATGAAACAAAGCTTACAGCTACATTAGACAAAAATATAATCTGCATAAGGATTTCCAAAAAAAGCCCTTTTGATAAAATGAGTCCATCACATAAGTGACTACCTTCAGTAAACTACTACTGAAAATCAGGGTAATGTAATAATCTTTAATGTAATCACTTATTACTTACATGTTTCATTTCAGTTTCTCAGCCTGTTCTGATGTTTTCCCTTGTTTAAATTTCATCTTTGTTTAGCCAGAGCATTTCCCTTATGGTTTGTTTTTCCTGTACCTATATCTGTACCTGTTAAACACTTTGGGTCTATTTTGGGGAAGTTTATAATTAATCAATTAATAATTGTATCAACTTCAAAAATAGCCACACTACGGAAATTGCGTATTTAAAAGGAAAGGATTAGGCAAGCTTAATATTATCCTCACACCATAATTCCACAGGAAATTCAACATCACTGCAATTCCACAGGAAATGTAGAAAATAACGGAAAATGTATTTCTATGTAAAAAGTACTAATAGCCAAGGTGCAGTCGTAATTTTGAACGAGCAATTCATATTATAGGTAGACAAAGCTCTCAGAGCAATCAGATCTAGTGCGAAAATCTATTTCATGCACAATATTATGAAAATAAACCCCAATTTCTTTAAGTTATGCTGATCTTCATAGTGGTATGTGTGTGATTCAGTTGGGAAACTTCCTGCTCCTCTTCTTTACAGTCATCATGTATCCAAGACAGTTCAGCTTTAGTTCAGGTTGTCTTTTCATTAAAATATTTTGCAATAAGCTGGTTTTAAATTATGAGAAAAAAAGCAGTGAAAATAGTGCTTCTGAGACAGAAACACAAACTGTAAGGAAATCAAAATTAGAAGTCCAAATTTGAACTCTCGACTTTAGATATGCAGCACTTCTTTTCCTTTAGCTTAATGGGCTACCAACCCTCTACAATGACTTTAAAATATAAAGGTATTATTTTGCCCCACCAGAGGGAGCCCATAATATTTCATGAATGAAAAAGGAACACAATGACAAATGCATAGAGAAAAAAATTAAGTTTACAGGTACAAAATATAAATATATATGTGTGTATATTTACACATTTGCTATGCATTGCATAGTTTGCCTGAGATCCTAATGCTAAAGCCAGATCGTCAGGAATAAGAGCTTGACAGGAAGTGCATTTCCATGAAACAACACCAGGGACAGATGTGAACAATTAATCTCCAGATTCATAGAATCATATTCTCAGTTGGAAGTGATCAAGGGAACCAGGCACAAGGGTCCCAGAAGCTCAGCTCCAGGACCTGCACAGAAACACCCCAAGAAACACACCATGTGCCTTTGTCTTTAGAGGAAGACTAGAGAGCCGTGTTATGTTGAACATAGACCAATTTGACTTCTATTTAATATCTATGTAGACTATGAATAAAATATTGTATGTATTAGAAGTTACTGAAAGAAAAGAGGAGCTGACTTTGACTTTGACCTTTCCATAAAGGTTTTAGGGTCTTAGCTAAATTCCAGATTAGTTTGTTTTCTGAAAAGGTGCTACATTAATCGTGTATCTGTCACTCTCTTTTTCCTTCACATGAAAGACAGTCTGTCAATCTACTATAATAAAGGAGGAAAAGTAGAACTGAGACTTGTATGTGCATGGGCAGTATCTAGTGGAGATGTGCCCTCCTTACAGGCGACGTGAAGCAAGAGTTTCTGTTATTTCTTACCACCCCTGTAATGTGGCAACCAAAGGCATGAGTCAGGGGCACAGCAAAGAAATGCTGATTGTGACACAGTAACAAATACTGACTGAGATGCCTTATTCTCCTCAGTTGCTCCTAGCAATGTCACTGTCATAATCTATCCTTCCTCCCAAAATATTTTCTTGTCTTTGTCTGTGTCTCAATATTTTCCTTACCAAAATTTTCGTATGCAGAGAAGGCCAAGCAGAATTTACTCTTATAAACTGGGACTAGTTTTGGATTTCTACTTTTAGACATGTAGAGTAAAAACTCTGCAATTAGTGTGACTTAACTGTTTCCAAGTACAACATTAGGGATTATTTTTATTTTTAAGTAGTAAGAAAGTGATGTAAAAATGTTCTAGGCCTTTGGTGATTCCTCAAACAGAAATTCCAATAGTTTCAAATGCCCAGCAATTGTTTATGAACAGACCATCAGTACTTTGTAAAACCGACTCTACTGAATTTTCTAAAAAAGATAGATCAGACATTGTATTAAGTAAAATTCCTTATCCCTGTGAAACACAGTCTTCTACTTTTCAAATGATGAGGTGTTACTATCAAATAAACATGCAGAAGATGTATTCTACAACATTTCATCTAATATTTAAGTAATCCTTCTTATTTAAAAATAATTCTCATTATCACAAATATCTGTTTTGTTATGCTTCTCGTGATGTCAGCATCACTTCCAGGGAAGCAGGCTTGTTTCTCAACTTGTAAAACCTTCAAATCCAAACTCACTTACAAAGTCTCCCTGTAGTTGTACTCAGCTCCAACTTGTTTATCATTCAATAATTCATTTAATTTAGTAAGGCTTTGGTTAAAGCATCATGTGTCCTCTTCTTGGGCCTTAAATAATTGCCCATGGTTACTATTTCTAAATTAACATCTCCAGCCCTTCATATAGTAAAAGGCGGTCAAGATGTGCTATATCCAAAAAAGATTAATGATTAAAAGGCATAAATAATGACAAATGTTTAGATAGTAGAAAATAAACAGATACTTCTCTGCTCTCTGTCAGACTAGTGGCTCAGGCACCAAAATTAAGAATGGAAGCTTGACATCTTGAGGGTAGGCAGCAAAAACTGTCTTACATGCTGCAGTGCTGAGCATCACAAAATTTCCTGTGAGGTGGATTGCTCCCAGACTGGACCTAATCTAATTGACTCACACCTAGACATTCCAGTTTGGTAGCTTAAAACAGGATTCATAATAGCCAGCACACTGACCTTATTACAGAGATCTTTGCTTATCATGGCAATAGGACATGCCTGGAGAGTACTCACACAGAGGCCTGATAGGAGTCATGCAGAGAAATAGCTATTTCTCAGTAATGTTTTGATTTAGGTTGTTCAGTCTGTCAACAGAGAAGCAGCTCTGGGTATCTAGAAAATTTATTTTTCTGCACATTTTTTTAGGTATCTGGGTTATTTCTACAGAGAAAGGAAGTTTTTGAAATAATCGTGTGCATCTGAAAGAGCACATGCAAGACCATAATTTGCCCATAAGCTTTAAGTTCTGTTGAAGTACAGGTCTAAATATTTACTTTTATGTTGTTGAGTTTTTTCTTCCTTTCAGGCAGGAGGGAGTTTGACCTACAGACTAAAGAAAGACTGATTTTGATTTTAGCAACTTGCTTTAACAATGCAAGTCCTTGCTTCCCCCGGAGTCCTGAAAAGTCTTACTTAGACCAAAAAAAACATTTTACCTGCAGTTTTGTTCCTGAGAAATCTTGTATACTACTTATTCTCCTTTTCTGAAATTTAATTTATTCTTTGTGCATATGTTTAGTGTCAATATCCCAGAGAGATTACCTCCCTTTTTAGGGCCACATTATGAAGAATTCTTCAAACCTCTGCAGGGGAAATACTCATGGAACACCAACATTTATGCCTAGGGAACATTCTTTGAAATTCTGCTTATTTTCACATCAGCTACCAACAAAAGCCTAGTCCACAACAGGAGCAGAGTGCTTTCCTAAAGATCCTAGATAGGGAGCAGGACAAAGATTCCCTGCTCTTGAGTAAGACCCTTAATCGGGAGGGAGGTCTGAAAGGATCAAGACAGCTTGTACGTATGAAACACTTTATAAACTGTAGTAAGTATTGCAGCCCATTTCTGGAAGTATTGTGCAAGTGGAATAGTGATCTTGGCAAGCTGATGTTTTCATCTGAAGAGCCTTTTTTCTTGACACTGTCATTTGTTATCAAAGGAAGAGAAACTACACGATAATTCTTTTGTTTAGTTGGGGGTTTTTGCATGCAAAGGGAAAAAATCACAATGGTTGTATTGCCAGAATAAGATGCCAAGATGTGACCCTGTGGATATTTCATGTCTTTTCCTAAAGCTTTACTGTTTCATCTTTGCTCAGGTACTTCACATCACACACAATAGCAGCACTTTGTGGCTTTAGAAGTTGTAAATATTTTATATGTTGCAGAGAGATATATTTGCTGTAGGTAGTGGGGCACAACATTAAGAAGATGGTGAAGTAGCAGCTTTGCAAAAACTCCAGGCAGCTTCATAAGCAGCAGAACCATCTCTTTAGATCACGTCAGCTGAAACTACAATTTGGGAGCAAAAAGCAAAACGTATCTTGAATTACATTATTCTATCCCTGGACAGTGAGCCTTTTTCTAGTCCTGAGTATTTTCCTTTTTTGCAGCAGCAGCAGGAATAGGCAGAGATAATTCAAGCACTCCTTGAACCCTTGCAAAAGTGGAAAAGGGTGTCTGGTTTATATATTGCATTTGCAATTCCAGAAAACTCCTATCGAGTCTTTCCATAAAAGCTTTTAAGAAGCCAAGCTTTTGGACCACAAAAGGGATGGTCCTCCAAAGAATATATGACTACTTAAATTCTATAAAAAAAAGAGTTATAAAGATTCAACATTCAGTATGGAGGATGACTACCATGGAATTTCATCGCAGAGATTTTTCCTTGGACCTGTGTTGGTAAATGATTAGGAAATAACAATTTGAAAAATGAATTGATAATGATGTACAGCATTTGATGGGAGGAAATGTAAAATTACTAAGGTTTGCGTAAGAATTTCATAATGGAAAGTGGCAGGGGAAACCGGTTTAAATTAATAGGTCCTGAATAAAAAATAAGGAACAAAGAGAAAATGTGTGGTCTAAATTAAAATTTAGTGGAAGTAAAATGGATTTCAGAGCTAACCTAGACAACTATCTCAGAAATAAAATTGAAAAAAAACCAGAATGCAAATAACTGCTAGCCTAAAAATAGCAATTAAAACAAATATATATAAAAGCCTGTATCAGTAGTTTAAGTTGTGTCACACATCTTAAAAGATATGAAATAGAACTCTAATATGCAGGAAGACAAGAAGAGTGGTCAGGTGTATGGAATGTTTTCTGTAAAAAGAGTAAGGAAAGAGTCTTTTCACTCTCAGAAAAAGATGGCCAAGAATTTGAGAGCTATCTATGAAATGATTAATATCTTGAAAAAAATGGATAAGTATGGTGGTTCACTATTTCAGGTAGAGACAAAGGAGCCAAATATAATTAGCAACCAGAATTTAAAGTAAAAAGAAGTATTTTTTAAATTACCTTTTGGCATACGTTGAAAAAATTATATTAATAGGAGTGAGGGAAAAAAACAGTTACAAGAAACAGCCCTGAAAACAAGATAAATTAAAACATTGAAGAAGAAGGATTAAGAGGTGTTGAGGGTGTGGGAGCAGAGATTCCAGTGTAGCCTGTGTGAAAGACGGTGGAGAATATTTTTCCCTGCAGCACATTAAGGATCTCATGACAGAGCAGGGAACAAAGTGAATGGCAGACGTGAACTCTTACGAACTGACTGCAACACTCCATTACCCATCCCACTGCTAGGGTTATGGAGTCAAAAAGGAAAGGAGTTAGGAATAAATAGGATGAAGCTGAGATTGGAAATAAGGGTAAGAAAGGAGTTTCAGTGTTTGTCTTTGTTTTTCACTATTTATCTCTACTTAAATTTGTAATAAATTAAAATGCTTTTCCCTAAGTTGAGGCTGTTTTACCCATGATAGTACCTGCTAAGTAATCTGCCTGTCTTTTTCCTGTCCTAGATTACAATGTAAAGATATGCCCAAAGGTATGTATTCTATCATCATGTGCTGAAACTAGGTGGGGCAGTGATTCTTATCTCTGTGGGAGATAGCCTCTGCTAATGGCCCATCTCTTAAAACCAGATGGGGCAATGTTCTTTATTGTTCCCATGACCCACCCTTCCTCCAGGAACATATCTTCTGTTAATGGACCATTGGGTCCCGCTGCATGACTGCTAAAATTATACCATCCCGTTGGGAGATGCTCCACTCAGGGGCAGGAGCTAAGCCTTTCCCACCTAGATAAAAACTGAGATTTGGAACACCAAATCTGCCCTTACCCACTGTTTCTAGAGGATAAGAGCTACCAGGATCACTGCTTTGAGAAGAACACTTTATCCAGACTGCTATCACCACACGAACTAGCGGGGTGTCAGATTGTATTCTGACTCTATCAGTGGTTTGGGGTTTGTTTTGTTTTGTTTTGTTTTTAACTATTGCATCTATTTTATTTTTTTCTCTTTTTTCCTATTAAATTGTACTTCTGACTTGGAGTCTCTCACTGGTTTTGATTTCAAAACCATTACATATCCTGTTTGGGGTTATTTCCTTCTCCTCCTCCACCTGGTAGAGGAGGGATATACAGTGAGAGAGTAGCTGGATTGGTGCCCTTTGGCTGGCCAAAATCAACCAAGAAAAAGGATCTGCAAAAGATCTACTATAAAACACAGACTACATGCAATATTCAGCTCAAAATGTGTCCGCAGATTGCAGATTTCCAGCAAGCAGAAAAGTTAGAACAACAAGTGTTCTGAAGATTCAGAGTAATCTATGTTTCTCTGGTTCCTTTCCTTCATCTGTAAGTGGTAAGTTTTTGTCCTATCAGTGAGGAATGGAGAAATGGGCTAATTGAATCTCAGGTGTGAGAAAATTATTAGGCAAAGACCTTATACCTCAGCCTCACATCTGAAATGTAAAATTGACCTTCCTCTTTTATGCAATACAGTCAAATATCTGTCAGAATTGCTGAAATTTGATGGGAGGTTCAAAAACATCGTCAAATAGAATAATAGATATATTTGAATGTTTGGAGTATGTTTGGATGTAACTGTCTGTGTTGGACACTTCAGTGATAGAAGGTGAAAGTCACAACAACAAGCTGATGAAGAAGTATATTATGTCCTAACATAAATCTTTCTAAAGAAGCAATACCCTGACTCAGGGCTGGGTTTTTAAAGTATTTTCCCTCACATACCCATTTTTCTGCATAGCATAGCCTGATAAGGCATTACACAAGGCAGCACAATATTGCCATAGACAGTTTGGCCACAGACATAACACAGATCTGAGATTCCAATGAGGGCAGCCAGGGGACTTGCAAGCAAATTGTCAAGGTGAGAGTATAGAAATTGTCTCCCCACTCTTAGTAAAATGTGTAAGAATTAAGTCACCCTACATTCACATGTAATTCTTCCATAACTCAACCTCAAGTACTTCCAAAGAAAGGAGAAAATAAATCAGTAAGGAAATAATTTCAATGTCAAGCATTAAAAGGATAATTATAAACAATAGAAAGGACTTTTTAAATTATGAAAAATACCATGACAGTATGCTATTAAATAATATATAATGGAAAACAAGGTGAGTCACATAATCATACTCCTTTTGACACATAACAATCTTCATCAGTGATCTTCATCCTGCCCCCGTGTCAAGCCTGTATAAAGGGGGCTGGCTCCCTGAAATGTATGAACATGTGTCTAATCTTCTACATTGAAAATGGTTATGCACTCACAAGAATCGCATCTTTTGAAACCACTCAACTTACTGTAGAACAGCTACTTGTTAAGATTTAAAATATTCATTGAATATCTCTTAATTAAAAAAAAAAAAGACAGCATACAAGATTGAAGACATCATTTAGATAGACATTATTTAGGATATAACCTAAAATCCCTTCAGAGTTTGCCAAATGTAAGATGAGAGAACTGATGCTCAGCACTGTAGTGTTCTGATTAGCTGAAATCTTCCTTGGGAAACAAAGACAGAATATAACCAATTGGGCTGAAGCCAAAATATTAACTTTAGGTTTAGGGATAATTTTTTGCTGTTTGTTTGTCTGCTTGATTTTATTATTGTTACATTTTTGTAACAATAATATTATTCTATCTTTGCGTTATACAAATTCCATAAAACCTCCAAAGAACTTT
>WBND01001175.1:165295-175483 GCA_013398595.1 Tychaedon coryphoeus
TCCACAGACAATTCTTTTACTCAAAGGTACATATTGCACTTATGCTGAAATACATGCCACACAAAATAAGATTTTTTTGGAGTGATGTTCTTTTAATTACATTTATTGGAGGAGTATTCAGTAATTTATGATATTACAAGAACTTGTTTCACGCTTTCCTAATTGGATAATTACACATGCTACAGCTATGGAATAAAATGGGAAATTTTGCCACAAATTAGTATTACCTTTAAGAAAGCATGATTCTTATTTTTGGTATTAGTAATTAATTTGTCTTTCACAATTTCACATTAGAACATATACATACAAAGCCAATGTAAGCAAACCTGTCAAGGAAATTTGACAAAAATTGCTATAATTTCACTGCCCTGAATTAGCTACATAATCTTTAGCATCACTTGCAGACCCATCCTTTTTCAAAATGTGAAACTGAAATATTTGCACATTTCACTTTATGGTCTTGCATTCTAAGATGATAAAGACTTTCCTTCTTTTTATTACATGATGGCTATCCACACCTAATGTTAATTTTGACTTGTGCATTTACAAGTATGCAATTGCTGTGTCAGCATTTGATTATAGCTATGGTCAACAAAAAACCATTTTAAAAAATATTTGCCTCGCCTCATAACTTCATGACTGTTTTACTCAACTGTGTATCCTGTTATCTCCAAAAACCACCTTCTCTCCAGTTTCTTTGACCCTGTAGCATTTAAAGCACAAGCAAAAGGGCGCAAAACGTCCTGATACTCTTACTTCTCCAAATTAGATCAGTGGATATATACTGTTACTATGATAAATTTTCTGCTTTATTTCAAAGTATATGCAATATTCAAAGACATGTAATTTGAAATAAGCAGTTCTTGAAAATTGTGATTCATAAAACAGAACAATACAATAGGCTGGATTTTGATAAGTCATTTATGCCAACTTATTCCAAATGACCTTTGTAACTCAATCCCTCTACCACTCATGTATTATGAAGCTTTTGTAAATAAGATATTTTTTATGACACTGGTATATATGGACTCAAATGGAAACATTAGATGTAAATAAAAAGGACAGACACAAATTTCAACACTTCCATTGACCATTAATTTCTTTGATCTTAACTTTTTTGCAAGGGAAATTTACAAATTTCAGAAAACAGTTTTACATCCTACCCATTAACTCAAGATTTTAAAATTGAAACCTATCAACAAGTATATGCTAAGATGTGTATTTACAGCAATGATCTCACGTGAGTGTGAATTTACCATGACTATGTGTGTCATGTTAGCATATATCTTTAATTCATACGTCTTTAAAGCAATGATTACTTTTCATTATAAATCAAAATTCAATAAAATGTGTCAGAAATAAGCAGATAGCTATCCCTTAAAACAGGTCTTTAATTGATTCTGCTTTGATTTTTGACAGAAAATAAAAAGAAAAATAAAGAAAAAACCTCTCCAGAAGTCATATAACTGTAAGTGGCAAAAGTGTTTTGCTCTATTAAGTCAGGTTTAGTTTCATTTAAAGTGTTTCCCTATATGAAGCCATGTATTTAGTCATATAACTAGAAGGAAAAGTTTGAAAGGCATCCATCTACAATTTCTTTGGAATTTTTTAAGGAAGAAGACATGGATATATTTAATAATTTAAAAAAAATCACAAAAGGTGGAGAAGAAAATAACAAAGATCATGGAAAATAGTTCTTTGGGGATTTGATTCAATTCCTTCTTTGTAAGAGTTACTCTTTTTGAGTGAGTACAGGAAAGGAAAAGTATCCTGTTTTCTCTGGAGAATTTCAGACTGGTTTTGCAGCAGGAAGAAGCTACTGTCTTAATTTTGTTTGGCAGGTGAAATGTTGTTTGCTGTATCTGGAAAGAAAATTAATTTCTTCTAGGACTTAAAAGAAAAAAAAGAAAAAAGGTAAAAATGTAATAGATTGCATTAAATTAATACTTAAGATAATTCTGCTTCAAAAATAGCTTGTCCCCAAACATTTTTGCCAAATAATGACAATTAAAAACTGTGAGAAAAGATTATTTTCCAGTGCAACTCTTCAACAAAATAATTATAAAGATATAAAGAATGTGAAATTTCTGGAGTCTTCTTAGACTTAAGAAATTACATGTCATATTGAGCAAGGCATATGTATTACATTCTTAAAAAAATACAGAGGTATTCAGAACAATTTCTAGATTGCTATAATAGAAAGCTAGGAAAAAAACAATTTCACTGCTGTATATCCAATTTTATTTGGTAATTATGAGAAAATAATTTTAGTGGGAGGAAGTCCAAATGGCTCTATAATTAATTTAGTCACTGTGTCTTTACTTAAATCATGCAGATATGCCCAATTAATAACGTGGGTTTAGCATAGTAGTTAGTTCATTCCTCTACAGTCAGAGGCACATTCTTGTGATCACACTTTGGTTTTGATTAAAAGAAAATCATATCTGAAAAATCAAAAACTAAACCAGCTTTGCTTCTAACCTCCTCAAATTTGATGCTTCTTTATTCAACCAAGAGAAAACAAGTGATCAGTATTGATCAATCACCGAAGTTGAAACATATTTTGAGAACACTGCCTGAGAAGTGAACTTACTGGCACTTATTTGCTGTCCATCATGGAAATTTGATGCATATTATTGTTTTGGCTTTGTAGCTACCACTAAATACCTGGGCAGCTCACTGTGTATGAAAAAAAGACAGATTAGCTTCAAAAGGGTAAAGTTCCCTGATATTTGAGGTGGTCTGAGGAATTGTAAGAGATGTCTTAGTAAGAGAAAAGATGGAATAGCAATGATTATGCAGACCTCCTGTACAGAAGCAGTCCTATGGAAAACAGATTTTGGTTCAGAGAGAAAGAAAACCAAGTTAGTTCAAATTGCTGGATGCAATTTTTTACAGGACAAAATATACAGGGGTGTTAACTTTCAGTGCAGCTTATGCCAGTCATATCTTATTCTTTATTTGCTGTGATCTCATAACCAACTCCTAATTTATCGTCAAGTTCTCTGATTTGTAAGGCTAAGTAGAAGTAGCTAGCTGGGACTACTATGAAGTGATCACTTGATATTATGTGCATGAGGAACAGTCAGTTCCTAAGGAACAGAAGGACAAAATGGTTGTTGTTTTTATGTGATTAAGAAAGAACTTTTGCTAAATGCACTGATCTAGGTTGTGATATTATAGGTAAAAGAAAAACAGGTATTTTTAAATGCTTATTTAATTAAACTCTTTAATTTTTCAAGAGTGAGACCCTCTGAAAAACCACTGATGAATGCTGGCAATAGACAGAATGGGAAAAGAAACAACTAAACAACTTTAATCAAGCCTTAGATCAGTTTGAAACTGCATCATGCTAAAGACCTTCCTTTAAAATTTTATCATTGTTTAAATAGGCAAATAATATTATATCATAAACACATACAGTGCATATAATTAACAATGTATGAGAGCCTGCTTACCAAGATTTTCCCATCTCTCATAACTTTCTTTATGAGGCTTTTTATTGAAATATTGGACAAGCCAAATAATTTCAGCACAATATTTACAAACGTTTTTCCTGCAATCATAGTCTTGAGATTTCTTTTAAAAATATGCCGGAACAGACATTTCTGTCTCATAAATTTTCACAAAGATCCGCCCTTAAAAATCCTTCTGTAATTTTCCATAATCTAGTTGAAAGTTTTCAATATTCATGCATGGCATCCCACAACCCACCAAGAAGTCCACCAGAGGTTGTAAAGAGTAACTTAATGGATGTAAAGAGTAAGTTGATTTGGAGGTCCACACTTCCCATATACCCAGCCAGACTCACTAGATTTCCAAGAACCACCAGGCAAATTCAACATTACCATCTGCCTTCCTGGTCCATTGTACTTGGAAGCCTCTCAACAGCTACTGTTAAATTAGTGTATCATCTATCAGCTATTTGTTCAGTCAAAAAAGTGGATCTACATTCTAGAGATTGAAGGAAGTAAATAAATTTATTTACCTGAGCAGATTTATTAGTTTATGTTGTGTGAATAAATGCTGCACCCATTTCCTGTGGATCCACCTTTCTTCATTAAATGTTTTTATACTTGTATGTCTCTTCTTATTTCCTAAGCCAAATTATTCCTGTGATGTACTGCCTTGCAGAGGAAGAAAATTAGCAGTAATCATTTAAAAAAGTAAATATTTCAATGGAGCAATTAATGATAGAAAAACTGATTTTTTTTCATATTGACTACATACAGATGCAAGAAAACTCTTCCAGTTTATACCAGCTCAAAGATTGCCTGCAACTGATGTTTAAAAATACCATTGTCTCCATAGTTGTCTTGATTTTACTACGAAGACTGACAACAGAAATATTCATGTGGCTTCAACAGAATTTATCTTGGAAGAAAAACCGTGCATTCTAATTGTTTTCACACAATTCACTAAAATGTATGAAAATCTAGAGCAATGAGTATATGAAGATCATAGTCCAAGCTTAGAGATAAGGCTAAAAACTCTTCTTTAATAATAAATTATTCTCAGAAAATATAATTTATGACAATGACTTTTGACTTAACCTCTATTAATCTATTTGATGCATTCACTTATTTTTTAATGAGAAGTTCAAAATAATGTAATATATGGTAGCATATATGAAAACACATGAGAAGGCAGAAAATTCAAGCCTTTATTTTGTTTTACCTTTCTAGACTAAACTCTGATCTGTGAAAAACTGAAGCAAGTGTGGTTAAATTATGGAACCACAGCACTCACAGTCTACTGAGACATGCTTAAAAACTGGGGGAAGTCTAAATTCAGACAGTGTACATTCACCTAGCTGATTACGAATCAATTAGAACAACTCCGAAGCTGATACATGAGGTAATACATTTCAAAGAATAAAAAGAGGAGGAAGGGCAATGGAGACAAAACTATGTGGTCCTTCCCCTTCTGACTAGACCACATGGAGGTAGAAATAAGCAGCAAGGACACTTTTGTCAAGAGATAAATGCTTCTGCATTTTCAGGCCTGAACAAAACTTCAATTTCAGATACTATATGCCATTTTTGTGAGTGACTAGAGAAAAATTATATGCTTATATGGATTTCTATCTGTCTCTATTCTGTCATTGATATGTCTGTGTATGGAGAAGAGATGTGTGCCCATCTCTGAAGGTAGAGTTCTTTAATTGCTTCCCAGAAACATTTTCTATATGTCAGGTTGGTATGAAATTAGTTAATAAATTAGTAGCTGAAGATGTCTTTCTTAATCCAGTACCTTTGATTTTATTCTAGACTTTTTGTTTTATATAGTAAAACATAAAATTTCAAAGAAAATAGGATCAATGATGGAAAGTGGCAAACCAGAGCTGTTCTAAGGGCCTGAAAGAATTTTCACTTCGTTTGGGGAAGATGTCATGTGCTTGTGTGAGTCCTACAGACACACATACTTCACCTATTCGAATCAGCACACTGGATTGACTAAAATATTGGCTGAGATTTAACTTGCTAGTCAGTTTAGGATTCCAAAGCCCCATAATGATCCTTAACAAAAATGTGTGCAAAATATTTTCAGCTTCACAGCGTGATGAGTGAACTTCAAGGTGCTTATTTAATGCTTTTAATGTTTTGATATATTTATTTGATTATTAATTGTGGCTTTTCATTCTGTAGATTTATCATATATGTGTTTTATGTCTACTCACTCTTTAATAGATTCCTGGAAAACACATGCATTTTCTTACTCCACTGAACTGCAAGCTCTGAAAGCACAAGTTCACTCAGGTATTTGTATTCTTTTAGGCCCTGTTTCCAAATCAATTCTGACATGAAAGTGTAACTAATTCAAGGAGAACTCAGGGGAAAGTGCTGCCAAATGAACTGGAAAGTCATCATCACATTTCCTTCCTTAACAAGTAGAAAGAGCTGTTAAATTTTTCAAACAGCCATACCAGCACCAGGCAACCTGAGATGACTCGTCATGCTAGAGAAAGACATGTGAGATGAGATTTACTCTTGGAGACCTTAAGTCTACTCTTACAGTACTGCAATGAATCTTTTCACAGCTCTGACTGCTGAACTTGACATAATCTTGTGAAAAAGCACTAGGTCAGATTTGCTTTGAGGTTTAGTTATCTCTGCAGACCACTGGGCTCTCACGAGGAAGGTGGGGAAAATAGATGGGCTCATTCAGTATCCTCATGTCAGAGTACCAGCTGACTTTGATGTCACAAATCTTTAGAAACGCTTAAAAATTCTTATGTCACTTAAGACAGTCGCAGTAGTTCTCAACCCTGCACTTCTCTTCCTAAAGCTACTGCTGCCCAGCTGTTTGTGTTGTGGAGGAAAGCAGTTATGCTGAATCCCACCAGCAGCTGCTGCCTGTGTGACAAATACCAGACTGGGGTATTGAAAGCCTTTGACACTCTTGCAGGGCCAGCCCAGCACCGCCCCCCGCCCCGTGTCTGGACAGTACTGCTGGGGAGAGCTCTTTGATTTTAAAACCCATCATCAAATGCTGCCTCTGGCACATTCTGATTCTGAGCAATTGGATTACTGAACAAGACCCAGCTACAGCCTTTACTGCCATGCCATTTATTTAAAAAAAATTAACTTGACATAGGAGGCTATGAGATAACTTTACAGAATCTCATGTCCTTGGAAGTTATTTCTTCCTTCCCTCTCTCCTGTTATTCATAAAGTCAACAACACAAACACATAGACACAAAAATCAAACTTCCAAAAATCAAGAAAATATAAAATTTAAACAAGTCAGACTCTCTCTGTCAAAGATAAAAGGAACAGCAGAATTTTGGAGCACTGCAGTAAGTTCTGGTGCCGAGGTAAGGGACCTGAATGTGACCAAAGGTTGCATTAAGAATGGCTGGCAATAAACGCAGGTAGAAAAACCTTTTTCTTTTCCCCTTTGTCAGCTGTGCCCAGCTCAAGTTTGGCTGGTCCTCAGCTGCACTGGGAAGGAAGGTAATGTTGCAAGGTTGGAATGGAATATTCTCTGAAGCAGCAGTCACCTCTGCTAAGCTAAGTGCAGCAATATCCTCACTGAAGGCAAGTCCGAGACAGGAGATGTGAAGCATCTCTGGTCACAGTGGCCATTTGTCTTAAGTTTGCTTTTTTAATGTTTATTTGTCCATTTTGAAAGCTGCTGGAAAACTTGTCCAAGGTAAGTATATGAAGAAATGCTCATGTGCAACCCGCTGTCACTCAACTCGAAATGATGTGGCAAATGAGATTGTCTATGTCTTGTTTATCTAAAACCATTAAGAGAAATCAAAATCTGCCACAATTATTAACAGTGCCTACAACTTTCGTCTTTTCAGATGATCTGCAGGAAACATCTAGTCAAATGAAAATCTGAATATGTCATATAAAATGGGAAAGCAAGAAATAAAATCATAAATAAAAGAAGTAAGATAATGTAATTTTGTGTTTTAACATGTCTGGGAACAAATGTTGAAGTAATAAGGTAGAGCCTATTTTCAGGATGCCCTTCAGAGAATAGAAGAAAAGACATTCAGGATGTCTTTTAATTTTATTTAAGTAAGGTTGTGGAATATATGGGAAATGCTGCTTGATTTTTAAAATTTAAACTACCTTTCCCTTGAAACTTGAAAGTAAAATGTTTCACTTGAAAGTAAAAAGTTTCTGAGGAAGCTTTCATGTTGGAAAAATATTGAAGGATTTGGAAGGGGCATTTCTGAACTGGAAAATTCCTATGGACCAAAGAATTTAGATTAATAATGCTAAGTATTTACAGACTGAAAGAAGTACCTATGAATTTTCATCTTTCTAGATCTAGACATATCTTTAAAAAGTTATCTGTCTTCTACTCATTGTGAAAGCATAAGTTTGTTGATTTTCTTATGTGGTTTTCCAAACTTACACCTATTTAAAAATAAGCACTTAAACATCCTAACATTAGGATGTTTCTTTCCTTAAAGTAGATCTCTAACAGCTCATTAACATCAATCAAGATAAAATAATCAAATATTTTAATAAAATGGCTGGATTGTTTTTAATTTTTATTTTTCAATACATTATTTCTGCTAGCTTTCATGGTTGCATATCATGACATCAAGCTATGATATGATTAAATGAGGAAGGTTTCCCAAAAAATGTTATAGTGCTCTTACATACTCAGCTATAACATTTGAGGAAGATTGTGATATAAATCTATTGATAACAGCGACGCTCAGTTTATTCTGTAAATATTCTAATTGTTGCCCAAAAAAAGATAATAAACAACTTTTGTCAATTTCTAGATCTATTTAATGTATTTTAATGTTCAGAATTATTCTTTAGAGATTTAATGTATTTTATTGTTCATGCATCACATACAGAATCACCATCTGCACATCTCCATCTGAATTCTCCCGGACAAACTGGCAGTGCATGGCGTGGACAGGTGCACTGTTTGCTGTGTTACAGACTGGCTGGATGCTCAGGCTCAGGAGTGCTGATGAATGGGGTAACATCCAACTGGTGGCCAGTCTTGGTGGCCTTCTCCAAGGCTCTGAGTCAGAGCCAGCTCTGTTCAATGGCCTAGATGAGTGAATCACAAGTGCATCACCAGTTGGTTTGCAGGAGATACTAACTTGGGTGTGTGTGCTGATCTCTTGGAGATTAGGAGGGCTCTAGAGATGGGTCTGGACAGGCTGGATCAATGGTCCAAGCCCATCTGTGTGAGGTTCAAGTAGGTGAAATGCTGGGTCCTGCTCTTGGGCCACAACAGCCCCATTCACTGCTACAGGCTTGGGGCAGAGTGTCTGGAAATCTGCCTGGGAGAACAGGACCTGGGGGTGATGGTTAAAAACAGCTGAAAATGAGCCAGCATGTGCCCAGTGGCCAAGAACACCAAGGGCATCCTGGCTATCAGAAATAGTGTGGTCAGCAGGACCAGGGAAGGGCTCATCCCCTTGTACTTGGCCCTGGTGACGCCTCACCTTGGAATCCTGTGTTCAGTTCTGGGCCCCTCACAACAAGAAAGATACTGATGTGCTGGATCATGCCTAGAAAAGGCAGTGGAGCTGAAAAAATGTCATCAGAATAAGTCCTGTGAGGAGAGGCTGAGGAAGCTGGGGTATTTTAGCCTGGAGACAAAGACACTTGGGAGATTTATCACTCTCTACGTTATGTGCAAGGACAGATAACAAGGACTTCGCTGTAGCAAGTCTCTTCTGGTCTCTTCTCCCAAATAACAAGCAATAGTGGTATCAAAATTGGTTGAATAGAAACTTCTCTAATAGAGTTTTGAGTATTAGATAGCAGGCATTCTTCACTGCAGTTCACTGGTTGCTCAGAAGTTCCTTCCTCTAATGGTGCACCAACCATCAGGTGAACAGAGTTTTTATCATGCACACTGGTTACATATTCATTAGCTATCCCTGCTTACTTGATATTATTACTGAAAAAGGAATAATATTTCCTTTATTTTGGAGAAAAATAACAGAATAAAAGTATACATATGTATTCCTTTTTTTTGCATAGTTGAACTTCTTACGGGAAATCCTTACATGATCATTTAGGGGTCTTCTTTAGTGGTCTTCAGCATCTGCTGTTGTAACATTTTAGGTGGTCATTCCTTGACCCCAGCTCCTGAGAAAGCACAATACTGGCTTTTTGCATGAAACCTGCTTTTTCAGCCCGACAGACCTGAGCTGGCATCCTGCTTGCCTAGGTTCCATCTCTTATCTGCTTCTCTCAAAATGTTTTCTTCTGCTGTTCTGTTCTATTATCCTTACCAACAGAACAACAGGAAACAGCATCTAGGTGTCCTAGAGAAGATATAGATTTGATACAATAAAAAATCTCTTCTCTGAGAAAGGGTTGTCAAGCGCTGGAACAGGCAGCCCAGGGACATGATTAAAACACCATCCCTAACAGTATTTAAGAGACGGGTAGGCTTAGTGCTTAAGGACCTGGTTTAGTGGTGGACTTGGGAATACTGCATTTCCAACTGGATCTTAAATGCCTTTTCCAAACTAAACAATTATTTGATTCTATGAATTTTTAAATGAAAAAATCTATATTCTATGTATTCAATTTGGCTTGGCCTTGTATTTTCCTTTTCAAAATTCTCTTTTGGCATGAAATGGTTACTACATTCTTTAGTATGTAAATATCTAGACTATTAACACAAAATTTGGGATGTGTTCATAATTCAAAGCAATGCAATAATCCAAGCATTTAAAAATCT
>WBND01001175.1:199413-218082 GCA_013398595.1 Tychaedon coryphoeus
ACTGCAGGGGGTAATTGTGGCCAAAATGCAGGACTCAGCACTTGGACTTATTAAACTGCAACTTATTTATTAAATAAGTTCCTACTTATTTCCACAGCATTCCTGGGAGACAAAAGAGTGCCAAAAAGAGACCAAGATTTAGGCTAAAGTTATTAAAAATTTGCTCCCTTTTGCAGTGTTTATCTTTTTCCTAGTCTTAAAAATAATCTCAGTTTCATTCAGCTTGTTTTCTTCTGCAGTAAATATCCAGGCATATGCATTTCAAAAATTATGAACATGTGTTTGGATTGAAATAAGACTAAGAGAATAAAGCAAAAATATATAAAATAGGAGGTATTGTAAAGTCTACATCATTATGGTTGCCAGTTTCCCAAGTCTGGGAGAGTTTCCTATTTCTGTGTCTGCTGTATATTGTCCAAAGAAGAGACTTCAGCATATACTCATTTTAAAGCAAAAAGCATCAAAAATTATGATTATATTAAGTCTGAGAATCACATATATGCTGAGCCCATTAAAAAATACATCACAATCACTTTTATTCCAAATGTGTTTCTCACTTCAAATCATTTCTAGGAAAATCAGCTATAGAAACCATTGCTGTGAATCAGATGTTCTTCACCTCTTCCTTTCTTTCCTGGTGCCATCCAGAGGTTCACTTACAGTTCTGTGCAAAGTGCTGGGACCACCTGCAGCTGTGGAGCAGATGTGTCAACGGTGTTCTGCTCACCTGGGATGGATGACAGCAAAACACTTTGGGGGAAGATCAACAAGTTTGTGATTCCCACTGTTACTGTCTCTCTCTTCCTGAGATACACAGCAACTAATAGTTTTTAAGTAATAAGCAGAGTGGCTTGATCATGTCTCTAGAGATAAGGATTGCCAATGTCAGTCTGAGAGGACTTTACCTTCCAAGGCAGTGGGAAAGTGCAATGTCTGCCCATGCCCACTGGTCCAGGGGGTGATGGGGGGGCAAAAAAGTCATTCTGGGAAATTGCACATTTCCTTCTTGGTCACACCACACACAACAGTTTTCTTGGACATAATTTTTGCATGTACCCAGTTACTCTTCATTCAGTAGGAAAAACCAGCTGTGATTTGCATTGATCCTTTAGACAAACAGAATTTATATTGAATCTTGGTCTGAGTTTTAGTAGCTTCAGAAAAAACAAAAAACAAAACAAAACAAAAAAGACCCAAAGCAAAACAAAACAAAAACCACAAAAAACCCCACCCCGTCCTGAAGTTACTGTGGTTTAGATTACTATTATTATATTTTCAAAGTAAAACATTTTCATTTCTTAAATTTGAAAGCATTTTTCAAAGTCAGACTAGATTTCTTTCTAGAAGCATTAAAATTGCAGAAATGCAAGACCTTGATTTGAGATTAAATAAAAACATTCCAATTGGGTTATTAAATTTCTCATGGACCTTATTTGTTTGTTTATATTTGATTCAGTTTATCACAAATAAATAAATAAGTAGCTGAATTTTCATGGGTCTTGAATTCACGATGACTAATCTGATTAGAAAAATAAGTATTTGGCAATTTTCTTGGTGAGTAGGCACACTGAATACCACAAATTCACAGACACAGCTTGTGTCTGATGTAAGAAAATATGCGTAGCATTGAATAATAGTAAAAGGACTTGTTACAGCTGTGCTGCTCTAAGTATAAAAAAAGAGAGGAAGGGTTTATAGCCTTAAATGCCATATGTTCTGGAAAAGTGGGCACAGCTCTCTTCCCTTCCTTCTCCCTCCCCAGGCCAAGAAGCCAGTGGGGCTGCAGTCTTGTTCCAAGAAGCACAGCAGCTGGGGAGCCTTGGAGATCAGACACCAGAGCTGGGAGGCAGAGCGGATCCCAGACAGGTGACAGGGGCTCCTGGCTGAGCTGACAGTCTGGCCCAGCCCTGCCTGGGGATCAGCACACCTTCGGTTTCAGAGTCCCCAGTACTACCAGCCCCCCACCAAGATTCTCTCATTGCAATTTTAAGTTCAGCAATAAATCTGTTTTTCATTAATAAGAGAATTAACAAGAGAGAGACAATCTCATTTCAGACCTATTAAAAACAAAATTAGGTATATTAAACAAGGTATATAAAGTGCTGTGGGAAACTTTTTTCACCAATAACCATGACTGCTGCCAGAGTAATCCAATCTAAATTGCTATTGAAAAATTGCATCCCACAGTTTTCCTATTTCTGAAGGTCACCAGCTCCCCCAGACTAGCCCTACCTTAATTTCACTTGCATTAGTTTTACAATAGTACAATTGAAAGGCCATTGAGAGAGTTACTTCTTTTTGTCAACCCATTTTAATAAAATCAGGATCTGGTTAAGTAGGTTTAATCACACAGATACAGTTCTTGTCTCATTGACTCTAGAAGTTTGAGGTGTAAAGCTATCCAAGAAAAATCAGAATCAGCACCTCTGGTTGCACGGTGGTGGAAAAGCATATCTGAATATGCTGAAAGGGCTTGTAGCTTTAGGTGGAAAATGCTAGATTATGAGCAGAACATTATGTCTAAACATGACACATAATTCATTGCGCTTTCCTATATCTCACTGACATCTATTGTCATTTCTCTTTTTTTTCCCAGTTATAACAACGAATGAAGATGTGGTAAAAGTCAAAAGGTTGAATTTTAGAGTCACAGTTCTTATGCAGATGTGCTCATTTGTTAAAGCTTAACATTTAACCACAGGCCATGACTAGAATTTATTAACTCACCAAAAAATGATAGTATTAGGTCCTCAGACATTGTGTAGTGACTGCTTGCTTAATTATCCATATCTAAAGAGTTAAAATGGTGGCTTTTGCTGATTTAATATTCTTCCAGCTTTCTGCTGGTGTGCAGTGTACTGTGCATTAACAACACAGGTCATTGAGTACCCACTGAAAGCTCACTCTAGAAATACCTGAAGGACACATTGAACTCTTCAGAAATCTGTGTCATAATACTTCATGTGTTAACAGAATGCAAGGCACAGTGATGCATAGCAAAGGATCAGCCCAGGGTGGGCATCTGAAGTGCTCTGTCTTGCCGCTGAATGCTAGAGTGAAGCATTGTAATTTTATTCCAATTATACTTTTAGTGCCATGATGTCACAGCATAAATTTGTACTTTTGCATGCAGCTCATGCTGGTGTGATGACAGCTCTTAAAATATTGAGCGATTGTAGGCCCGTCAGCATAAAATTATTCTAACACGGTGCCTTTATTAGGGCTTCAATAAATGCCTTTCTTCTTGTGTTCCGAGGTGGCATTTGCAAATGAGCTAATTTCTCAGCAGTACAATAATTGTGTTGCATTTATTTTGCGAGGTGGGGGTGGAGGAGGGAGAAGAAAAACGCTGTTACATAAAAGGGGCTCTTTTGCCATCAAAACTACATTCACCATCGTTAGGCAAGTTTAAAAAAGAACACATTAACTAAATGACTGTACAATTTTATTTAAATTAATTTGGTGCTTTTTAAAGCCATGGAGGAGTATAAACACTTTTCCAAGCCATATAACAAAAGATGTGACAGCCTTCTTGCAAGAATCACTTCCTGAAAGTCAAGCACAAACTATGTTTGCTAACTGGTGACAGATATTTTGGGGTTCAGAATGCATCTACTTCAACAAAGTAAATCCAAACCTGATGTCAGCTAACCTAATTCACAGGGCAAAATGCTTAAGAAGTAAAGTTTAGGAGGGGAAGCAGGTTTTAAACAGTACATGTTTTCTTTTACTGTCTTTGTTATCTAGAAAGTAGACAGAATGATGCAAAGAAAATGATGCATAAATGGAACTGTGCAATCATAGTGCTAACTTAACAGGAAAGACTTGAATTCACTGTTTCCTTGATGCACACATCCAACAATCTATCTGAGATTTTGTGTCATGCTGTGCTTCTCATTTCTTGTTGTGTTACTTAGACTTAAAACAACAACTGACTTTTCAAAGTGGTGCTTAGTATGCATCATTCAGTGTTCACAAATGTGAAATCTGTTCAGTTGCTGAAAGCATTTAATTTTAGGGATATTGTTTTAAAGATATATTTTTAAATTAATTATTCCGTGAGCTAAGCTACAGCTGTTTTCAATGCCACAAGTTCCTTACCCTTTCCTTCCTCTATTCCCTACTATAAATAATGATGCTGTTAAACTTAAAATTTATTCAAAGTCAACAATATTTTCCACTAAATAAAAAGTAAAACCTTTTTTAAATCATTTATTTTTCAGAAAGAGACTCTTATCCAGCCTCTGAAATGTAAATATTTAACAAAATCTGTACAGCTGTCTTATGGGTCTGAATTTAAAGGTGCTACAGAACTACTCAGTAGTATCTGCAGTAAAGGCACAAAAAGTGTATCAGAGAGAAGTCATGATAAAGAAAAGACTTAATTGAACTACACTGCTGTACTTCAATGTAGTTCATTGTAAGTTCAATGATTGAGAAGATCTCTTTTTCTCTCAATCATGCTTAAGACATGTGTCTTACACAAATATCAGATGTTGAATAAGGTTGGATTTAACCAGAGCATTCAACAGTACTTTTTGTTTAGAGAGAGTCAGTTTTGTTTAGACAGAATCAAGCACAGGCATAAAAAGCAGAAAAATTAAAGAAAAACCAAACTATAACTACTGCATCTATTGCATAACACAAAAACTGTTGGAGTTATTTTGTGAAAGAGCAGAAAAGTCAGCTATCACATTTTAAGTGCATTGCTTTAGCAGTCTATCATATCTAGCTACAGCTAGGTAAGAGAATGATTTTCAACCTGTAAATGTCTGGATACTGTAAGTATAAAGGCAAACTGATCAGGAAATTACATTACTGTTTAATTAAATTGCAAAGATTTTGTTACCAAACCTGCAATAAGAGAGGATATTAATGACATTTTTATAAAAAATTTAGCTGTCAAGTGAGTGTATCTGTTTCATAAATCCATTAGGTATTTGCCATATACATTATATACACATACATTATCTATCCTTCTATCTATCTATCTATCTATCTATTTATCTCTCTCTCTCTCTCTCTCTCTCTCTCTCTGTCTACACGCACAGAGTAATTATGGTTGCTGGCAACAGTAATCTAAGTGCCTCTGTAGGATACAATAGGCCATGAATCAGTTTCACAAAACTGTTGATTTGTGACTGATGAGGCCCTAGAAGACTTTTAGACTCTTATCTACCTGTAGCAGAAATCTCAATAAAGAGTGACCTTTCCTGTAAAATATAATGAATAAAAATACACGGGTAACCGTCAGCCAGTCCAAATAAATCCAACGGAGTTGCTATAGTTAGCACTAATGAAATTCTTTAGGCTAAAAGGGGAAATCTTACTCATAAACATGTAAGAAAACTATATTTTAGAGCTGGATTTATATACAGGTATTTCAGTATTGACATGGATATATTATCTAGCTAGTAAGTTAATTGCGTTGGAAAAAAATGGAGTAGGTAATGTTTTCTTCCATAGCCAAAGAGAAAGGGGGAACTGGTACACATGGAGGAATTAAGAAAAGAGAGCATCTCTCAGGGTCACTAGGATTATGATAGAAAAACTTCTAGTCCTATTAATACACTTTACATTGCAAAATACTGAAAAACAGGCGAGAGATCATTAAGGTCATCAAAGAAATAAAGGGAACAACTTCAGTCAGTGGCAAATATGGAACAAAAGTAAGAAAACAAACCTGTGAAGAAAATTACATTATTGATAAGGTGGAAGTATAAAAGATTAACAAAGTCCCATATTCTGGCAATGCAGCATTACAAAACTTAAGCATAGTGATTAATGATGCTGCATATGATTGTATTTTCAATAAAATAAAATTAAAAAATTATCAATTTTCATAGGGCTCAAATGAAAATATGAAAAAATATTCATGAAACAGTATTTTAATCAACCCATAAAGAAACATGTCATGTGGTTTCCTTTTTTAAATTTCCTATTCACCATTAATTTCTTCCCAATTTCTATTTGAAAAACTATGAAATGTTTTATTCCATAAATGCCAAAGTGAGATTTTCTGACCTTTTCAAAGGAAAGTCAAGCAATCAAATCTAGTTATGCTGATTAATACACTTTTGGGGACGCATTTTCTGTGCAGTTGCATCCATGGTTTTTGGTAAATAAGTTGTCCTGTTGAAAATGTTAGTAAAATTTAGTACATAGAAAAATAAAGCTCCAGGAACAGAGAGCTGGGACTACTCAGCCTGAGGAAGAGAAGATTCATGGGGAATTATCAATATGCATAAGTATCTGAACTAGGCATGTAAAGAAGACAGGCTCTTTCCTGAGAAAAAGCACAGTGGCAGAACAAGAAACAACATTCACAGGAGGTTCTTTCCGAACATCAGGAAGCACTTTCTCCTGTGAAGGTGACTGCAGGCTGCACAGAGAGGCTGTGAAATCTCTGTTCCATACAGACATTATCCTGGGCAAACGGATTAAGGTTGCCCTGCTTGAGCAGGGTCGTTGAACGGGTTGAACATCTGGAGGTCCCTTAAAACCTACATCGACCATCCTGTAGTTCTGTGATTCTGTGGAGTAGGGGAAAGGGAGTTCACTCCAAATCAACCAATGATGATGTTTACCAGGAAAGATTTCTGTTCCATTAACTTTTAGAAAGAATACACATAGTTATGACTTTCAAAATTTAAGATCAAAGAATGAGGGTTCCTGCAATTATAGATTATCTTCAAGCCTCAGGGTTGAAGGCATTCTTAAGAAATTAGATGGAACTAAATAATCCACCCATGTACCTCTCACAGAAACCTCATGCTTTGAGAATTTTCCTTGCTTTGAAAGATGGCAGTTTCTTACTATTAAATGAAGAGATACTCCAACGTAAGAGAAGTAAGAGGACCACCAGAGACCCTAGTGATGTAATGGCAACCCTCTGCGGCTGGGTAGGTAATTTTCAGGCCTTCAGGAAGTAGAGGAGAGCTGTTCCTAAAAACACCAGCAGAATAGCAGGGGAGTCCTTTGGGAAAATATTGCACATGATGTAAGGCAGAAGGCCAAGCTGTTGATCCTCGGAAACTGGGGGCTCCTTGTTGGTGTTTGCAACTGACTTACTACACACAGAGTGACTTAACAATGCCAGTTTGCAAAAGGAAATCCAATCTTCAGCTCCACAGGTGACGGGTCAGAACCAGCTGTAGGAGTAGTCATAAGACCACAGCTGGGGACACAGCCCCAGCTTCCTTGCTGTTAGTGCAAGAGTCACAAAGAGGTCCACTGTGAAGACAGTACGATAACTTCAAATACATTTTAATCTAGTGAGTATTGTGGACCTTCTTTTTTTAAGCAAACTATAAATTAAAATATCTCAGTGATCCAAATGATAGGAGGGCAGCAGGAAACTGATTCTCAACCATATTCTTAGTTTCATCTTCCCACCTTAACCTCTTACAAATTCCCAAGCCACTAATTGTATTTAATCCTTAAGTCCTTTTTCATTTAAAAGTCACTTCTTCCCTGCTAGTGCAGTTACGGGGGGTTGTCTTCATAGAACAGTTGCGTATCTCTAATTTTTTCTTCCATCCAATAGGCAGAACATGCACATTTTACAGGTACAGTACAAGAATGTCTGCCTCCTTCCTGCCTGCTACAAAACCACTCACCTTCAACAGAGCACATAAACAGAGACACTTGAATGCTGGCATCTCCCAGTATTTTCCTAGAGTTTTCTCTCTACTTTTCTCCCTAGAAAAACAAACCCATTCTCCCTATACTCACAGGGAAAGAAATCTTATAGGAGCACCTGAAGCAGATCAGACCAAACCTCCTTCTAGCCTAGTAACATGTCTCTAACAACTAGTACTGGAAGTTTAAGGAGAAGTATAAGAATGGAGCAAATATACTTCATGACAGTAATTCTCCAGTTCCCACTGACTGGCAATCTCAAGACATTGTGAACCAATGGTGTTGTCTTACTCTTTAATAACTCACATTGTATATTTTCATGTACTAGTACTGCAAAAGTACTACTAGTACTCATGGGTCTACTCTATTTACCACACCAATCAGATTGATAAGGTACAGACCTCAAGATAAAACACCACCATCCCAAAAATAAAACCAAATCAAA
The DNA here is from genome assembly GCA_013398595.1 of Tychaedon coryphoeus. Lineage (NCBI taxonomy): Eukaryota > Metazoa > Chordata > Aves > Passeriformes > Muscicapidae > Tychaedon > Tychaedon coryphoeus. The sequence continues at coordinate 207,500 of WBND01001175.1, forward strand.
AACAAAAAATAAAACCTCAAAACAAACAAGAAAAACCCACCAAAACCAAAGAGAAACCAAACCAGGAGTAAGGAGTCACTAACAAAAATGTAATTAAGATATGTAATTTACATTGTTTTGGTAGCTGACTGCTCATTCTAACTACGAAGGGTGGATACACCCTTTTGGCAGACCTGTTAAACAAATAAAAAATTTTGGCATTTGAAATACAATATGGTACCTATTCAAGGTTTGATTTTCAAAACGCGAAATGCCCATTAATCCTAAGTAGTATGAGCTACAGGTGTCAATAATTTGTAGAATAAAATGGTGCCTACCCCTTGAGTCTTTCAAGACAGATGCTAAAAAACAAGCAGAAAATACGCTGACAGGAGTGTGCAGAGGCACATCTCACAAAGTGAGGATTATCAGCAGGGAGAGGAACCTGGCTATTAATTCACTAATGAAAGCTTTTGATGTGCTATCTTAGAATCCTTCCAGTCTCATGTCTCGAGCAATTTTCTTTTTCCTAGCTACCAAGTGCCCTCTGTCTTCTTTTTCAGATTTCTTGTAACATGCAACTCTTTGTGCAGTTCTTCCTCCCTAATTTAAATAATGAATAATAAACCTTACACACTGCCTTTCCTGAACTGTTGTTCTGTGTTTTGCTGTGAATTTCTCCTATCTCATTTAGACCATAAGTTTTTCAGATAGGGCATGCATCTTGTAAATTTATGGTGTTGCAAGTGTGTTTAATGCTAATTATGTGCAGTGACAGGGCAGGGCAGATTCATAAGCAATGCCCTGAAAAAGAGGAAGCTATTGAATTCATAATCTGGCACTTCAGATTCACAAGAGAGAAAAAAGCTGTCATCTCAGAATAGGGGATCTGCTATAAAAGGAATGGGTTTTTTGCACTAATGGTTATCAAGAATTCATACATTCCACTTCATTATCAATGCCATATATTAGTGACTATTTCCTAATGTTACTTGTACCATAAAGCTGCTGCTTAAGTCCATTTGATCATTCATATTTGTTAAAAGAAAGACTTCACAAATAAAAAGCAAATTAGACCCAAGGTATATGAGCAAAACACCCACACTCTCCTGCCCATCAAACTTTATAATGCAGGGAACAAAACAACTTCATATGTAAAATAAGGTAAAAAGGAACAATACTTGAGTCATAAAAGGAGGGAGAAAGGGAGCACAGTGCTGGGTGGTTTAAACAAGGGAAATGTTTGGGAGCTATAGGTTCTGCTTGGGACCTGTGGTTTCAGAAGATGGAAGACTTTATCAAACAGAAGAAGGACTTGTAGGAAAAGTAATTTCTTTATAAAATTGTTGGGGGGAAAAATACTATTTTTGAAGAGCTCATTTAATTACATCTCTGATCTCAGAGTAAGCTGAGCGCTCCTGGAAAAGAACTCACATTCTTACTTATTTTTCATCAGCACCAACATTTTGGCAACACCAGGTAACTGCCTGTTCTAAACACAATCTAAGAATTCACTTCAGAGTAGCAGGATGCCTTGCTCTGTGTGCTCAGATGCTCCTTAAAAGCTGTAAGTAAAGATAGCACTAAAATGAACTAGTCTCAAAAAAAAAAAAAAAAAAAAGAGTGAAGAGGAAAAGAGGCCTGCATTGATCTGGGATAGCTTAATCCAGAAGGAGAATTTTTTTTTTTCTTCTGATTCCTTTCTACTCTACTAATAGCTAGTCCTCTGGAATAATCAAGCCATTTGGAATTTTTTGCCATGGGATCAGGCAAGCTTAGAGAAATAAGTATTTTTTTTCTTTTTTTTCTTTCTTGGTGAGAGGGGTGGAGGGAGTGAGGAAGAAGGGAAGGAGCCCTCAACTATAAATCTAACAACGTTAAAACTCTTCTGGCATTCAGAGTCAAGGTTTTTTTCTTAACCGAGATCAAACTAATAATTAGAATGCCTAAAGAAGGCAAGGAAAATAATTTCAAAATGTGACCAATTTTTTGCCAGCATTAACCTATGCAGATTAAACTGTATCTTATAGAAACCATTTTTATTCCTATTGCCTACCATAGGTTTTATAAGAAAAAAAAACCTATAAAATACAAAAACCAGTAAGAGGCGAATAAGATACAGTAGCAAAATAAGACAAAAAATAGGGATTAAAAGTACTGACAACAGTTTCAGCTAGCCAAAACTACCCATCAGGCTTTCTGCTGTGATTCCATTCGGTAAATATCCACAGTTAAACACATAAACAAACTCTTTCCGTGTCTGTGTTTGCTACAAGGTGAGTTCTTTCCTGGTTCTTGATTGGCTGTCATGTTAACGAATACAATAAATGTTTGAGATAGGTGAGTAGTTTGTCACCATTAATGATATCTTCTTCAGAAAATATATGAAGTAAATAACTGAGTCACAGTGATGTAACAGGACATCTCTACAATTTAGTTTGAAATGCCTATTCAGGAGGTATATACACTACCAAGAGCAGGGTCCACAATTAAACTTTAAAGAAAATAGTTGTGCAGTCTCATCTTTATGGATCAAATGCAGTATCTTACATTGGGCGTCCAAAAGTGTCTTTTTATATCTCATGAAAATATTTTCATAGCCTTGACTGCAGATGCTGACCGGGTCAAAAAAATTTAAAAAGACAAAAAAGAACCTGTTTTTTACCCTGAACTAGGGAGTTCTTAAAAGTACTTATCACAAAAGCAAAGAATTTAAATTTAAAACAAAGCTTATTAGATGGCAAAGAACTTTTTCTTAAGAAAATACAGTTCCTAATCAAAATTAACAATTAACATTTTATTTTATTTTAAAATTAATAATTAACATTTTTATGCTGAAAAATATACTTGCATGAACCAAGAATAAAAACATTTTATAAGATTTTTTAAGCAATATTTTTTCACCAGCCAAGTTAATATTCTCATATATACACTCCTCTGAAGGAAATAATGATGGAAATATTCTGCAAAAGAAAGAATAATTCTGCCATCATCAATTTTGCACTCCTTCCTGAGGTTAAATTGTGTTATATCTTAATCTTCCATCTGCTACAGTCTACCGTCTCTATGCCAATTAAGACAGAAACTAAATTTTCCAAAGACGGTATCTAACTGAGAATACTGAAAGGAAAAGTTGTTTGTCTGCAGAAGTTTAAAAATGACAGGGTTGTGCCCACACAGGGCACAATCTCTTACTGATCCAACTCTGACATGGCCAAAGCAATGCCAAGGCCTAGCTTAGCCTCGGCGTTATGCTAGCAACAGCTCTTGTCTTCCAGGCCAGCACAGCCAGCCTGTACTCTTGAGAATAACAGGAGTTTATTGAAAATCCAACAATAAACATAGCTAAAGAATGAAATAAAAAGGAGCGAGTCTGTTCAAGAGAAAAAAAAGCATAAAGGATACTTACTTTAGAATGAATAATCAATCTTTCCTTGGCTGGGAAGGAGTTTAGAGTGGGCCAATAAAATGCTTCGTGAACATTAAAAATACAGCAGGCAGTGGATACAGCCTTGGACAAACCCCAGCTTGTGAGATATGTCTCTTTAAAAGGGGGGAAAGCCTAAGGACATGTTTTACAGCATGCTTTGGTACAGCACTAGGATAAGACTGCAGCATCAGCCAAGAGATGCTTGTAGTCTGAAATATAAATCAAGTAGAAGAGTAGATACTCTTGGTATCCTGACTCCCTTCTTTGGAAGAATAATGGCGATAAAATGGCTGAGGTTTAGTACATGTGACAACAACTATAGGCATTTTTACTGCTGAAAATTCCATATGAAACTTTTATGACTCTATTCACACTGAGGGTTTTTTTTAGGCAGTGAGGAAGAAATTTGCCACACATTTCGTTAATGTCAGTGGCAGCCGAGAAGCTGGTAGGAATTTCAGCTAGTTCTTAATAAGAGTCCTTCTGTGGGAGCTCCTTCCATCTGCAGAAGGTCAGAGAATAAACTAGTTCCTTCTACACTGCAATGGAGCAGGAAATGCTGATTTATTTTTTTCTCTTGTTTTTGTGGAAGGGATTTCTCACAGAAAGTTGAAAACAAAGTGAAAGCTTCTTTGTAGTGCCTTGCGCCTCTCAGTTAAGGCTTGCATGTTACATAGCCTCAAAAACAGTATTCCAGAAATATTTCTAAAAATCTAAACCAGCCCAGTGCAGATTTCAGCAACAGAACACAAACTCAAAACAGGGAGTAGAGACAAAACCCGCTGCTGCTGCAGCTTACCAGCATGTGCAGTCTGTGCCAATCCTTCCTCCGGTCTCAGCCACCTCTGCTGCCAGTGCAGCTTCCTCAGGTACTTTCCATACAGAGCAGCTTTTTCAAGAGAAGTAGCCCTTCACTGTGACACTCTTCCCCTCCATCCTCAATGCTTCCCCCACAGAAATGTACCTCATGCTTTGCTCTAAAAACCATGATAGTATAATCTAAGGTCAATGCAGATGCAGAAATGTGATGGACCTGCTGCACTATGACCACAACGGTCAAGTAGGAGCTCACAACAGATCAATAAGCAAGCCTTTCAAGAAAACCAAGGAAATAATAAAACAAACAAACAAAAATATATTCACCTTGCAAAAGAAACAGAAAGTACGATTGAATTGTATAGTCCTGCCACTTGGAAATGCTTGTGATATGCAAGAGGACTATATCATATTTATTCACAGAGGTACAGAGATATACAGTGTCATCACTGCCATCAGAAAATACATGTGCGTCCTGCCAGGCTGTCCTTTTGCTGAGAACCACCTCTGGCTGCTCTGCCTATCGTTACAATGTTGTGCCTGGTCTTTTTCAAGAACTTCTTAATTTTAACCAGGTTTTCTTTTTGAATGAGGGAATCAGTTAAGAAATCAATGTGCAAAAATAAAATGTGTTTTGAAGGGCTTTTCATTTCTCTCCTGATAGAGAAAAAAATACCTTTAATTCTGCAAAATATAATGCTCATAGTAAGCAATTGACCTAGTCAGCTTTTTCTAAACAAAATGAGACTACATGCTTGTAAATGTATCTTACATTTACAATGTAAGGTTGCATTTTCAATGCAATGAAGCAGCTGAAGTATTTTCCTATTCTCTAAGAAGTTCTTTTTTTAGCACCATGTGAGAAAATGTGTTGTACTGACCTTTTTTGCTTCAGAGTTATTTTCATGGATGATGAAATGAAAACCCTCCTTATAATGTACAAATCAGAGCTCATGATTTCACTAATTCCCCTTCAAACTAATTCCACTAAATGAACTAAAAGTATGCATTTAGGACATTACAATATAATCTAGAATCAGATACAGTGAAACTTAACCTCTCTTTCAGGTTCAGGGGTATTCTTTACTTGTTGGAAGTACCATTAAAAATTTAAAATTTACTTATAAACATGGTGAAACGTAAATATAAAGTAGGCAAATCTGAGGTAAAGTGGGATGAGAGAGTGCCACTGCACCCAATAAAATAAGGATGTTCTCATATAAATATAAGCAATCAGGTAAGAACATTTTCAAGAAGTTACCATATCCCTTAGCAGAGATACTGCAAATTGTTTGAGGTTCTGCTATAAAAAACAGTGATGATTTAGGGTGTACGATTTTACTTTGCAGCCTCAGTAGATTAGAGGCACACATACTCATTTAATAGGTATCAGTGTAAAGGAACAAAGCTCCTAAGGTAGATGAAGAAGCCGTAAGAGATTAACTTTGTCATTTGCAATTGTGTGACTGTGCCCTCACAGGAGGATAAGAACTTCTATCATTATCAGTAGAGTAGGGTCAACAATGTTGTTTGTATTATTTTTCCTTCCTAGTATTTCTAGTACTTCCTAGAACTTAATTTCTCTTCTGTATAGCCCTAATTGCATCTACTTTAACTAAGATATGCATCCATGAACTCATTTTTGGAATCAGATTGTGCAGTTGTAAATATTTGGGAATCAGCATGACTTACAAAGCTCATATTAGCAGCTATTTGAAAGCAATGTTGACTAAGCTCTTAATTTTTCCCTGTAGCCCTGACTACAGCATTCCCATGTGTCCCACAGGAAGAAGTATAACATTTCTCATCTCACTAGTTCCATGTCATGCAGATTCTTTAAACACCCAAAGGCTGGTTTGCTAACTTGATGATGAACAGGGTAACAAAGGCTGCAATACTGCATCAGTTAAAGAGAAGTCATTCAGCAAACTTTTGCCTGAAGGCAAGTATGTCATTCACAAGTTCTGTACTGTCATTGAACCTGCCCCAGTGATGCTCAGCTGCACAGCACAATAAAGCTTGAGACACAGATTCTGGGTATAATCTTCAGATCATCGCTAACAAAGATCCTATTAGTTGTCAATATGGCAAGATGGTGATTAGTAGGAGAGGACTTTGTGCTGCCTTGCTGCCAATGAACAAAGGGGGGGAAAAAAAGACTGCACAATTACCTCAAAATAAGCGTGTTTCCAGCATGGCTGAGTGGGCTGCACCTGGGATTATAACTGAACTGAAATAGTCACAAGCAAGCCTTGACAAAGAGAAGCCTCTATTCTGCCATTTGCCACCAGCCCCTTTCTAATTCTGTGTGACTGGAGGGGTCCGTATGGGAATGAATCCTCTCCTAATAGTATCAGCTTACTGCTGGAGTTTTTCATTAAACTATTTTAATTGCTTAAAACTTGCATTTCAATTTCTCATAAATACTGCCTAAAATCAATTCAGTATCAGACAACATCTGCACCATTCACTGCAACTCGTTCCCAGAAAAACAGTTAGTTCTTAAAAATGTTAATAGCTTCAGACTTCAATTGAATGATTTAATACTCAAAATTTTAATTTACTCCTCCTTCCTCCCTTCAAAAAGTTTTAAGACAGGTTGACCTGTCAAGAGCGGCATTACTACTGATCCAGCTGAGGCAGAGAAGGAGGTTGTATATCCTCATTATTACAGTAATTGGCATCTGGAATCTGTTCAAAAATTCTGATTTACTTTGTAGCAGAGGATTATGGCTGAATTTGGAGTACTTTATGGTCTACAGAGGCTTGTGAAATTCAAATATATAAACTGTCAGTTAAACATTTCATGAAAAGCCCTACCTTCTACTAATCCAAAGTAACATGAACAAGTGCTTGAGGGGATGAAAATCCACAATATGTTTTGGTAGCTAACCACTTATAGAAATATTAACATTCTTGGGCAGGTTTGCTCCCTGAGCTTCTGAAGTAACTTCGGAGCCAGCAGGATTCAGTTTCTAGCAGATTTCCAACACCCTGGAAAAAAATATTCAGTCAGAAGTGTCTAGTATTTATGAATTATTAATGCTGGCTTTCTCTACTTCTTTTCCTTAGTTTTGCTTTTGTGCGCCTGTTCAGCTAAGAAATTCAATAGACTGATAGAGACATGAATGGATATGCTAATTAACACCAAGGCTAACCTTTAAAGTTCCTTAAAGCTGTCAGCTTTCAATGAAATATTTTCATTTTTCTTTCTCTGAACCGGAATACAAACATTATTTGTACACTTGGTGCCAGCAGGGGTGCCCCCAGGAACCAGCTTTTAAGATTTTTTTCATTGTGGAAAACAGTTTAAGAAAGGTGTCAATTTTACAATCCTCATTTATAGTCCCTGTCTTGGGAACATATTCATGTTTGTGCCAGTAGCTTCCCTCACTTCTCATTACAATTGTCATCTAAACAAGCTATGGAGATTTGAATACCTTACATATTGTCCTCATGAAATAGAAAAATCTGAAGCAGGGGGGAAAGAGAGCAAAAGGGAGGCATGGAGACCAGACATCCTATACTTACATGTATATTGAAGGTAGAATGAAAATTTCTTACTTTTAAACAACAATTCTAAAGCATTTTTGATAAACTGAATAAAGGGCAAATTAGTTTCATAATCCCCACTTACCTCTTCTGATAATTTGTTCCTTCTAAAGATTTTAATGCGTGAGAAAAAGAAAAGCATCCTTACAACCCAGCAGTCACTGTGTTACATCCATTCTGGTCATTGCTAAACCATAAATATAGATAGCCATATAGATAGCCATAACCAAAGTATTTGATAGGAGAAACTAAAGAAAACCCAGTATTATTCCTATTTGTCTGTCAGACTTCAAAATGCAACAAGCAGAGGCAACCAGAGGCTAAATTCCAGCTTCTTTTAAAGGATAACAGAACTCTTTACCTCTGTTCTATTTTTCCCTTTCCTCCGTTTTTACAACAGAGTTAGAAGAATCACTAAACCTAGCCCAAGTTCAACACTGTGATTTCTGCATTCCTGATAAAATGAATAGGTATTTGGAAGATAAATTCACAACATGTTTTGACGTTTGCAGTCACTCACTCCTGTGAGGAACTCAGGCAGAGCTGTTTTGAAAATACCAATACTTTAGGTATATTCCAAATTGCAATTACAAGACTTGGATGAAAGCCTGAACTTTTGTCATAAATAAACACTTCTGTTCATGTTCAAAAATATACTGCCTAAAGCAGCTACAACTTGGATCTGTTTTACTTGATTTGGGGATAAAAATTTGATCTTTGAAATACAGAGATTTTGTACACAATCATTGTGCTAAAAAATTGTGGTTTGGCTGTATTTTTTTAATATACATTATTACTATTATCCCAGCAGGATAACTACATCAGAAAACTGATTTATTACTTCAAATAAAGCAGGTATATTTTCAAAGTATAACCTACTTGATTTTGATCACCATTAGGCACAGATTTTAGGCTTCCTACAACCAGGTGCTGTAAAGGCCTTAGATACCAACACATCTCTCAAGTGATAAGGTAAAGGCCTGAAGCAGCAAGTAAATAGACTGACTGCAAAAGTGTAAGGTAAGAGTTCCCTGACCCCATCACAAACTATGTGGAGTTTTCCATCTGCAAGTATTTTTTTTGTTGGCTTCTGAGAAAACTATTCAATATTGAATCCTGTCCTGGCTCACTTGTAACTTGACAAGCAATCAGCAGATTCTGCAGAAATGAAAAACCTGCTTTTCCACCCTGTGTCTGACACAATGATCTCTTTCAATCCATGAACTGTGCTATAACATGAAAATGCAAAATATATGTGCTATATTGCATAAAGAAAAGAATCTCAGAAATAAAATTCTTGTCATACCAGACATTTTAAAGATATCCTTCAAATTTTATTTCTTCTCTACATAAGAATATTCAGCAAGACAGACCTCAAAGAAATTAAGGTTCTTCTCGTGCTCAGGTAATAAATTGATGTCACCTTCACTGCTGTTCAGAGTAGACTTACTACTGCAGTGAAATGAAGATTTTAAAACAAAAGTTATGTAATATTCACTTAGCTTCTTTCCCACCATTATTTGTATCACAAAAGCTCCTCTATCTGCATAATTTGCCCTGTATCTGCTCATCAGGTCAAGTTTGTTGAGTAATTTTCTCTTGACCATACCTTCAAAATAATGAGGAAATATTCTTTCTCAGGCAAGTATGATGTTTTGCTATGTGTTTGGCAGCTACTTCAAATTACTTGTTTGTAAACAACCTCCTGACCTTCAGTTTGCTCAACTTTATTGTCATTAGTTGAAAAATTCACCAATCTTTGCATAAGTGATGTCCAGTGAACAGCTTATCTGTCTGAATGTATGATCAGTTACCTCATTAGAAAAATTTTCCTCTTTGTCCCTCATATTTCCTCTACTTCAGAATAACCAGCTCAGTCCAAAACAGTAAACCTCAACCTATTTTGACTGCCATTGACACAGGCATCTTTTAGGAACCAAGTCTTGGTTGCATTATCCAGGCTTTTAGAGATACTGAGGTGTTGTGTGAGCCTTTCTTAATGTTTTATGTAATGAATACAACTTAATCCAACTTTCCACCTTGAGTAATACCTAAAAATTTTATAAAATATTGGATTAGATAACTAATTAATAATATTTTCTAGGTAGTTATCTGTTATTTTTTTTCTTTTATATATAGAACACGAATACCAAAAAAAGGCAACAAAACTAGACAGTATTTTTCAAGAACACAAACCTACATGGTGCCACTTTTCTAACAATTTTCTTATCATGTCAGGGTTGTGGCCAATTTTGTCTCTCCACTTTATTTAATATTAACGTTACCAAAAAATGACATTTTACGTTATGCTCATTTGTCTAGAGTCACACAGGGCTAAAAAAAATACTACTCTTTGAAAGGTAAGAATCTTCAACAAATCCCACATAGTGCCAAAGATTGAATAAGGCCATTAAAACACCTTCATTTCTGTGGTAACAAAGGAGGAGAAGAAAAAGGATAGAACTGGAGGGACTAACCAAGGGTTCACCATAGTGCAGCTCATATTATTGCACCAGAGGAATATAAGTACATTTGAAAATAAAAGCTACGCTTTTTTTATTCTAATTGATTCATAATATCAGAACAGATTGACAAAACCCATAAGACAGAAAATTTGTACAAAGAAAGAAAAACTGTTTAACAACTTCACAGTAGCCAATTGGAGAGTGGGACATATTGAACAACCTTGAAAAACAAACTTCCTCATTGTGACCCTTTTGAATCACTACATCAGAAAGTCAGAAATCAAATATATGACATACATTTAAAACTCCCACACTGCTCTTCCCAATGAAAAGCATAAAAG